>JAMPIV010008336.1:0-377210 GCA_024509875.1 Oreohelix idahoensis | reverse complement strand
TCTTTGCCATTCTGAGCACTGCGCTATAATGTTCCTGAGAGTGAATATATGATCTACACATCTCCTGTTCTTTCTAAATCCTGCTTGTTCTTTCCTCAGTTTGTGATCTACTGCCTTTGAAATTCTCTGTATAATTATCCTGCCTAGTATTTTGCTGGGAACTGAGAGAAGAGTGATTCCTCTCCAATTATTGCAGTCTGCAAGATCTCCCTTTTTGGGCAATTTGACAATTATTCCTTTGTTCCACTCTGATGGTGTTGTCCCCGTTTTCCAGACTTGTGCAAATAGTGGTTCTAATAGTTCTGCTACTAGCTCAGGGTCTGTCTTAAATAGCTCTGCATTTAAGTTATCATGGCCCGGAGCTTTGCCGTTCTTTAACGCTTTGATTGCTGTGATGATTTCTTCTTTTCGTGGAATGTCTGTATTCACATCTAGATCGTTTTCAGTTTCAGGAATATTCAATTGTGTCTCTGGTGGTTCCTTGTTCAGAGTTTCTCTGAAGTGCTCTGCCCATCTTGTTTCTTGTCCCTCTGCTGTCGTGATGAGATTACCTTGCTTATCTCTTACTAATGTAATATTGTTTGCACCTCGTTTTCCGCTGATGAATTTAGTTATTTTGTATACTGTGCTTTGTTCATTTCTCAGTGCTGCCTCCTCTGCCTGTCTTGCAAGATCGTCTAGGAAATTTCTTTTGTTGGCTCGGGTTTGGCGTTTAACTTCCTTGTCCAGCTGACTGTACTGTTCGCTATATAGTTGCTTTAACCTGGGGGACTTCGCTTCTGTTTTCTTTCTTTTCATTTCCTTTCTCATCGTTATGGTGTTTAAAGTTTCTGGTGTTATCCAGTCTTGCTTCTTCCTTTCCTGGAATCCCAAGCACGATTTGCTGCTTTCTTTGTATATTGTTGAAATGGTGTTGAAATTCTGGTCTATATCATCAGTCAATGTCTTTTCCTGACTTTTGGCAAATTGATATCGTTTCTTTATGTCGGCCGCAAAAGCTTTTCTGGTAAGGGAGTCCTTCAATTTGCTGATGTCAACCCTTTTCTGTGTAGTTACAGTTGGTGCAGCCCTTCTTAGTTTCACGTTCAGTTTTGCTACTACTAAATGGTGATCACTTCCCACATCTGCACCTCTTCTTACTTTCACATCTTGTAATGCATGTCTCCATCTACCGTTAACCATGATGTGGTCTATCTGGTTTCTGTCCCGACCATTTGGTGATTCCCATGTTAATTTGTGAATTTCTTTATGTGGGAAGAGTGTTCCTCCAATGACCAGGTTATTAATGCTACAGAAACTTATTAGTTTATCCCCATTTTCGTTTGCTGTTCCGCTGCCGCATTTCCCCATTGTTCTTTCATTATATGTATTGTGTGTACCAACTTTCGCATTGAGGTCTCCCATTACTATAACAAGATCATTTCTAGGTGTGTCTTCCATTTCTTTCTGCAGTTGTTGATAGAATTCATCCTTGACCTCCTCATCGCTATCATTCGTTGGTGCGTAGCATTGTATTATTGTAGTGTTGGTGAATCTCCCTCTCAATCTTAATCTTATCAGTCTGTTGTTGATGGGTTTCCATTCCAGTAATGTCCTTTCTATTCCTTTCTGTAGAATAATGGCTACGCCTTCATTGTGTTGTCCATCCTCTCTTCCAGAGTAAAGTACTGTTTCTCCTGTTGCTGTTTTAACTTTTCCTGCCCCTGTCCATCTGCTCTCGCTTATCCCTAGAATGTGTAACCTATAGTTTCTCATTTCTGCCGTGACCTGTCTTAGTTTACCTGTCTCGTACATTGTCCTGACATTCCAAAAACCTATTCTTGTATCCTGTTTTGCGGTCAGGACATCCGTTTTCATGTCAGTGGCTTCCTTTCGGCTTTCACCACTGACAGTCATACGAGCCACAGACTCCGAATGTCCATCCCGCAGCAAAGTTTGTTCATTTATTATTGTTTCCGTAACTTCGTTGTTTATTTTTACACAGACAGGGGTGTCAGCCCTGTGCTAAAACCCCCAACCTGGAGGACCAGGGTACCCGCTTTTGTCTGACCCCTACCCACACAGACCAGTCCAGCTTGGTTGAACCTACCAGGAGTAAAACTCCCACTGGCATAGCTCTGGGGATTGTCAGGGTACGCAAGGTGCCATACCGCTACAAGGTATAGGTACCATTGATGGCAGATGGTCACTCCTGTTGCAGCCATATTCATTTCACATAGAATACATACCTGGGAAGAACAATGTAGGGACAGATTTTTTGAGCAGACACCCGGATTCAAATGAGGAGATATGAGAAACTGAAAAGGAAGAGGAAGACAGGACCAGAGGAGTTGGATGGAACGTCATACTGCAGGAGGGGCTTGTGTGACGACTTGCCCAATCTTCTCTTCTCTTTATTTTATTTACGAGACGCCATTTTTTTTTCATCTTCAATGCATGATCGAGAATCTGGTAAAATCACGAAAAGTTTCGCTCGTGGATATTCTCCTAGCGTCTAATACTATTTTTAGATACGACGTCATTGTTGACATGACCTCGGTAGCTAGAAACCTGTTTTAACTTATGACTGATTACTTGAACTTAGGTAGAACCAGTTTATGCCACTTTAGGAAACCACCATGATACTTTTAACATTATTGATTGGAGCGGCTATATGCTGCCAAAGTCACGTGATGCACGCTTCGGGTCACATGCCCAAGTGGAAATCACCCGATAAAAGTGGGCCAAACACCACCATTTTTCACTTGCACACAGCCAAACGAGAAAGCTAGACCTAATCTAGACAACTGCGAATTCACACATTAAAGCACTGAAGCCACGTGTCTAAATTGCTGATTAGAGTCCATCTCTGAGTAGTCTATGGTGGAGCCTTGCACCACAGTCCAATCTCAGAGAAGAATACGGAGTCGAGCACAGTGAAGGCAAATCCGAACCATTCAAGACCTACACCTACCTGGTGCAACGTCATAAGGAGCCCGGAGAACTAACCACGCTTCACTATCAGCCAGGGGCTGAAAAGATAAGTTCCTATAGAAAGGGAACTCACCATGTCAATGCCCTATCTTAATCCAGCAATGATGTAAAATACTTGAATTGTGAGACGCGTATTACATACAGCAGACACACTAATTCCATCGACAATACTATCATTCACCATCTTTTAATTTTAATAAACCAAGTGGGTGTATATGATGTACCCCACGCCTTGTTCCTTTTATTAGGTGTTCCATATTGTCTGATATCTTCCTTAATAGGGATGGGGGGGGGGCCCCTCGTAAGAATATAATATAATCCCAGTATAATTACAGATAATCATAATAGTCATAATAGATAACTGTGAAGGGGACGATGGTAGCGAGAGACCAAATATCTCCTTACAAACTTTGCCAGACCCTCTTTGTCTCCCTTCAGCAAGTGGAGAGACCCAACAGGATTTCTTGAGCAAAATCTTCCTTGGGGTGATCCAGGAAACTTTCACATTCATATCTATTATTTCTTCTAAAATAAATTCTTATCCTTCCTACGCTACGCCACAGCGAGTCATGGGCAATGACTACAACCCATAAAAGCCAGATCCAAACCTCAGAAATGAGGTATCTGAGGAAGGTGGTTGAAGTAACAAGAAGAGACATGGTCCGCAACCAGACAATACATCAAGGCCTAAAATCCCACCCCCTGCAGACCCAAGTAGAACAGTCCCAACTAAGTTGGTTTGGCTATGTCTGCAGAATGGGAGAAGATCAGTTACCACGACAAGCATGGGAAACAAAGAGCCAGGGATCCAGACCCCCAGGATGACCCAGAGTCCGCTGGGAGGACAACATTAGACAATCTTTGAAGGACCGAGGACTAGAATGGAACCAGGCCAGGAGAAAGACAGCCGATAGGATAGTCTGGCGCTCTCTCTTCCAAACCTTTACACCTCACGGTAGAAGGGGAAAGACTAATTAATATTAATGTAGGAGCACAGGCCCTGCCACATACGGGGCACACATGGTTAGAGTCGATAATAGTGTTGCTGTGCATTCTGACCTTTCTTGCAGCACGCTTGCCTTCTGCCCTATCAGCTAAATTCTGTTCTGCAATGCGAGCGCCCTGAGTAATGTGGCCGCCAGGCAGTGATCCTGGCGATAGTCTCCCAACAGGAGACATCAATTTTGAAACTGCTCAAGGATGCTTTCAGTGTGTCTATGAAGCGTTTCTTTTGTATTTACTGTTCGCTTACCCATAGAGAGTTCGCTGTACATCACCTGCTTTGGGAGGCGTTTTTCGGGCATGCGAACAACATGTCCGGCCCATCTAATTTGAGCCCTCTGCAGCAACGTGTAAATGCTTGAGATAGGTGCTGTGTTGAGGACCTCAGAATTAGATACTCTATCATGCCACTTGATCCTGAAAATCCTGCGAAGACAGCTCATGTGGAAATGATTAAGCTTCTTGACATGTCTGCTATACACTGTCCATGTTTCACAGACATACAGGAGGGTAGTGAGCACTATTGCATGATAAACTTTTATCTTGGTGGCGGCACTAATTCCTAGTCGATCCCAGACATTTACTCTTCTTAGTCTTCCGAAAGCCGCACTTGCCTTGGCAATTCTGCTGTTGACCTCGGAGTCGATATTCGCATATTTGGTAAGGGTACTGCCAAGATAAGCGAAGCTGTCCACCACTTGGAGACGTTGGTTCTTTACTGTGATATTTGGTTTGCAGTAAGGTTTCCCAGGAGCAGGTTGCAACATTACATAAGATTTCTTCGTATTGATGGTAAGACCAAAGTCATCACACGCTACAGAAAGCCTCCTCATAATGCTCTGCATGTCCAATTCTGAGCAGGTGTTGAGGGCACAGTCGTCCGTAAAGACGAGGTCAGAGATCATTGTTTCATTCAGTCTGTAATTGTCTCAAATTGAATAGTTTCTGTCCTGTATCTGATGTGTACGCCGCCACTACTGCCATGCGTAACGTTAGAGCGCGTGGCAGCAAATATCATACTGCATAGTGTCGGGACGAGCACACATCCCTGTTTGACACCGTTTGTGACGGGAGAGGGTTCAGAAGGTTCTCCATCATTCAATACGCGAGCCATCATACCTTCATGAAACTGGCGGACAATTGAGATGAAATTATCGGGACAGCCGAATTTCGCCATAATTTTACATAGTCCGTCCCTATTGACAATGTCAAAGGCCTTGGTCAAGTCAATAAATGTTGTGTACAGGTCATTGTACTGTTTCTGGCATTTCTCCTGACATTGGCGTGCGGCATATATATCGACTGTCCCGCGGCCTGCTCGGAAACCACATTGACTCTCTGGGAGTAAGTCCTGCGATTCGAGATGAACAGTCAAGCGGTTTAGCAGGACGAGCTAGGATTTTGCCCGCATTAGATAATAGGGAGATTCCCTATGGTTATCACATGATTGATGATTTCCCTTTCGCTTGTATATGTGAACGATGGTGGCATCTTTCAATTCCTGTGGTATCTGTTCTTCATCCCAGACTGAGTGGAAGAGGTCTGTTAGTCTCTGCAGCAGCATGCTGCCCCCAGCTTTATAAACCTCAGCAGGAATGGCATCTGATCCAGGGGCTTTGCCGCTGGACAGTAGACTGGCTGCTTTCTTGACCTCTTCCACGCTGGGTGAAAGGTCAAGTCTGACATTCACTGTAACTTGCGGTATGCTTGCAATGGCCTGGTCGTTGACAGTTGATGGATAATTTAAGATGGCATTGAAGTGTTCTGCCCTGCATTCCAAAATCTGCGTTTTATCAGTGAGCAATGCCATGCCATCAGCATTTAGGACCGGTGATGATTGATTTGACTGAGGGCCATAAATTGCTTTCAGAGCATCATAAAAGCACTTTGAGTCATTTATGTCTGCATATCTCTGTATCTCATCTGCTTTATTGCTGAGCCATGCATCATGCATCTTCCTGAGCTTATTCTGGAAAACTCTGCATATATTGGTAAATGCTGCCTTTTTGGATGTTGAGGGAGGGTTGCTTTGATAGTCTTTGTGCAAGCGATACTTTTCAGCCAGCAGTGTTTTAATATTTTCATCATTCTCATCAAACCAGTCAGGGTTCTTGCATGTTGTATATCCCAGGCTCTCAGAGGCCGCAGAGTATACAATGTTCTTCAGAGTGACCCATTTTTCCTCTATGGTGGTTTGACCGAGCTCAACGTTCCTCAGACGGCTGTCCAAGTCCCCTGAGAAGCTCTCTGCGGTTGCTTCGCTTTTAAGTTTTGTGACGTTGAGCCTCTTCGTGGGTTTCTGACTCTGGTGTCTTCGCTTGGGCTATATTTTAAGGTTGAGTTTTGATACAATCAGCCTGTGGTCGGTCCAGCATTCGGCACCACACATGGCCTTGGTCACTCTCACGTCACGTCTGTCGCTCCTTCTCGTGACGACATAATCAATGAGATGCCACTGTTTGGAGCGGGGGTGCATCCATGTTGTTTTATTTCAAGTGGGTAGGCGAATCATGTGTGGCACACAGGCTGAGTACAATAGCCCATTACTACAGTATTACATTTGCCTATGCCATGTTTTCCAAGTATTCCATCCCAGGTGTTGTGGTCAGTGCCTACTCTGGCATTGAAGTCACCGAGAATAAGTTTCTCAGATTTAGGAACTGATGAGATAATAGAATTAAGTTCGTCATAGAACTTTTCTTTTGGTTCCTCGGAGTTTGTCATTGTTGGGGCATATGCACTGATTAGTGTGGCACTTCTGTCGCTTCCTAGTAGGACATGAAGGGTCATTAGGCGATCGTTAATGCCCTTGGGAGATTTGACAAGTTTACGTACAATATAAGATTTAATGGCGAATCCAACGCCAGCCTCACGCCGTTCCTTGCTGTCCCGCCCACTCCAATAAAATGTGTAGCCACCTCCAATTTCAGTAATCAGACCTTCTTCTGGTAGTCGCGTCTCGCTTAGGGCTGCTATATCGACATTATAGCGCCAGTTCTTTGGCCACAAGTGCAGTCCGTCTTTCAGGTCTGTCGGCCAGGGTATTGTCGAGTAGTGTTCGCATGTTCCACGTGCCGAAGGTAAGCACCTTCATTTTTTTCTTATCTTTTGTTCGAACGCATAATTGGGATACCCTCCAGCTTCGTCAGGATACCCTCCAGCCGCGTCAAGCTGGTCAGAGTAGGTTGAAGCAGGCTATGTCCAGTGCACCTTTTTTAGCCCCTTCCTCGTGCCATGGAGGTGAGCAGAGTGATCCTAAAGAGGGCTGCTCAGTCGCTCAGGGGGCTGCTGGATCTCGACGCTGCTTCAAAGTTCCAGCGAGAAAACACCCTTTGGCCTGAGCCGCCTGTGTGCAGGATTGTGGCTGCAGCTTGAGTGTATCCACACTTTCTGGTTTGCCACTCCCTCATCGTCACAGGTCTTTGAGTGTAGTGTCTGTATGTTTCTGTCTAAAGCTGAACTATTCGCAAACTTATGTGCGTTAAATCATCTGTCTATAAAAGGAAGCATGTTTCACATAACAGAATACACGAAGCAACATAGATACCACCAGATCACAGGACAGTAAATCAGACTGATCATATGTACATCAACAGAAAGGTAAAGGTAGTTCCATTGCAGACGTGTTAGACTTCACTATAATAGGTCTAGAATAGAAAGGTGGGTTGAGATGATAATGCAGTGTTGATATCATTGTGTCTGTATGTTTCTCCCTATTCCCATCACTTTAGTTTTACTAATAAAATTCTGGCCAATCTTTGCCAGCATGGCCTGAACTGAAGGCATCTGAGAAGACACAGTACTGGTTTTCTGACAGCTATGCTGTGAACTAACGTGCTTACCAACCGTCTGAGCATGGCTCCCCACTTTAACAGGCATGACTGTCTGAATCGTTCTCTCAGTTAAACTGCCACTAACATTAGCTTGCTGAAAAAGCCTCTCCAGAGCCTGATGTTTGTCAATACCAGAGTGCATTTCATCCTGGTTCACTGCTGGTGACTGAGTATCCGTTTGGTGCTGAGTTTTTTGGTGTGTCCATGAATGGTCACTAGATATTCCTGTCTCTGACTGAAGCTGTTGTGCTTGGGTGATGAAAACTCCCTGCGGTTGCTGCAGATGTCTGATGATGTTTTGCTGCTGCTGATGTGGTTCTGCAAATTGTTTCAATGGGGACACAATCTGAGATGATTTTCTGGCTGAAGAGTTGGATGATGACAATGACAGGGATGGAGAAGCAGAAACCACTGATGACGATGAGAAAACTGATGACTCATTTGTCACTGACTGCTGCTGATGTTGTTTTAGATGGCCTGGCATAGAGGGTGCTGTCAGTTTTGTGATTGTGGATGGCATGACAGATGGAGTTAATTTTGATGCTAACAAAGGTGAACTTAAAAAAAAAATGCTGAAGTAAAGAGAAATGTAATATTAAACAATTCAGATAATCATAATCAAGCAGCAGATGCAACCGAAATATTCAAGAAATAAAAGAATGACACAAGAGATGAAACTGAAGTCTTAAATCCTATTCCAAGCTCATGTCGGAAGCATGCTATAGCACGTTTCACTAGCTTTGCCCAACTTCAAAATGCTATATCTCAGCGAATATATAACGCATATAAGTGAAATTTTGTGTGTGAATTTAAAATGGTATAGACCCTATGAATTAAATTTTTCATTAAAATGCGGCCATTGGTTTCAATTTTCGTTTCTTTGCGATATAATATAAAATCCTACTTGCCAACTGTTGCTGTCATTTTTGACGGAGTCATCTGTCAAGTTATTTGCTTATGTTTTTATCATAAGAATAATTGTGTCTTTACCTGCGATGTCAGGTTGATTAGGGGTTGTCTTCCCTTGTTTATTCATTCATTGTGTTTGACCTTTAGGGTCAAAGGTAGACAGTTCGGGCGTATGCCCATGGGCAGGTTTTTTTAAGCGGGAGTTGAGTTAGACTTCCGGCAAGCCGAGAAGTGTCCTGGTTTCTGAAGGGGCGAGAGTCCATTGTGTTTTTCGGGGAGAATCTTCGAAGTGACTGCACTGGCAGTTTTCCCCAGGGAATCTCTGTGCGTTGGAATGACAGCAGAGTTCCTTGTTAAGTTCTGTGGACTCGGTTACAGGTAATACCGACTTTTTCCATTACTATGCTTTCGGTAGCAGAACATGTTAGAAGATTGCCTAGTCTGTGAACTGCAGCTCACCGGTCCTCCATTACAGAACATATATGTTGTGCTCAAGGTAGCCATCCAAGACTATTAGTCTTCATATTGCGAAATTGGAATGACAGCAGAGAATTCCTTAAGTTAAGTTCTGTGGGAACCGCAGGTATTGGACGCCTTTTTTCGGTATATTAACAGCCAATATTGTTTATGTCAATATTCAAATGTTTACCAGCTTGCTGAATGCCTAATGTATACCTATCGATTTCCGGTCAGCATGACCTTGTTTACACTGACTGTTCCTGTTGATACCATGTGTGTTCTCGTCAATAAATGTTTTGAAACGTGCCTGCAGTGTCCAAGCATCCTTGACTACTGCATGTGAGTGTATGGGTTGCAGGGTCTACATATATACGAGCCTAAACACATTCGCGCCTTCATTCGCACCCACACTCTCTTCATCATACGCTCGCACTACACACCTAACAACATGTATACTGTCTTGGGCCAGTGATCACCTCAACAAGAGAAAAAGTACAGTTACATTTTTGGTGGCCAGTATGGGGAGCTCTTCTGATACATTTCTTGTGGACAGAGCGAGCAATTAACATTATTGATGACAGTAATGGATCCAGAAATTTACATTTCTCCAGCCTTAAACAGACACCCCACCAGGCTATTTACAGTTGCTGTTACATTTATTATGCCTCCAGTGTTGTCCAGAAATTTACATTTCTACATGTGCTACATGTCATGAGGAACAAAGTGGACAACTGAGAATAACACACATACTCTATGCTTTCAAGTTTTGTCTACACTGTGGTAAAGTGGGATGTTATAAATATTTATAGAGGACTTAGTGTACTGACTGAGATCAGCTGTGAAGGTATCTATATCTAATAAGGGTAGTGTATTATAGATAACCTTACTTGCTGCCACATATTTATACCTCAGTCAGAATTATTCTGGAATATAGTGATGACTACGTTGAATGTCTAGGGTTATGTAAATGATGAAGTGTAAGTCACAACAACAACAGACAGATAAACAAGATAATTTATTCCACCACACTTGACAACACTGTGACCCTCACATACATATAACACTCTATGAGAATATCTTAAATGAGTCACTGATAAATTTTCAAATATCAATATGTATTCAGTGCTGTCATTAATGTATATGTGTCCTGATTCAAATACAAATTGAACCAGGAATCACAATCAATTTTAATTACAAGTTATATGTACAGAATTTATCAATATGAATCTTGTAGTGACATATATTATTAATAGTATCCTATGTGTGTCAGTTGTGTAGTAGTAATATGAGGTAATACTGGTTTTGTTTTGTTTTTTTCAAGCTCTGTTGGTATTTGTCATCATGACTTCAATAGTTTGTTTCTGTTGGAACTAGTATTAGAGATGTTCTCAGTTCCTGGCATTAAAACAATTAATTTCCCCTCTTAATTTTATTTTACAATGTCAGTTTAAGATGGGGGTACATAATGTTGAGCTCAGCTGGCCACATCAGCTTATCTTTCGTGATGGCGGCAGGAAAAGACTCCTCTGCTCGATTTCTCCCCTGTGCTCTGGAGACCCCTCACTGTTAGCTATATGGACCAAGGAGTATGCTGTCCGACTCTGGATTCAGCAAAGCTCTGACCAAGTGCTGCTCAATAACTTTAAGACCACAGTCCCACAATTCATGGAAATAATACACAGTGACGTTGAATGGCAATGAATATAGCACAACTTCGATCTGCCGATGTCCCAGGCTTTTATTTAGAAAAAATATACACTGGTGCTCAACGCACTGCTTCTGTAGTAAGTTTATTACAAGATGTGGCATGGAACAGACGCTCTGAATTGAGTATATTCGCAGCTCTAACCAATCATGCCATGTTTACCCAATCGTTTGAAAAAAAAAAGTACTCCAACTCCCGTTTCCCCTGACAACGAAAGATAGTATTTATAGTCCGACTAATCGTGTTTAGCCTTACATTTGTTGCGCTCCAATCAAATAGGAGTTAACATGGAGACTCATTTCCCGTACAATGGTGGGGTGAAATTCTGCCACTGAGCGATTCTGATTCTAGTGTTGTCTGACACCCTCACGATTTTATTTTGGCTATAATTTGGTAATTCCTAGACTATTTGCGTAACGTTTTACATATACTTTGTCAGCAAGTCCTAAGGAACCCAAATATACAAATTTAAAAGAGCTAAGTGGCTGCGTTCAAAATATGCAATTTCTTCTACCTCCTGTTTACTTCGAAGATGTGCTGTCTGGGTACTGTAATGTTTTCAAACGTAAACCAGTATAATGTCATATATTCTAATAAGCGTTTTTCAGGATTTTAAAACCTAACTCTGGTATGGGTAGTGTTTTTATCACTGTCGATTTGAAAAAAAGCTAGTGCTTGTGGCCTTACACGCGTGAAGGTAGTAATTGTGTATCGCGCGACGCGTGTTTAGTGTTGCATGTGTCCTTGCTTTCTGCCTCTCCCTTCTCTCTATCCTTTAGTCCATCTGTCTTTTGTTTTTGGTAACATAGTGTAGAAAAAGACATGAATGGAATTTTAAATCTAGGTCAACTTGCGTATTTCAAGGTTTTTCTTAGAAATGGAGTACACTTTTTAGTGTGTTTGGGAAACGCGTGTATACTGCAGAAGGCTTTACTATCAACGTGAAACGTTACAATTTGCAGACGCAGGAGAAAACAAGGGGGATTTCGCGTACAGTCATTGTGACAGCACTGTTCTTTACCATTCTTCTTTCCTTTATTAAATTTATTTGTTAGGCTTTATATTTACCTGATAATTTATATATATGTGGATTAGAATATTTCACGACATACACAGGACAGAAATAGGTCATCAACTGTTGACCCAGATAAACAGTGCTAGCATTTATGTTATAATGCTACATAAACCACAACAGGACAAGTACTGAAGTTAACATCTAGGCATTTGCTACGTGGACCACAACTGCAAGTCGAGTCCCTTTTTGTAAACGGTACCGCTGGTCGTTTACACGTTTCAGTCAACAACAGACTTTTCTACGCCCGAGCATTCAAGCTATATTGTTCGAGGTCAAGTGTTTGTAAACAGTACGTGGAAATTGTAAACATTCTATGTGCAAGATACGAGAAGGTCATAGTAACTTTTGTTCGTGAATACCACTTTATGCTACAGTGGATTTGACATTCAGTGCGCGCTTGACATTTTGTTTCTGTGTTCGCAAGGAGCAAGAAATTTACTTTAGTTTCAGCTGTGACTGAACTTGTTTTGCAACACATTGAATTGATTGCTATTTATGTTAATTGTACTATTTTTGTGTATTTTTCTTGTGTTCTTTTGCGGGTTTTCGGTTGGTGGGTCTTACGGTAAATATGCCACTTAATCGAGGGTTACTGTAAGCGTTCTGTAGGGATTGCAATTTTCTTAATTGAAATTTGCTAGCGACTTTTGTTGCTATTTTTTTTTTTTTTTTAGCTGTGACGACATCAGTTAGTGTTGTTTTCGTTATTTTTCCGTTCTTTGATTTTTCGACTAATTTTGTTTGTATCTGTTCTTCTCTCATTCCTTCCGTTTATTTCTTTACACCTTTTCGTTTATAACAGTGTTGCCATTTGTCTTGTTTTTACACATTTGTGTAACATTTTCTTTACTTTTTGCTGTATTGTTTATTTGACTTCCGCGAACGTTTTCGGTCATTGTTCTGTATCTTTGTCTTTGTATTTATGATTGTTCTACATTATTGTCATACACAGTCTACATACATATACTTGGTCATGTATTATTATTGTTATTGATAAGGTACACTCTTCATATAGAGATTGTTAATAAAATATTATTATCTAAGATATTTATACAAGTTCTTTGATAAAAGACTTGTTATCCACAAAGATTGAGACAAGGTGAAATACATATTCAAGTTCTTTATAAAAAAAAAAAAAAAAAAGACTTGTGCCCATAGTGAGTGGGATATAAAGGAATTATTTTCCACAGGTACTCAAGTGATTTTTTTGTTACATTATAAACAAGAGGACCATACAAGGTCTTTGTCTAAGACTAAGAGAGTGAAATAAAGTGAAGTGAGTATACAAGTCTAGCATTTCAGACTTGTCTCCCATTGAAGTGGGATAAGGTAATTGTTGAATTTTTCAGGTTACTGATCTCATTAGACAGAATGTCTACATTGGATTTCTTCATCCAGCAAGGGTTGACTCTTGGTAAGTCTGGTAAAGAATTGGAAGAATATTCATCTGCTCTATTCGCCACTGCATTAAAGTCAGAAGAAAAGAAACAAAAAGAGGAAATTAAATTGAAAGCAGAAGCTGAACAAAGGAGAGCAGATGCTGAACTAAAGAAGCTAGATGCTGAGAATAGAAGATTAGAACTTGAAGAGAAAAGGTATCAAAGAGAAGCTGCTGCTGAGGAGAGAAAAGCTCAGGCTGATGAAAGAAAATTCCAGATGGAAATGGAAGACAAAAAACTTCAAGCTGCTGCAGAGGAGAAAAAAATTCAAGCTCAAGCTGCTGCAGAGGAGAGAAAACTTCAAGCTGCTGCAGAGGAGAGAAAACTTCAAGCTGCTGCAGAGGAGAGAAAACTTCAAGCTGCTGCTGAGGCTGAAATTAGAAAAATGGAACATGAGGAAAGAAAACAGAAGATGGAACTTGATGAAAGACTCGCAACTTTGGAGTTAGAGAAACTGAAATTGGCGAGTACGGGTGCTCAGCAAACAACTTCGAGTACGACAAAGGAGTTTGTAAGTAGGATCAAATTGCCCATTTCAATCCTTTAAAGGATGACGTAGCAGATTATCTAGATAGATTCCAATTTTTATGCGATACGCATAACATAAAAAAGGAAAAATATGTTGAACAACTGATGGAATTTTTTACAGGTGACACAGTGACTACTCTTATGACAATAGACGAACATGACAGGACTAATTATGATGTTGTCAGAGCAGCATTGCTAAAAAAATACCAACTAAAAGAAGAAGACTATCGTCTTCGTTTTAGGACAATGTTGCCAGAAAATGGAGTAGATTTCTCTGATTTTGTTACAAAAATACGTCGTACATTTACACGATGGGTTGAGTTGTCTCAGACTGAGAAAACATATGAAGGTCTAATGGACTTATTATTGCGAGATAAGGTTTTGTCATCTGTTAATGATTCTTTTCTTGCATTCCTTCATGAGCGTAAGCCTAAAAACTTAAAAGATATGGAGGAATACTGTTGTCAGTATGCCACCGCGCATCCCCATGCTACAGTTAGCAATTCTAAAGTGAAAGAAGGGTTGCCAGCTGCTTCGGCAACACCATATGGCCCTAATTTCAAAAAAAAAATTTCAGGGTGCTCAACAAAACTGGAATAGGGGAAGTAATCAGAATTACACTCAGAAGCGGAGTAATCCAACACATGATGGTTCTTCGTCTATGAATTGGAGACAAGATGGTAGTTCTCGTAATTTTAATGGTAATAATCTTAGACACTTTCGCAAGGGTTATCGTAATAATAACCATTCGAGCTTTCGAGATAACCATTCTCGACGTCAAGATTATGACGCTGGTGAATTTAGAAACCGGGATTCAAACCGGAATGATGATTACAATAGGCAATATGATAACAATTACAGGGGAAATGATAGTCGAAATAATTACAGGGGAAATGATAATCGAGGCAGACCTAGATTTAACAAAAAAAGACCTTTCCAACAGGCAAACTCTGCACAACAAGAGTTTGATGGAGCCTGTAATACAGTAAATGATAGTGGTAACTCTAGGGCTATCACTGGTTGTGCTTTCGATTTTGGGAGAGCAACTGAATGCCCCCAATGCTTAACATTGTTCGACTCATCGACTGTATCTACTCTAAGTTGTGGTCACCCTCTTCCTGCTCTACCTGCTACAGTTGCGCATGATGGGAGAGGATCTCTCATCTTACATAAAGGTCTAATAAATGATAGGCTAGTCTCAGTACTTTTCGATTCGGGATGTACTACCGTCGGGGTTAGGGAATCTCTGATAGATCCTTGCTGTGCCACTGGAAAAACAATCAAATGTGTTACATTTGGTGGTACTATGGAAAGTTATCCTACTGCTATTATTAGGATTGACACTCCCTTCTTCACAGGAGATGTCCATGCATGTCTTCTTCCTAATCCTATTGCGGATCTTATAATCGGTCGTATTCATGGGGTTAAGGAATGCACCCCGCAACAAATTTCTAGTTGGGAGAAAAAAAAAACATTCAAACGGTCAATGCAGTGGTGACAAGAGCTCAAGCTCTTAATCCCCCAACTTCATCGGATAATAGTAATGAAGTTGATAGCCAAGACGAGCACTTGGTGATTTCCCATGACTCGTTTGTTAAACGTCAAGAAGAGGATCCTTCTTTGAAGAAATTCTTCCTTCTTGCAAAGAAAGGGGATCCCAATCAAAATACGAATCACAAATCGTATATTACTATGAAGAATGGTATATTGGTACGGATGGTACAACACTCGGACAAGTCTATGCACTCGCAAATTCTTGTGCCTAAGTGTATGAGAGCCTTAATTCTTCAGCATGCACACGATTCTCAGTGTGCTGGACATATGGGTTTTTCCAGAACTAAAACTAGAGTCCTTGCGTCTTTCTTTTGGCCATTTGTTAATAAAGACATACGAATTTATTGCCGATCTTGCAAAATTTGTCAAGAGGTCAAGTCTAGAGGTCCGAGACATGCTGCTCCTATTCAGGCTGCAGATATTCCGATTCGGCCGTTTCAGAAAATGGCTATAGACATCATTGGTCCGTTCAAGATTAAGTCAGCCAGAGGACACCAATTTATCCTCACTTGCGTGGACATGTGCACGCGTTGGCCAGAGGCTATTCCTCTGAAGAGCATATCAACTGTCGATATCGCTGATGCTCTTTGGCTCATATTTTCTCGTCTGGGATTCCCCGAGGAAATACTGTCGGACCACGGCACTCAGTTAATTTCGGACGTTATGTCTCAGGTAATGGCTACGCTAGACATTAAAAGGTCTCTCAGTAGTATTTATCATCCAATGTCCAATGGATTGGTAGAACGTCTTAACAGGACACTAAAGAACTTACTTGGCAAGATAACGGAGGATCATCCTGAAGATTGGGACAGGGTTTTACCTGCAGTCCTCTTTGCCTATAGAGAAGTTCCCAACGAGCATACAGGGTTTTCTCCTTTCGAACTTGTCTTTGGTGCGCAACCGCGCGGTCCGATGTCCTTGTTACACGATTTGATAACTTCTGATAATATTGACGATGATACACAATCGTCATATGAATATGTCATTGCTCTTAGAGAAAAGATTATCGAATCGTGCAGGTTAGCAACTTCATCTTCCGAATTTGCGAAAGAAAAAGCTAGGCGATTTGCTAACAAGAAAAGACGCCTACGTCAACTTTGTCCTGGAGACAAAGCATATGTCTTACTTCCCTCAAGAGAGAATAGACTTCTCATTTCATGGAAAGGTCCATACACTATAGTCTCCAAAATTTCCGATGTCGACTACATCGTCGATGTGGATGGAAAGCATAAAACCTTCCATATAAATATGCTAACAGAGTTTATTGAACGTCCAGACTATTTGCAGCCTATTTTCCAGGCGACGGACGACTCTCCAGTCCAACATGGTCACATCTCATCCCTGTCCGTTATACAGGACGAGGAAACTATTTTTTCTGACGTTAACTTACCTCTTCCTGCGATTCCACTTACTTCAACGGAATCGTGGAGGGACGTTACAATCTCTTCGAACTTGTCTTTTGAGGAGCAACGTCAAGTATCCTCTACGCTACAATCATATCAGGATGTCCTTACCGACATTCCTGGACACACAGATGTCATAGAACATGACATCATACTTACTGATCGTAATCCGATCAGAGTAAGACCATACCCAATACCTATTCATTTTCAAGCACAAGTCGAGAAAGAATTGGATGAAATGATTCAACTGCAAATAATTGAACCATCCACTTCAGCTTATTCTTCGTCGATAGTTATTGTTCGAAAGAAAGACAATAACATACGTCTTTGCGTTGACTATCGCAAATTAAATCAAGTTACGAAGTTCGATGCTGAACCTATGCCATTATTAGATGATCTACTTATTAGACTTTCTAAAGCTAAATTCTTTACTAAACTAGACTTGTCGAAAGGTTATTGGCAAGTCCCACTGACGGAACACGCCAAACCTCTCACTGCTTTTTCGACACCTAGGGGTCTGTTTCAATGGAATTTTATGCCTTTCGGGCTTATGAACGCCCCAGCGACTTTCGTGCGCATGATGCGACGAATTCTATCAGATCGTGCAGATGTCATCGCATATTTAGACGACATCTGTCTTTTCAGCGATACTTGGGAAGAACACTATTTGGGTCTAAAGGAATTGCTATCTACTCTACGTGAGCATAGTTTGACTGCAAAACCCTCTAAAGCTTTTGTTGGGTTTAGTGAAATTTCCTTCCTAGGTCATCGAGTTGGTCATGGTCTGTTGAAGACAGAGGACCAAAACATTTCGAAGATATTAAATATCTCGGTTCCGAAGACAAAAAAGCAAGTGCGTAGTCTCTTGGGATTGATACAATTCTATGGAAGATTCATTGAGAATCTGTCCTCCATTATGGCACCACTTTCATCGTTATTGAAAAAAGGTTCTCCTAATATGGTGCGTTGGTCCCAGGAATGCCAATCTTCATTGGATCAGGTTAAGAATTTGTTCTCATCTCATCCTATCTTAAGACTACCAACGATTGATAAGACTTTTGTTCTTCGTAGTGATGCCTCTTCCACTGGGATTGGAGCGGCGCTAATGCAGGAATATTCAGGAACTCTGCATCCTGTAATGTATATTTCTAGGAAGCTAAATGCGGCAGAAAGGAATTACTCGGTTTTAGACCGTGAATTGTTGGCTATGGTTTGGTCCATTCTTAAGCTACAAAGGTTCCTTCTGGGCGCGCATTTCTTTATGGAAACCGACCAAAAAGCTCTTACGGCTATGCAAAGTAAGGATTTGAAGAGCTCGAGATCTACTCGTTATGCTATTGCTCTTCAGCCTTTCCATTTCACGGTGCGAGCTATCCGTGGTTCGGATAATGTGATGGCGGACATATTGTCCAGATGCCCACATGATTCCAGTTAAATCTTGTGTCCTAGTTTTTCCTGATACACTTTCAGACTTTTGTCTGTCCTTAATATCCTAATATGTTGTAATACAAATGTATTTGGATGATGTTTAGATAATTTAACAAATTTCATTTTGTCCATCCATCAGTGATATGTTGCTAATATAGCATTGTAATTCATGATATTTGTATATTGCTATAATTATAGTATTTAGTAATGTTTGATATATGATTGGTATTGCCAGCAACTTAGGTTTCTTTAATGGTACCCCCTTAGTTTGTTTGTCTTAAAGGAGATATTTTCTCCTATGTTGGGAGATGATTTGTATCCTCTTCAGACGCTTTGTTCATGCGTCTATTGTACCTGATATTAGGTTCATTTTTTCATGAGCACATAAGTGATACTTGTGCAATCTTGCTCATGGACATATTAAAAAAAAAAAAAAAATTTCATTTTTTTTTTAACAGGGGGGTGGTAGTAATATGTTGCTGTCATTTTTGACGGAGTCATCTGTCAAGTTATTTGCTTATGTTTTTATCATAAGAATAATTGTGTCTTTACCTGCGATGTCAGGTTGATTAGGGGTTGTCTTCCCTTGTTTATTCATTCATTGTGTTTGACCTTTAGGGTCAAAGGTAGACAGTTCGGGCGTATGCCCATGGGCAGGTTTTTTTAAGCGGGAGTTGAGTTAGACTTCCGGCAAGCCGAGAAGTGTCCTGGTTTCTGAAGGGGCGAGAGTCCATTGTGTTTTTCGGGGAGAATCTTCGAAGTGACTGCACTGGCAGTTTTCCCCAGTGAATCTCTGTGCATTGGAATGACAGCAGAGTTCCTTGTTAAGTTCTGTGGACTCGGTTACAGGTAATACCGACTTTTTCCATTACTATGCTTTCGGTAGCAGAACATGTTAGAAGATTGCCTAGTCTGTGAACTGCAGCTCACCGGTCCTCCATTACAGAACATATATGTTGTGCTCAAGGTAGCCATCCTTCTTCTTCTTCTTCTTCCTCGTTCGCCTTCAGACTTCCACATTTCATCATCATCATCAGTTGCCATCTCCACAACGGAGGTTGGCTGTAATGGATCTCCAACGTCTTCTGTCTCTTGTCTTGGTGGTACACTCTGATAGACTCTTTCCCGTCCATCTCTTGATGTTATCTTCCCACTTATAGCGCTGTCTTCCCCTTGCACGTTTACCTTCAACTCTCCCTTCTGTTATGGTCTTCTGCAAGGTGTTATGCCTTTTTTATGTGGCCAAAGTATTTTAGCTGCCGAACTTTGACCTCTCTCATTAGTTCTCTTTTCATACCTAGATTTTCTAGGACCTCCTTATTTGTTTTCATCTCTTTCCATGAGATACGCCCCATTCTTCTATATATCCACATTTCAAGAGCCTCAATTCTTTCTTCCAAATGCTTATTCATCGTCCATGTTTCTGCACCATACAGAAATGCAGAATATATATAACACTTTATGATTCTCAGTTTTAATTTATGAGATAACTGTTTGGATGTCAGTATATGTTTCATGTTGTTGAATGTAGCTTTGGCCATTCCTATTCTCTTCTTGATTTCTGTTTCACATCTGCCATCTTCTGTTATTATATGACCAAGATATACGTAGCTCTTGACTTGTTCCAGGATTTTCCCATTTACGCTTATCTTTAATGTGGGTTTATCATCTGTTTTGCTAATTATCATAGTTTTAGTTTTCTCAATATTAATGTCGAGTCCATATTCATGACTTATACTGTTCACTTGCTTCACTAGTTCTTGTAACTCCTGTTCGCTTTCAGCTAACAACACGGTATCATCTGCATATCTAAGGTTGTTTATTGATCTTCCACTGATGTTCAGTCCTGGTATTTCCTGTATCTGTTTGAAAATTTTTTCGGTGTATAAATTAAATAGGCAGGGGGGACAGCACACAACCTTGTCTGACACCTCTTTTTATGTCTATGTATGGTGAATAATTCCTTCCCGATCTTACTGTGGCAGTTTGCTCCCAATAAAGGTTACTGAGTATTCTTATATCTTTTCCATCAATACCTATGTCTTTGAGGCATTCAATTATTTTCTCATGATGGATTCTGTCAAAAGCCTTCTTATAGTCAATGAAGCACATATACATACTTTTTTGGACCTCTGTATATTTTTCTGCTAATCTTCTTAGGCAAAATATTGCCTCTCTTGTTCCACTGTTCCGTCTAAAACCAAACTGTTCTTCTTGGATTTCGCTGTCTACTTTACTTTTTATTCTTTCCTGTATGATTTTGAGCAGTATCTTAATTGCATGACTCATCAGGCTGATTGTTCTGAAGTCTGAACATTCTGTTGCATTTGGTTTTTTGGGCAATGTTATAAAAAACTGATGTCTTCATGTCGTGTGGTAAATATCCTGTATTGTATATATCATTGCATATTTCTGTGATTGTATCTATACCAAAGCTCTCCAGAGCTTCTATCATTTCAATGTTTATGTTATCCATGCCTGCTGATCTTCCTTTTTGTATCATATGAATGGCATTCTCTACTTCTGATCTGAGAATGTGTGGGCCTTCATTAGAATCTGGTGATGGTTTTTTTTACCTCTGTTGTCCTCGAATAGTTCTTTTACGTATTCTGCCCATCTGTTTGATATGTCTTTTCATCAAGTAATATTATTACACCATTTTTGTTCTTGATACAGCTTCCTCCTTGTGCAAACCGCGACCGATTTGATAATTTCTTTATTTCTTCATGCATATCTCTTGTCATGTGCTTCGCTTCCAAGTCTTCTATTTCCTTACATTTTGTTTCTATCCACCGTTCTTTTGCTTCTCTACACATAGTACGTATGTCATTGTCTATTGTTTTATATTCTGGAGTATTTTTTGCTTTCTTTCTTTCTGCCATTTTATTCAAGATGTCATCTGTCATCCAAATTTGATTTTTCTTAGACTCCTTTTTAGGTAAATTTGCATTTGCTGATTGTATGCTTGTTTTTAAGCATTCCCATTTTGCGGTTGCTTTTTCTTCTGGGTTTTCTCTTCTATACTGCTCCATGCTTTCTGTCAATAACTGTTGGTATTTATTTTTGACTTCGATTAAATATTTCTGTTTTATATCTGGTTGTTTCAGCGCTGATATTTCTATCTGGGGTTCCTCCTCCTGTCTTCTGTTTCCTGCTCTTTTCAGCTTTATATTTACTTTGATGACAACTGGATTGTGATCTGAATTTATGTCGGCGCCAGGATGTGTCTTTGCACTTGTGACACTGTTCTTAAATCTATGTTTTATCATGATATAGTCGATTTGATTACGTGTTACATCTCCTGGGCTTTTCCATGTGTATAATTTCCTTGGGTGATGTTCAAAAAAGGTGTTACATATGACCAGCTGGTTTTCTTCACAGAACTGGATAAGTCTGTCTCCTCTATCATTTCTTGTCCCTAATCCATACTGTCCTACTATTTTCTTGTATTTTCCTTTTCCTACTTTTGCATTCATATCACCCATTACTATCAACACATCTGTAGATTTGACTGGTTTAAGTGTGTGTTGTAGCTCTTCATAGTATTCTTCTATTTCTTCCTCGCTGTAATCTTTAGTTGGTGCATAAGTTTGTAAGATTGATATGTCGAATGGCTTTGCTCTCATCTTTAGTAACATCATTCTGTCATTGTGTGTCCAGTATCCACATACGTATTTTTCTAACTCCTTCTTTATCAACATTCCTACCCCTCTTTCGTGTTTTTCTCCTCCTGAGTGTATAAGCGTGTACTGGTCTCTTGTTATGTAGCCTGTATCCAAAAGTCTTGCCTCTGCAACTCCCAGTATATCGAGTTTCATGTCGGTTGCCTCTAATATAAGATTGTCCAGCTTTCCTTCTCCGTTTAAAGTTCTAACATTCCATGTTCCTATTTTTAGGCTTCTCCTACTAGTTTTTAGGTGGTCTTTCTCAGAATGCTCCCTTTCAACAGAATTTAAGGAACACTCGTCATTCCACATTTATGACTCTAATAAAGGCAGCAGTCAACTCAAGGTTCCCGACATCTCCAAACAGTTTTTCGTTGACAGAAGTAGGTTGTTGCCATATGCTACCCCGTTCATTACTGTAGGTTGGGCAGTACTGCAGCAGGTGTTCGACTGTCATCGGGCTGGTACCGCAGGTGCAGAGATCTGTTGCACCAATTTTGTATTTGTGGTACAGATGGTATCTCAATCTGTTGTGCCCAGTGCGCAGTCGAAAAATGATGACCTGTTCTTTTCTGGATAGTTGATGATATGCGTCATTTTTCAAATGTCCCGGGTGCTCTCTTTCCCATTTGGACTTGAATGTAGCCTTTATAGTGGTCTTTGCCGTTGCGTAAGTTGTCTCTATATCATTTTGCTGTAAGGCACCTCCTTCTTTAGCAAGTCTATCTGCCTCTTCATTTCCTGGTATGTTGCAATGGGCTGGTATCCACTGGATAGTGCACTTCTTGAAGCATTCGGCCAGTCTTTCAAGGGAGATTATCAGATCTTTCAATCCTTTAGTTTGGTGGCTCTTCAGCGCTGATATTATTGAGAGGGCATCTGAAAAGATTACTATCTGTTTTTCTGCCTGTGCTTTGCATTCAATAAGAGTTTCAGCTGCCTGTTTCAGGGCTTCTGCTTCAGCACAGAAGTTGTTGCAGTATTTTCCAGTGGCAATTGCCATAGAGTGAATTCTATTCTTTAATTTTATGAGGATGCCGGCACCCCCATTTTCAACTGCATTTGTTGCCGAACCATCAGTATATGCATGTGTCCAAAGCTTCGCTGGAAATCTTTGGTCAATATACTTGGTTGCTATACATTTTCTTTGTGTTTCTGTCTGTGTTCCCTTACCTTCAATGCCTGGAATATCAGATTTTAACTCAGGAAAGCATCTTATTTTCCACAGTGGGATAGTTGAGCTTGTTGGGATTTTCTTTGCAACTGAGCTAGCTAGTATGGTATTATTGTTAATTTTTTCTTTTGCTTGGGCGACAAAGTTAGTTCGCTTGAGCCTGCCTCTTCCTAGCCTATTCATTCTTTGGTACATGGGGTGTCCTTCGAGCCTCTTAAATTTTTCAGCTTGTTTTAAGACTCTGCTGTCACGTCTATCCTCCATTGACTGTAGCCCTGTGATGTTTTCCATATGGTTGATTTGTGTAGACTTTAGGGCCCCTGTTATAATACGTGCTGCTTGGTTTTGGAGTCTGTTTACTCTGTCAAAATTTGACTTTGCTGCCGTCGACCAAGCTGTGATGCCATATTCCATAGCAGGTCTGACTCTGCCTGTGTACAGCTTTTTGAGGATATTCTCATCAGCACCCCATGTGGTACCTGCTAACTTTTTCATGATGGCCATGCGAAGTTTTGCCCTTAGCTGTATTTTGTTAATCTGTGATTTCCATGTCATTCGGCGGTCTAGTGTGATTCCTAAGTATGTTGGTGTTTCATCTCCTCGTACTGCCTGTCCATTTAATTGCAGCTTTGCTTGCTGTGGTTTATTTGACAAGGTAAAAATAGTGTGTGTAGTTTTTTTGTTCATTTATTTTGAGCAACCACTTTTTGGACCAACTTTCAAGGGCTAGCAGTGAATCCTGCATGCGCACTCTTGCTGTGGAGATGTATTGTTCTGAAGTCCACATGGCCAGGTCATCAGCGTAGAGGGAGTTGTGGACATTCTTGTGGATGTTTTCTGTTATATCATTTATATATATGAGGAAGAGTGTTGGGGAAAGGACCCCACCCTGTGGAACTCCATGTTCCATTGTAGTCTTTTTGCTTAACTGCCCGTGCACCTGCACTCTAGCTGTTCTGTTTGTTAGATAGTTGCTGATCCAGTTATACATTCTTCCACAGACTCCATATTTAAGCATTTTAACTCTTAGCCCATCTTTCCAAACTTTATCAAATGCTTTCTCCATATCTACCCAGACTGCTAAAGTGTGCTTTCTTTCTTGGAAAGCATCTTCGATTTCCTGTGCAATGTAGGTGACTTGGTCCTCTGTAGACCTATGTTGCCTGAAGCCTGCCTGTTGGTGCAGTAAAATTTGTTTTTCTTCGAGGTGCCAGCTTAATCTGGTATTGATCATTCTCTCCATAAGCTTTCCCGTGCAGCTTAGAAGGCTGATGGGTCTGTAGCTGTTGGGGTCCATTCGGTCTTTGTCCTTTTTGGGGGATTGGAACTAGTATTGCTTCTTTCCAGGCTTGTGGTACTATTCCACGCTTCCAGCTATAGTTCATAATCTTGAGGAGTACTTTCTTGGCCTTAGGCCCTAGCTCTTTAAGCATGTCATTTGTTACCCTGTCTTTTCCAGGTGACTTTCTTTGCTTAAGGGATACGATGGCTGCCTCTAGCTCTCTCATGGTGAGGTTTGTTGTCATATGCTCTTCTGGAACAGTTGGTATATTTTGGTAAATTTCTTGCTCTTTGGAAATTTCCTGTTTTCTGTCCAGTGGAATATTTATCTGGCTCTCAAGTGAGAATTTTTGAGCAAAAACATTAGCTGCCTCTTTCTTTGTGAGTATTTTTTCATTTTGTTGTAGGGCTATTTCCTTATTTTTGCATTCCTCATTATTTAAGACTTTGGCGAGCCTCCATAATTTTCTTCCATCTTTGTCGAGGTTAAGACTTTCTGTTGTTTTGATCCAACTATTTTTGGCTGAACAGTTTTAACATTTTCCTGTATTTTGCAGAGATAGCTTTGTAGGCGATGTTTGCCTCAACTGTTTTGACCTGTTCTGCTACATCTCTGGCCTCTGTTACCTGTTCTTCCAGTTCATTGAGTTCTTCTGTCCAGTACGGCTTATAATCTTTCCTCCCCCCCCCTCTTGGTATTGATTCCAGGGCAGCTTTCAGAACTGCTTTGTTAAATCCGTCAACTATTTCTCCAATTCTTTTTGTTTTGGGTGTTTATGGAAAAAACGTATTCATCAGTCAGTGCTGAGAACTTGTTCCAGTTGGCCTTTTTGTAGTTCCAGCGGGGTAATGGTTTATGGAGGTGGAGTGTATGTTCCATATTGATCATTATTTTGATCGGTTTGTGGTCACTGCCCGCCAATTGGTTGAGCACAAAGCGTTCGATCTTATGGTTGATGTCTCCTGTTGAGAAGGCAAGGTCGGGTGTCGAGGTCGATTGCCATCTTCTTGAGTAGAAGCTGGGTGTATCATCTGCTCTATTGATGAGTTGTAGATTTGAGTCAATCTCCCAGTCCTCTACCTCAATGCCACGGGTATCAGCCTTTGTGTAACCCCACCTTTCTGAATGGCTGTTGAAATCACCAACAACTAGGCAGTTGGTGCGCCTAATCTCCATTGTGGCTAATGAAAGATCTTTATCTGGGGGGCATATAGGTTGTATACTCTAACGGTCTGATCATCTATCGTGATATCAGCTCCTATAATTTCCGCCTGACCGTTTGTAGCAACAGAAAGTTCTCTGCTAGGCAAGGAATTTCTGATTAACATGAGTACTCCTCCCTTGTGTCCCTCTCTATCAAGCCGGAGGGTTTCATATCCTCTTACAGAAAATCTGTGGTTTGTATTTAGGTGTGTTTCCTGTATGCAGGCTATATCAATTTGCTCATCATGTAGTTTTTTTGTGAGCGGTAGTTTCTTCCTTAGGACACCTTCTGCATTCCATTGGAGTATATTTAGTGTTCTTTCCTGGGTGTTTTGTCCAGTCTCATTTTCTCTAATATTCTGCGCCCTGGCTGCACGATGCAGAGATAAGTGACCACCAGTAGCCTTGGGTGGACCCCTTCGAGGCAGGGAGTCCGCCATCCAAGACTATTAGTCTTTATATTGTCCAGAAATCCAGTGACGAAGATATATTGTGGGAACCGCAGATTGGCGGAATTTATGTCTACAATAAGAATTACTGCAGGGTTGATGGTAACCTGCTTATCAGAAGTACACAGCCGACGTCAGAACGAGGCCTGTGTTTTCGGCTATTATACTACAGCCTGATAATGTGCAATTGGCGGGGAATGCCAAGTTGCACCTATGTGTCAAAGTGATTAAGGTATCTGACGCGTTTAGTCAGTAATTCCAGGGCGACGCCACGAACTGTCCTTATTGAAGAACATTGTATTGACCATGCACGAATATTCAAATGTTTACCAGCTTGCTGAATGCCTAATGTATACCTATCGATTTCCGGTCAGCATGACCTTGTTTACACTGACTGTTCCTGTTGATACCATGTGTGTTCTCGTCAATAAATGTTTTGAAACGTGCCTGCAGTGTCCAAGCATCCTTGACTACTGCATGTGAGTGTATGGGTTGCAGGGTCTACATATATACGAGCCTAAACACATTCGCGCCTTCATTTGCACCCACACTCTCTTCATCATATGCTCGCACTACACACCTAACAACATGTATACTGTCTTGGGCCAGTGATCACCTCAACAAGAGAAAAAGTACAGTTACACCAACACACATCACACGCACACATATTGAAATGTCTACAGTAAATTATACGACCTCATTTGCACATTTTTGGTTTATCAAGCAATTGGCATGATTTTTGAGTGAAATTGCGTGAAATCGCACTTCTTGAACACAAAATAGTTTATATCTGGTGCTACTCACACATTGTCAATCAGTGGTGTGTCTACAAAAAGTATTGTGTGATTAACTAGGAAAATGAGTCTGCGAGTACATTTTATGACATTACAGCTAATCACAAATAGGATTTTTAAGTATTTCTGCAATGAAGCTACTCGTGGAAAACTATATCATTCTATTTCAAACCCACAAAAGAGGACTATTCATGCCTTGGGGATAATCAAACGATCATTGCACCGCTGGATAGCGACATCTAAAATTTCTAATTCTAGTGTTTTACACACGAAAATTAGGCCAACAGTGGTGGATATTTTGACAGAGAATTGATCCGGAGAGAAATTTGCAATATATTTCACAATAATGAGGCAGTGACTTTAAGGAAATTGAAAATTTGGTTAAGAAAGAATAATGACATTGATATTTCCAAATCTACGCTATGGAGGACTATTAGGAGTTTGGGATTCACTTTTAGAAAATATGTTGGTGGTAGAAACCTTATTTGTGAGAAGCCTCATATAGTTGCAATGAGAAGCAAATATTTACGCGAGATCAGAGAAATGAGAAGAGATTGTTATGATTTTGTGTATTTAGATGAAACTTGGATCAATTCTCACCACAGTAATGAACGAGAATGGCAATCATCTGATGGGACAACTAAGAGACTAGAACCAAGCAGCAAAGGACAGCGCCTAATAACTGCACATCCAGGAAGCAGCCATCATGGGCTTCTAAATAATACTGAACTCATATTTGTTTCAAAATCCACAGTTATTAGGGATTACCATACAGAGATGAATGGCAAGATATTTCAAGATTGGATTGTGAATCATGTACTTCCTTCCTTGGATAGACCGTCGTGTTTGATAATGGATAATGCTTCATATCACAACGTTGTGGCACCAGAAGATAAAGTTCCTAATTCATCAAGTACTAGAGATGTAATAACGATTTGGCTGACCATAAACAACATTCCATTCAACGAAATGTCCCTGAAGCCTGAATTACTTGGAATTGTAAAAAAAGACACAGTGTACAAAGATATTTCACATAGACAAGGCAATCCATGAACATGGTCACAGATGTTTAAGATTGCCTCCTTACCATTCTCACTTAAACCCAATAGAATTAGTATGGGCTAAAATTAAGGAACAGGTAGCAACAGAAAATAGAACGTTCAAATTAAAAGATGTTGAAATACTTATAAAAGCCGCCATCTCCAATATAGCCAGGGATTGTTGGAAGAAATGTGAGAGCCATGTGTTACAAGAGGAAGAGGAATATTGGAAGAATAATGGTTTGTCCTTCATTCAGCCGAGATTGATTATCAATTTCTCAGAGACATCTGATTATGATTCGGATGAAGTTTAATTTCTTTAAAGATGACCTTACCGTTATTTACAAGCACATTAGAGGAGCAACGTTCCATTATGATATTTATGAACCGCAAAAAGAGGTGATACCCATTGAAATAATTAGATCAAGGAAGGTCCAGTTTGGTAGCGCATTAAATGTCAATGACAAACAATGTCACGAGTATCTCGCATGCAGATCATTTAAGAAATCATCTTCAACAGGTATTCATATGCAAACGTGATGACCACATTATTGTAATAGTAGACACGCCTATGCCTAATCAATTCACAGAATCTGTGCATGAAGTGGTAAAATTTCTTTTCTCGATACACAATAATTAGTATGCCGACAAAGATCAAAGGATTTCATCCGTTAGTGGGAACCAGACAAGATGCACAGATATAAAGTATATATTTGTTGGGTCTAACCCAATATAACATCGTATGCAAAAAATGGCATTAATACGTTGGACGGTTAATCAGATAATTACATTTGTTTGAGGGCAAAGCTAGTGAAACGTGCTATAGCAGTAAAATATAGGTAGCAGTAGTGTCAGGTGATGTGTTGTGGGTAGTCCGAAAAGACCGCTTTAGCTCACATTTTGCTGTCTGATGTGAAGTTCTAGAAGAAATTAATCTCATGCAAAAGCACTGCTGCAATCAGCCTAGAAAAGTGCACTGTGAAGCTTCAAGCTCTAAAACTGTTTATTGAAAATCAGCGCAATGAAATTGTGGACAGAGCCATTCATTATGCAACCACAAAGTGCGAGGAACTGGACATTTCTATGGAGAGAAGAGGAAGAATAAAACTCAGAAAAATGATGCCAGGTGAGAATGGTAAGGGATGTTGGTTTAAGTTTGCCGGAGGAAATGAAAAGGGCAATGTTTAAATGTCTTGATCTGGGCGAGTGAGACCAGTCTTAGGATATGGCATTCCAGCATGGTCAACGGCAGCTAAGTCAAACTTTGATAAAATAAACAGAACCCAAAACCAAGCATTGAGAATCATAACGGGGGCATGAAGTCAACACCCATTGAAGAGTTGGAAAAGATTACTCACCTCCAGCTTATGGAGGATAGAAGAGATAGCAGAGCCCAGCAACAAGCCGAGAAATTCAGGAGGCTGATAGACCACCCAATGCACCAGAGAATAAATGGACTTGGAAGGGGAAGACCGAAGCGAAGCAACTTTGTAGAGACAGTCAAAACAAAGATGAGAGCAGACCCCATAAACGCAATATCAACAGCTACGCCAATATGTACTGCACACAAGCTACCAATTTGGAAACAACAGTGCTTCCTTGAAATGATAGAAAACGTTCCTGGTATTGAGAGAAAGAACAGCTAAAATGAAACAGAAAGGAGAGTCCTAACCACAAAATATATAGAGAAACATTACCCAAGCAACACCTGGATCCATGCATACACAGATGGATCAACAACTAATGCAACAGAAGATGGGGGTGGAGGAGTCTTTCTGAGCTTAAGCAATGGCACACAAAAAAAGATAGCAGTTGCAACAGTAAAATTTTCAAGTAACTTCAGAGCAGAGGCAGAGGCCCTAAAAACTGCAGCAGAAATCCTAATGACAGAAGAAAGCTCAGAGAGACCAGTAGCTATCTTCTCAGATGCACTGTCAGTGATTACAACGCTGAAAAGTCAAAGTAATGCTGAACTGGATGACCTAAGAGTAACACTTCACATACTACATCAGTAATACAAAAGAGTCGTGATACAGTGGATCCCTTCTCACTGCAACATCCCTGGAAATGAAGAGGCTGATAGATTGGCAAAGGAAGGGGGAAAGCTTCCTCAACTTGACATAAACATAACTTATGAGGAGGCCAAGAGTTTTATCAAGCGCAGGTACAGGCACAAGTGGGAAGAAGAGCATCCAGGCCACACAAAAAATAATCCGTATTACCAGCTCAGCAGAAGTGAACAAGACTTTGCACAGGTCATAACAGATTGAGATACCATCTATTCAACAAATTAAAGATAGGAACTACTGATGAGTGTGACTGTGGCACTGATAAAATGACTGCTGAACATATGCTTCAAAGGTGCCCAATATATGAGGAACAGAGAAAACGCATATGGCCATCACCAGTACCATTCCTGAAGAAAATCTACGGAGATATCAACAGCCTTAGGTTGACCACTGCTTTCTTTGAACTTATTCAAGTTGACATCTGAGGGTGAACGAAGAAGAAGAATGTCTTGATAGCTTTTATCAAGAACTGTAGATTCGTTCTAAGGGAATGGATCGAATCCTATAAATCTTTGCAGTCACTCAGCCAGACAGTCTGACTGTTGCAACGGAAGAAGAAATTAGATCGGAGCACTGATGGAGTTGTCTGTTTGCAATGAAGATGGTCCTTAAAACCAACAACCTAGGAATGAAAAGAGATTTAATGAAGGAGCTTGAAATTTGACGAGGCTAAAATATTTTGGTTCTTAAACAAAAACAAGACTTTTATAAGACCACAAGGGAAGGAAGAGTTAAAAGCAAATGTGCAAGAAGAAGACAGTACTACAAGTGGGAAAATAACATCATCAGATGGGCAGGAAAGAGTCTATCAGAGTGCACTGTCAAGATAAAAGACAGAAGTTGTTGGAGATACATTGCCGCGATCCTTCTTTGTGGATGATGATGATGATGATGATTGGGTCAAGTACTATGGGCATTGTCAGAAAATTCATTTGGCTTTTTTCTGGATTCTTGTTACCTGAACCACCTTCCTCAAATAACTCATTTCTGAGGTTTGGAGCTGGCTTATGTGGGTTGTAGTCACTGCCCATGGTACACACCCATAAGTCAAGATTTGAACATAGGTACAGCAGTTACAAAACCATCATTGTCTTCTTGTCAATATCTCTTTAGCTGAGGAATCCTGGATTTACAGCCTGGAAAAGTCTCCTAGCTACTGCTCTTCAGAAAGCCAGATCTTCTTTGATGCCTTCCCTGCCTGTCTATTACAGCTCAAAGGCATTTAAACTGGTTGACCTGCTCCAGGGACTTTGCAATAATTTATAAATTAAATTTCATCACTCTGAAATTAAACAACTGACAACAGTGTTGACTGTGTCACACATAATGAGACTTTGACATTGAATGGCAATCACCACTGACAATCAACACAAAAGAGGATATAAACTGGTTGTCAGTAGCAGTTCCATCAATTATGTAAATATTTTTATTTATCTCATTACCTTATTAACAAGAAGGGTGGTTACTTCATTTGTACGACAAATATTAATTTTTACAAAAAATTTGTAAGGGAGGAGGTTTCCCCTCATAGAATTTTTATTTCTTTCACTTTTGGCATGGGTCTAATAATGGTTTTTAGCAACGAACGAACGTATCCAAAGTGTTTGAAAATATTTTCACAGCACCTGTCACACTGAACACGTTACAAATTTTCACTAAAAAATGGTGCAGGACTGTGTGTGTGTGTGTGTGTTATCACCATTTTTTCTGCACTCCCTATGAAGCATGGGAGCCGCGGTTGCGCAGTGGTTAGTACACTGGCTTCCTAGCTCGGTGGTCCATGGTTTGATCCCCAGTTGAGGTGGGATTTTTTTAGACTGCAAACGGCTCTGGGGTCGACCCAGCCTCATGAATTAGGTACCAGAGCAACTCTGGGAAGGTTAAGGCGGCTGGCATGATGCTGACCACATCACCCCTTGTGTGCGGATGGTCAAGAAAATATGGGCCTAACACCATATTCCCAATATGCCTCAATGGGCATGTAACAGGATCCTTTTTTACCCTCCTATGGAGCACAACTGCAACTTGTTTCTTGCAGGAAGCCTGCACCAAGCATTCACATGTTCTTGCTGTGGTGTTTCTGTGGCAATTTGTTTTATATGATGACGTTCCCAACCCCCATGCACAATCTCTTATTAGTTGCCTTGTACTGAGCACTACTCCCCCCCCCCCCCCCCCCCCCCTGAACTACATGGGACTGTATCATATAGGGAAAGTGAAATGTAGCAGACGGCTGAACTACTCAGTAATGAGGAGTTCACAGTAGCGTATTTATGCTGTTAAAAAAGAAAACAGCTTGTGATTTAAAAAAAAAATCATATGTTTTGGTTTGACAAGAATGGATGCATGGCGATAAACTCAATTATATAACAAAACCATTATGCTTTTCAAAGGCCATGTTTAAACATGCATATAAAGAGATCAACTATGCAGTTTGGAGTCTGAATTGCCTGGTTGTCTGGAAAGATAGCCAAAGAGATATTTACAACAAGGTGGACAGATTAAAAATAAAATAATCAATGCGGAGTGTGCACATATATATATATATATATATATATATATATATATATATATATATATATATATATATATATATATATATATATATATATATGAGAGAGTATACCGGATGTCACAAAAAACAATTTATTTAACGTTAGCTGTGCAGATGTTCCAATTGAGCTCCTTGTGCATTCATATATACATAAGCCTTATAAGATTGGTGATGTTTGGTACAAGATGTTTTTAGGTTTTTCTACGTTTGATTGTAATTATTAACATAATATTCCCTATGCCTCCAATAGTTTCTGGGGTCTCTGTTGAGACACACTACTGCTGCTCCCTCAGGCACATCGTACAAGGTGACGAACATGAGGTTAAGGCTGGCAACCTCATCATGTAAAACAGATTGACACAGATACCACCACTGTAAGGGCATGTGAATGATTGGTGCAGGCTGTCTGCAAGGGGCCCAGCTGCTCCACCATGCTCCATCAGAGTGGAAAGGAAAATTAATAGAATATTCCCTATGAGAACAGACTTTTGGGATACCTTTTATGTGTGTGTGTGTGTGTATATATATATATATATATACATACATATATCTGAGTACACATATCATACATACATATATGGTGGCACAAAAGTCTGGATCTACAGGCAATTTGCCATACATTTTTTCGGTCTTAAACAATTGTGAGGATTCCTGTCTTGCATACATGAAATCACTCTCTGTGTGTTCATCTATTGTTTGTTTCGAATCAGTACTGGCACTGAAAAAAATATATGATTATTTAAGTTAGAAGAGAGAAAAAAATGTATATAAGGCAAATTGCCTATGGATCCAGACTTTTGGGCCACCTTGCATATATATATATATATATATATATATATATATATATATATATATATATATATATATATATATATATATATATATATATATATATATATATATATATATATATATCACTGCACACATATAAAATTACACATATACAAACATACATATGTTTGAGAATGTTAATTTAAAAAAAAAAAAAAAACTTGTGAATCTGTACATCTGTCAGCAATCAATACAACAATCTGTTTCAATCACTGGTTCTATCCTAATAAACCTAAGTAGTCACAACAACGCCAAGCAACAATTTCCAATAATGTTCAGTAAGAGTAATAAAAACAGTATAAAAATATTGTGTCATATGTACATCAGGGTACACAATAAATTATGCAGAATACATTCTGTTTTAATGTTTTTTTTTTTTTAAACGGGATTTGAAATGTATAAACTCTTTATGTGAGCATGTAGTGAAACAAATTTAACTGCAGGTGAAATGACAGTAAACAATTCATCTTGCAAAGTTAAGTAACAAAAAAAGATTTAAAAAAACAAAATTGGCAGACTATGCACAGACACTTGAAAGGTGTGCCAAACATCTTGCAATCATTGCAAACAAACTCTTAAAATATATATAACAACTCCAGCTTTGTCACCTGAAAAGGGGGACAAATACCAATGCATCGTGTAGTATTACTTTCCAATGAAGAAAAGAGATGAAACTGGAATAAGACATGAATGGTTAGTTCATATACTAAGAAAATGTAAAATCTGATACCCTCATATACCATCTGAAACTGAACACTCTGGAGGAGAATGATAGAAATTGGTTGGTCATACGTCAAGAAAGCACAAAAACAGATACCATTTTATAGTCTGAAATTAAACCCTCTAGGGCAGTGATTTTCAACCGGTGTGCCATGGCACACCAGTTTGCTGCGGCACACCGGTGTGCTGCGAGAGTTTGGGCGAAGGTCAAAAACAAAAGCGAGAAAAAAGTTTTCATAAAAGGTCGATAAGTAAACAATAACAGCTTAATAAAAACAAAAGTTATTGTAGTAAAATTCTAAGAACTTCCGTCCCTATTGTTCCAGGTCCTAAAATAACTCTGCAATGTACTTTTAAATAAATAAGGGGGTGCAAAATTGGCCGAGCGTCCTTTCACGATGTACTGTCACAGCAAGGCGATGGTGCCGTTTGGTTGGTCCTAGGTTCGATTCCCGGTAAACCTATCACTTATATTTTCTTTTCTGTTGTCTAATGTCATCCTTTATGTCCAACGAGTACCTGTTAATTACCTTTATTTACTCATTTATTCAATGTACTTTTACAACCCCACCTTTCACCGTGCATTTTGGTGACCTCCCCATGTAATGAAAGAGAACCTTTACCTATTTGAACATGACAAAGCCAATCATTACTAGGGGAGGTCACTATAATACACATGTCTACACAGAACCTTTCCTGCATTTTTGTTTCTTATTTCTATTTTGTTTTAGTTATTTCTGAAGTTAGTTGATTTTTTATTTCTTGTAGGGCTTATTAGACATGGACCAATTTCTAATTAAAAAACATAAGTTAGATGATGACAGTGATCAAGTGTAGCTGGCACTAGTTCTGGTGGTATAACACATAGTACAGTTAGTGTTCTAAAACCGTCGTGTGCCAGTATAATGAAGACTATTTGTCCATAGAATTCATTTCATCTAGAGAAGAGCACTTACATCCTAAGTGTATTGTTTGTGGTGAGAAACTGGTAAACCAAGCTATGGTTCCAAGTAAGCTGAAAAGACACTTTTACACAAAGCACTCACATTTATGTGAGCAACCAACTGAATATTTTAAAAGGCTTATAACTGATCAAACATGTCAGGTTAAACAATGGACCAAAATCCCAACTATTTCTGACAAAGCTCAAAAAGCAAGCTATGCCGTTGCTTTCAGCATTTGTGTTCTGCTATGGAAGTTCCTTCTGCACACAGCATTTATATGAATATAATTTTTTATTTTGTAAAATACTGATCAATTTTATTTTTTAAAATAACACAATTAATAGAATTGTATCTATTGAACTTTTAACATAATCTTAATACTCGTTTTTTTTTTAATGAAAAAATATCTCCTTAAAAAAAAACTGATGGTGTGCCTTGAGTTGAAAAAGGTTGAAAATCATTGCTCTAGGGGCAAAAGATGGATATGGTAGGTCATACATCAAGAAAGCATAAAAACAGATACACTCAACAGTCTGAAACCAAACCATCTAGGGTGAAAAGATGGACATTGTTAGGTCATTCATCAAGAAAGTATAGAAACATACATATCTTATACAGTCTAAAACAGAACCCTCTAGGAAGTAAAAAAAGGAAATGGTTAGGTCACGCAACAAGAAAGTATGAAACTGAACTTTCTAGGACAGTGGGCGGCAACCCAGGAGCTGTGAGTATATACTTCAAAAACACTGAAATCTCCAAAGATATACCTTGATAACATTATGCCTGCAGAGTATGGCGGAAAATTAGTTTGAAAGGTAAAATGGAGTTTTAAAATATCTCTCCAGATTACCTTTCTTGACTAAAGTTAAAGCTGCCTCATAACATTTAATTCTGTGCATTCCACATTTTTAAATGGCCGTGGCACCAGGCTAGTTTTAAACTTTCCCCATTTAAAAATTCACCCGTGTGTTACCGGGGCCTGAAAGAGGAGCAAAGAATAGTAACACTGTTCCCTGCCATGCATGTCATAGAAAGTGACTAAGGAGGGTTGGGCATGGGGCTGGTTACCCCATCCTGTAAAAAAAAAATTTAAACCACAAAAAACTTCAACAAACATGGACAAGTCAATTAAAGAAAATAAAATACAGCCATCCAAGACAGGGGAATGTCCTCTCGCAGGGAGGCGTATGGTGCAACACAGAGAAAGCCGAAAGGAGTCTGTGTTGCTGACTAACCTTCTTTCTTCTAAGAGAACTTCCAGATTTGGCACCTGGAATGTTCGGACATTAAACGAACAAGGGAAAGTGGCACAAGTAGCAGCAGAAATGAGGGAATATAAAATCGAGGTTCTGGGACTGTGTAAAACAAAGTGGAAGGGGGTAGACAAGAAGAAACTCATCACAGGTGAATTGGTGCTGTCCTCAGGACATGAAGGGGTAGCTCTTATGTTATCTAAAGAAGCACAGAAAGCACTCATTGAATGGGAAGCTGTTGGACCCAGAATAATAACAGCTACTTTTAAAACAGCTAAAAAGAAAATAAATGTAAATGTCATCCAATGTTATGCACCAAATAATGACAAAGAAAAGTCTGTGAAAGAAGCATTTTATACTAGACTACAGGAAATTATGGAAAAAGTAAAAAGAAGAGACATCACAATTTTGATGGGCGACATGAATGCAAAGATAGGTACAGTCAACATCGGCTTTGAAGAAGTCATGGGAAAACATGGGCTAGGAATAATGAATGAAAATGGGGAACTATTCTCAAACTTCTGTGCTTCAAATCAACTGGCTATAGGAGGAATACACAAGGCAACATGGATATCACCAGACCATAGAACAGAAAATCAGATTGATCATATATGCATAAACAAGAAGTATAGATCATCATTGCAGGATGTAAAGGTATATAGAGGAGCAGATGTGGCATCAGATCACCACCTTCTGATAGACAAAGTAAAAATGAAACTCAAAAGATATGCAACAATGCAAAATTATAGACAACAATTTAATGTAGGACATCTAAGAAACAAGAGACAAATTTGCGGTCACAATATCCAACAAATTCCAAGTGCTCCAACAGCTGGAAGATGTAGAGAATACAGAAGACTATTGGCAGCAGGTCAAAACAGTATGGAAGGAGACATGTGAAGAAATACTGGGGAAAAGGGAACGACAACGAAAAGCATGGATAACAACAGAAACCATCAATAAGATAAAAGATCGAAAAAACAAGAAAACAGATTTAAACACAAGCAAAATCAGAAGTTCCAAAGCCAAGGCTCAAGAAGTGTACACAGAAGCAAACAAAGAAGTAAAAAGAAGTATCAACAGAGACAAGAGGAAGTATATTGAGGAGTTGGCAAGAGAGGAAGAAGATGCTGCAGCCAAAGGAAATATGAGAGAACTGTATAGCAGCACAAAGAAGCTAACAGGGAAATACAAGCAAACAAGTTGTCTCATAAAAGACAATAATGGAAAACTGCTCAGCAATATACAAGAGCAAATGAAGAGGTGGACAGAATATTTTGAGGACTTTCTCAATAGACCAGCTCCACAAAACCCCCTGGACATCCAGCCAGCAGAAGAAGAGCTACAAATTAACGGTGAAAAACCAACGAAGGAAGAAATAAAGAAAGCCATAAAGCTTCTAAGAGATGGAAAAGCACCTGGACCTGATGGCATTCCAGCAGAGGCCATCAAAGCAGATATCGACACGGCTACAGGGATGTTATATAAATTACTTGGTAAAAAGCCAGATCCAAACCTCAGAAATGAGGTATCTGAGGAAGGTGGTTAAAGTAACAAGAAGAGACATGGTCCGCAACCAGACAATACGTCAAGGCCTAAAATCCCACCCCCTGCAGACCCAAGTAGAACAGTCCCAACTAAGATGGTTTGGCCATGTCTGCAGAATGGGAGAAGATCGGCTACCACGACAAGCATGGGAAACAAAGAGCCAGGGATCCAGACCCCCAGGACGACCCAGAGTCCGCTGGGAGGACAACATTAGACAATCTTTGAAGAACCGAGGACTAGAATGGAACCATGCCAGGAGGAAGACAGCCGATAGGATAGTCTGGCGCTCTCTCTTCCAAACCTCTACACCTCACGGTAGAAGGGGAACGACTAAGTAAGTAACTCAAATGTGAAGTCAGTCCTATTGTATGGCTCTGAGACATGGAGAACAACAAAGATGACAACCAAAAAGCTACAGACTTTCTTAAATGGGTGCTTGCGTAGAATAGAGGGCTTAAAATGGTATGACAAGGTTACCAACGTGGAACTGATGACAAGAACTAGACAAGTGCCAGTGGAACAAGAGATGAGAAGAAGACGATGGCGATGGATAGGACACACACTGAGGAAACCTGTTGATAGCATTACAAGGCAGTCCTTGTTCTGGAACCCCCAGGGCAAGAGAGGCAGAGGTAGACCAAGAAGCACATGGAGAAGAGAGCTGGAAACAGAGGTGAAAATGATGAGGAGAACGTGGAAAGAACTTGAGATGATGGCACGTGACAGGAGGACTTGGCATGTGTTTGTTGAAGGCCTATGCTCCTTTGGGAGTGGAGGGTTATGAATGAATTTAAAAATTGTTTTCCCCCTCCTTCACGTGAAGATCTACCACATATTCCTCTGAGATCTATTTGTAGAACACAATCAACTGGTCGCTCTCTAGGAAAAATGAGACAGTTAGGTTGTGTATCAAGAAAGCAGATACGAAGAGAATACATGAGTTCGTGGACAGCTGAAGAGACACTATGTGAATTAAATGGAAAAAACACCAGAAAATACAGCCATAGAAGTATTCACTAAACTGAGAAATACAGCAATAGAAATGGAAAACACAGTTAATAATAGCACAATCTGAGGTACAAAAATACCACATGCAAAATTAAATCAATACGCAAATCAAATTTGACATTATCTAGAAGTAATGAACGCTATGTAAAATGACATTCTGATATAACTGACCATCAATGCACAAGATTAATGCGACACACTATGTGGACATGTTGAAAGAAAAAATGAAAGAATAAAAAGAAGTCGATACTCTTATGAAGTCTGAAAATGAAACCTTTTATTAGGTGAAGAGACAAGCATGGAGAAAAACTACAATAAAAAACACATGAAAGAGGAAACTATATGGAATGAACTCATCTGGTCCACACAAGATAATACTCAAATGGGAAACTTTTTTTCTATATGTTATGCTCCAGAAAGAATATAGATCTGCAGCCTTTGTACTTTCTTCCCTATATCATCATCATAATTTTCCTTTTGGCTCCCCAAGGGAGAAGCAGCAGCAGAAGAATGACTACTGCTTTATTCAAGCTAATGTCTGAGTGTGTTCATTCAGAGAAGTAGTAATCCTAGAAAAGATAGATCAAGGTAATGGGACAAGTACACTCAAGGTAGACCAACAGCTTCACAGAATTAACATTTTAGCAAGTTGACTATCTTGCTTGGTTTGATCACCATAGTAAAGAAACCGAACACTTAGCACAAATATTTTCTTCACACCTTTTCATCTATTACACAAGAATAGACCAGTCCATCTTCTCATCGATGAAAGAAGCCTTCAGCTTCCCACCAGATCAGATCATGCTGTTTTGGCAACAAAAGTTGGTAGTTTTGGATCATTGGCACTTTCTACCTTTTGCCTCCATGACACACTGGCAAAGCTACTTCAAATCAATCTCCCTATGACTCTTTCCTACACGTCAACCTCTTGCTCACAGAGTTTCATACCCGCACAGAAGAAGGCAACAAAAACCAGGCTGAGCAAACTCCAGCCGGATAACATCTTATGTACAATTTTAGCACTCAATGAAGAACATAAACTTTTAGCATCAACAATAACACTAAAACCACACTTTTTTTTTCTGCCAATCAGAATAAACTAACTTGAATCAGCCTCACAACTTTTGAAACACAGTTCAACATAGTGTTTAAAAGTGTCAAGGCCTTCCTTGTTCAAGTCTTCAATGTCAACTAAAAAGCTTCTTTAACACACTAATACTAGTGTGAAATACATGTATTTCTTTGTTTCCATGACATGTTCTGAAGACAAGTCCGTCTGTTTATGCCATTCCCTTGGGATCATTATCTCTGATGCCAGTAGTTTGTTACACGATGAAGGTGCTCTTACATAGATAACTTGTAATATGAAAGGTGTTACATGGCTGGAATGAAGAAGAATCCTTGTGAATGAAGTTGCTGTGTTATGGCTATAAAGTGTTCCACCAGCAATGAATTTGACTTTCTCTTGGCTATGAAAATAAGCCTGATACAGGCGGGGGGTCTTCAATGGGATCGAGCTCAGATGGTGAAGGGGAAACACCATCTTCAAAGCCACCTGCTACTGTAAATGGGGAGATGCCCGACGAGGGCTGTGTGTCATCATTATCGGCCGTAGACAGGAAGTCCATTTCTTCTGTGTCTCCTGGTGACACCTGAAAAACAGACATTGATTGTACATTGGCAGCCTGGTTAAAATGATAGTAATGCATCAAAGTTTACCGGACAGTTACCGACGGCCTCAGCTGCTACAAGACCATTTATGATAAGAAAAAGAAAAGCTCTGTTCAAACCTCCCTTGATGTCTACTTCAAGAAATTGACTCCAGAAGTAAATCCCCACTCTCCAGCAGCAGAATCAAACCCTGACTCTCCAGCACCAGGCCCATCTTCTTTAACAGTAGCCATCTCTCCATCTTCTTCTCCCACATCATCCAATTAATGTCATCTTAATTATTAATCAAGAATGCCCCTTCTGGTATGCAAGACATCAATAGGAACGAGAGGAACGAGAGTAAGTGTTAACCTTTAATCATTATTGATATGAGTAAATATCATATCATGTTTCGTATTCGATCACTTCCTGATATATATTGTTTACACACGGTATCCCGTGGTTGCAGGAAGTGACGTCTTGACTCCTGCTTTGAATTGACAGCAGACGTGAGTTTTGATTTGGGACAAGCTAGCGTCTCTAACCGGCAGTCTGCTTGTGTCGTTTGACCAGTATGCAAGGAATGTGTCCAGTAGGACCTGCTTTTAAAATGTGTTAAGTGCCTTTGGGCATCTTTATATTTCACCTGCAAGATCGATTACCATCACTGCCTTATGCTTTCATCTAACAGTATAATGTCAGATTAGTCTTAGCAGTGTGTATGGAATTCTTGGGCACGTAAGTTGACTGTTCCAAAAGAACTGAGAGTATCAGAATCAAGGACAGTAGAGACATGTGCTAGTAAAAGCTACGATGTCATATCATACTCAAATGGAGTAATGTGTTAATAAATATTTGTGAATCGTGCCAAGAAGTTAGGCCTTGTTAATGAGTACCTGAGGTGCGGGCCAGGGAGATTGTGTGTGACTGGCTAAACTTAAATACATATACTATAATTCCTCAAGCGGAATATGCAAGGAGAACCCTGGAGGGTACTCAGCAGGCCACAGTAATACGGAGTGTCAAGCCTGAAGTCTAATGCACTCTTACCACAGGACGTCGGGAGGACGGTTCCTGAAATAATAAACATTCTTAAAATTTACCCGTACCAGTTTCTGGAGGCCAAAGCCATTGGATGCCTTACAAGCCTAAGAGCGCCTAACGAATCTAGGACTATTTTTTCAAAATGGCGGCACGCATCGTTTGCCAAAAGTTTTTATGAATGGAAGGGATTTCCATCATCATGAATGTGCCTCAAGTTGTCACTAAGTTATAAAAGTGACCCATTATTACACAGAAGTCATAAGAACTGACTATCTTCATTCAAGAAGCAAGTATTTTATCAAAAATCATGGACCATATCGATGTCCTTTGATGTCAGCATGAAGCAATTCTAAGCCTAACCAAATACTAGGCTATTATCATCACTACATCCTTTGCTTGTCGAAGTCTCAAGAGGGATTGTTTTCTTGGCAACAGATAAGTCTATTTATTGTTACATACAGCTTGGCTGTGAATATAATCTGTTTGCCTGATATCTGACTTCACCATATGTGTTTTCATTACGTGTTTTTGGTTTTGTAACTAGCGGGCTGGATGGAGGGACTTGGTTTGTGATCATTCAATACCGCGAAAGCTAGGTCGAATGAGCAAATCAAGCGTTCTATAGGGCAGTATCTGTGTGATTCAGATAGAGGACCCAGCATACTCTGCTGGTTGTATAAAAGTTTGCCTCTATTGAATTTAACAGATCCATTTTTGTTAGCTGTGTAGTCATGTTTATCTATTGTTTGTTCTCATAAGTACTGTCATTGTTATATTTTATTTAGTTCGTTGCATTATTGTTTGTAATATTGTCTAGTCTCATCTTACTATCATTCATTTCTTAGATGTCATAATTGTTGTGATATGCGTCTTGTCTTGTCTATTTGTAATAGAGCATTAGTTTAAATTAATTCATGCATATTTTATAATAAAGAAGTAAACAGACAAGAAGAACTTCGCAAAGAGGAATTGGCTGAAAAAAGGAGACAAGAAGAACTCCATAAAGAAGAAAAAAGGAGATCAGAAGAATTGGCTCTTGAAAGGGAAAAATTAGCTTATGCCAGATCTCAAGAGGAAAGGGCTCAAGAAGAGATCAGATCTCAACAAGCTCAAACTATAAGATTAGCTGAGATTGAACTGGAAAAATTAAAATTACAACAACCACTGTTGCATCCTGGGGTAGGTGAAGATAAAAATAAAGATCATACTACTGCCATAAGGATTAATTTGCCAAAATTTAACGCATCCATAGATGACATTTCATGCTTCCTAAATAGGTTCGAAACTTATTGTGAAGAATATAAGATTGACAAATCTACATGGACATGTAGACTTATGAATTTATTGGTTGGTGAACAATTAACTGTAGTCTCCACTTTGGATGACCAGACTAGAAAGGATTATGAAGCTGTTAAGGTCATTTTATTGCAGAGGTATCAATTAGATGATGAGGGCTATCGTCAGAAATTTCGATCTTTGTACCCTGATTCTGGAAAAGATTTCACTGAATTTATTTCAGCTGTTAAACTGAATTTTTCTAGATGGATTGAACTATCCAAAACTGAAAAAACTTTTGAGGGTTTGTCAGATTTGATTCTAAGAGACAAGGTTTTGTCATCGATTAGTTCTGATTTTCTTGCGTTCCTGCAGGAAAGAAAACCAGAGAACCTAACTAAATTACAAACCCTAGGACGTCAATATCAAGTTGCACATCCTAATAGAGTATTGAGCAAAAACAATGTAAGGGACTCATTACCAGCTGCATCGGCCAGATCATTCCAAGACAATGCACCTAGGTATAGATCTAACAGCATAGATAGGAATCAAAGATTTAAACCCTCACATAATTACAGTCAAAATAGAGGTAGATACAATTTTAATAAATACCAACCTCAAAGACATTGGAATTCATATCAGGAGGATAACTTTTATCCACAAACCTCATTTAAGTCCAATAACTGGCAAAATAGAGGAGAATATAACTCAAAATCAAATAGAGGTCAGAAATCATTTTATAGAGGAAATGATCAAAATGCAAATAAAAGATCTTATCATAACAATACTTCCAGACAATCAAGAAACACTGAACGTACCAATGCCATTGTTCATGATAATAATCAGAACCATAATGATATTGTAGCACATGCAAATTCATGCAGTGTAGACTTAGCAAATAGTGATAACTGCACTAATTGCAATTCTTTATTTCAGCCTCAAGGAGTGCCAAGATTATTATGCGGACACCCTCTCCCAGTCATGTCATCTTTTGAAAGTACTGGTTCATTGATCTTGAACAGAGGTTTTGTCAATAATAAGTTAGCATCTTTACTCAGAGACACGGGTGCAACCACTGTTGGTGTGCGCAAGGCCTTGGTTGATAAGGTGGATTATACAGGAAAACAAGTGAAATGCATTACTTTTGGTGGAACTGTGGAATATTACCCCACAGCAGAGGTATTTTTTGGACACACCTTATTTTACAGGACGAACACTGGTATGCCTCTTGGACAATCCAATTGCTGGAATTATTATGGGAAACATACCTAAATTGCATGAATGTACACAGGAAGATATTGAAATATGGGAAAGACAACACTTATTATGTTCAAATGCTGTGACTACCAGAGCTCAGTCTCGCATGGACAATGATCATCACAAACCAGTCATTGATGTGTTACCTGAAGATATAACTGAAGATATCACTTCAGAAGATGAAGAAGAAAAGGAAAATAATGATGATGATATAATTCATTATCAACAGGAAAATAATGTTGATATTAAGGTAATCAATGATGTGAATAATGATGATGACAATTTATTTCAGATGGAGCTCATTGATAAGGAAACCTTTATACAAAGACAGAAAGATGATACTTCCTTAAAAAAATATTTTCATATTGCTCATTTGAATGATGTAATGATAGATAACTGTGCAAAACACTGGTATACTATCAAAAATGGGATTTTAGTAAGAAACTATCAATTTGCTAATTCCTTAAAGAAACAGATTATGGTACCAGCTTGTTTTCGACCATTCATTTTACGACATGCACATGACATTGAATGTGCAGGACACTTAGGTGTTGCTAGAACAAAACAAAGAGTTTTGTCATATTTTTTTTGGCCAGGAATTACGAAAGACGTCAAATTATTTTGTCGTACATGTACCATCTGCCAAAGTGTAGCAACCAGAAAACCAAAACATGATGCGCCCATTCAAGCATCTGATATTTCTTTGCGTCCCTTCGCAAAGATGGCCATTGACATTATTGGCCCTTTAAAGGTGACATCAGCCAGAGGTCATCAATATGTGTTGACCTGCATAGATATGTGCACACGCTGGCCAGAAGCTATTCCTTTAAAAACCATCACCACGGTAGATATTGCTGATGCATTATTTTTGATTTTCAGTAGAATAGGTTTTCCTGAAAACATCCTGTCTGATAGAGGAACTCAGTTAGTTTCAGATGCTATGAAACAGGTTATGGATATGTTTGGGATTCAAAGATCCCTTAGTTCAATATACCATCCTCAGTCTAATGGGAAAATAGAAGTCCTCAACAGATCCTTAAAACAAATGCTACATAAGGTTACAATTAAATATCCTCAAAATTGGGACAGAGTCCTGCCAGCTATTTTATTTGCTTATCGAGAGATAAAAAATGAACATACAGGCTTTAGTCCATTTGAATTGGTTTTTGGCGCCCGACCACGCGGCCCAATGTCTATATTAAAACAACTTTTAATTGGTGCTGAGATGAACAAGGAGGTTCAGACCTCATATCAGTATGTAGTCAATTTGAGGAAAAAAATAATAGACGCATGCCAGATAGCAGTAGGTTCATCTGAAAAGGCAAAGCTTAGGGCGAGGTTATTTATTAACCAAAACCGCAAATTACGCCAACTTTGGCCTGGTGATGAAGCTTACGTATTATTACCCAGGAGAGATAACAAATTATTAGTCTCATGGAGAGGACCTTACAGGATTGTGGAGAAACTGTCTGATGTTGATTATATTGTCTCAGTAGAGGGAAAAGAAAAAACTTTTCATATCAATATGTTACAGCAGTTTCATACACGTCCACCATATCTAAGACCAGTCTTTGAGGCTCTTGATCAATCTGTCTGTCGTCATTCTTCTTTGGCTGTCATACAGGAAGAAAATTCGGATTTGACTGATGGTAATGACTCATTATTGGTATTACCTAGTTGTAAGGGTCAAAGGGGAATGATACGTACTATACTGATTATACAGTGTAAATTCAGGGTTGTAGCACTTGTCGGCTTGTTTAATTGTGAGTTGTTTAAACATTTATATGTTAGAAAACAGGGTGTACAGAAAGCGTGTGAGCGCTGGTCATGTAGTTATTCTGTACTGGTTTCGGCCGGCTGTGAATAGCTCACGGGGAGTCCGTGAACAGCCGGGTCCGGTGACTGTTTGGCGGGAAGTGTGTTCCCGTAGCAGTCGGATGGCAGTCTAAGTTTGGGCGGGTGACTGGAGAGTCAGCCCTGTATCTTGTGTGTGTTCCCAGGGTAGTGTTCGGGAACGATATTTGGCCATTTTTCGAGGTGTACTAGTACTTGCCTATTTAAGTGTGTTTATCTGTAGATAAGATGTGATAAATCTGCAGATAAGATGTGATAAATCTGCAGATAAGATGAGATAAGAGAAGATAAGGTGTACTTTATGTTAAGGACATGTTCTGAGGCCTTGGTGTATACAGGCCGATGTTTTGGGATCATATTTACCTCCCTGATAGATTTCTATTGTGCAGGAACGGCGCTAGGAGATAGTTAGGCCATTGTTCCTTATGAAGGGAGAGTTATCGAAAAGATTATAAGGCCAGGAGTTGTGTAGGCCAGATTACTTATAGACTACAGAGCGGACAGTCTTTTGAGTATATATAGATTTAAGCCTGGGTGGCGTTTTGTAACTGCAGTGTCAGCAGTCGTTTTTTGTAACTGCAGTGTCAGCAGTCGTTCTGGTGAATTTACTGATGTAACATTAGAACTGCGATGTAAACAGGGTTTACATCATACTGAACAGCTGTAACATTCTGCGCAATTGATTATTATTGATTTTTGTGTATCCTGTTGTACCTGTGTAGTGTATCGTATCGGATTGATGTTGCTGTGTAAATAAATGATGTGCTGTCAATTGGAAATGAACACTAGTCTGATTCGTTGATCTATGCTTGACAGTACAGGGTGAGTGACTGTACCCTTCATACCACTCACTACAGACTTTATACACAGGGACAATACAGAGCTAACCTATTTATCATCTGCTCTGTGTGGGCGCATGTACTACAACAGTCACTAATATCATCGAACAAATACATAATTCTTGATCAGGCTTTACTATTTGTATATACCAAGATTGCAGTCTTTATCACTAGTCTTCACTACTTGTCTACATATCACCAACTCTATCTTCTTTCCAGAAAGAACAGGTTACTTCAATCTTACGTTCTTTTACTGATGTCCTTACTGATGTCCCAGGACACACTGATATCATCGAACATGATATCATTCTGACAGACTTTCAACCCATTAAGTTGAAACCTTACCCTATTCCTATACATTTACAATGTCAGGTTAAAGAGGAACTAGAACAGATGGTGAAATTAAATGTCATTTCTCCATCTCATTCCCCTTATAGTTTTCCGATGGTTTTGATCCGGAAAAAAGACAAATCTATACGTATATGCATAGATTTTAGACGTCTAAATTCGGTCACCATCCACGACGCGGAACCACTTCCCGTGTTGGAGTCTTTATTAGATAGACTAGCTACAGCTACATTTTTTTCTAAATTTGATCTATCTAAAGGCTATTTCCAAGTACCATTAACGGAACGATCCAAGCCTTATACTGCGTTCGCAACCCCATTAGGACTCTTTCAGTTTAACTATATGTCTTTTGGTTTAGTTAACGCACCTGCGACCTTCGTTCGCATGATGAGACGACTCTTCTCTGACAGAGACGACCTTATTACTTACATTGACGACATTTGTCTGTTTCATCAATCATGGGATGAACATTTGAAGGGTATTCAATCCTTACTTACCACTCTACGTCGTCATAATTTATCTGCACGTCCATCTAAGACTAAGATTGGATTTCAGGAGATTTCATTTTTAGGTTATAAAGTAGGAGGAGGTTTTTTGAAAACAGAGGATACTACTATCTCTAGGATTCTAAACCTTGATATACCTAAGACCAAAAAACAGGTTAGAAGTATTCTAGGGCTCCTAAACTTTTATCGTAAGTTTATCCCTAATTTTGCAGAGTATACGTCTGTGTTGTCATCACTGGTGAAGAAAGAGTCACCAAATAGGTGTATTTATAGTCAGGATGTTCATGTGGCTTTAAATAGATTAAAATGTCTGTTTTCCAAGTTGCCTATATTGAGATTGCCTGATCCTTCTAAACATTTTACTCTTACAGTAGACGCTTCCAAAACGTCCATTGGAGGTTCGCTTTTGCAAGAATGGAAGGGCTGTTTACATCCAACACTTTATGTTAGCAGGAAGCTAACGCCGACGGAGCAGCGTTACTCGGTCATTGAGAGAGAGCTACTGGCTCTTGTGTTCTGCTTCTCTAAACTTCAACGCTACCTGCTTGGTGCAAGTTTCACACTCGAGACAGACCAAAGGGCACTGTCTTACCTGAAAACAGCGAGATTCAAGAATGCTAAAGCAGCGCGTGCCTCACTGGCCCTTCAACCCTATAATTACCAGATTAAACCCATCGCAGGAAAGTTGAACGTGATGGCCGATGTGCTATCCAGATGCATGAAGCATCCGCTATCGCCAGTTGTCTCCGCAAATGCTGCTTCAATCCAACTTTGATGCTCAATAATAACACTACTTCCTTTGGGACAAGTCAGGAATTATTTCGCAAAAAGGTAGCATCATGAACTAAGGCACATGCCTTCTTTTAACTCATATAGTGCATACTTCAGATATTACAACCACATTGCTTCGTCATGCACTTAAACCGGTTGAAAAACTATAGACACTATGCCAAGCAACATGATGATGATGAATTACTGTTCATCCAAAATCAAGATATATATTCAAGCGTTCGTCATATGATGTCTAATGCAATTGCTCAAGAACAATACTTCGTTACTTCATGCACGTTGTACAATGACTTTTGGCAGTATAACAATCCAAGTCGGTGCAATTCAGATACTTTGCTACATTTTCCAAAACTTTTTGCACTAATTAACTGTCTCAAACGTTGTGTAAAAAGGGAAGTAACTAAAATTACTGACTACAAAGTTCAAAAAGGGACATAACCAAGAAATTACATTTCATCATATACGTATGAAATTCTCAAGTACAGAATGAACAATAGTATCTGTGCTGTATATGCTATTCCATGGAAGACAAACATCAACAACCAACATAGATGGAAAATGGATTTTCTTCAATGAACATTTTCTTTCCGCCATATATACTTAACTAAGGATCAATAACAATGTTGTGCGAACTAGTGACTCACTGAAACTTTAATTCTTTTAAATACCTCTACAGGAAGAACTGTGTATGGTCTAACATGACCATTTTTAATAACACTGATAATATTACATTGGTTCATTAGTGTATCATTATATGAATTGAATTACACTCGTGCTTACACTTAGTATAACCTATATCTTTCATATGTGTAGATATTAAGTAATATATCTTCATATGACATCTCATTAACATTGTCATTCACCACATGACATTGCATACATACAAATGTTAATAATTATTTTGACATATTGTCACAGTCACCACTTATATTTTAACTTGTCTGCCTCATTTGTTCTATTCTGTCTTTGATTGCTTATTATGCATTTCATTTGATAGATAGGTAGACTTACATACCGACACGACTTAGGGCGTTTGTTGACATGGTATGCTGTGTGAGTGCCATGACTGACATATTGACTTTTCTTCACTGCCTTCTAATTAATATAGTTACCTCACATTTGTGTCAAAAGAGCGTCTGCTAACGATAATGGGTTTAGTTATGTTATTACTAAATACCACACCTTGTGTGTTAAATTGTCGATTATGGAGCACGCCTCTAGGTGCTATCATAATGATGACAGTTGAGTATTTGGATATTGTCATATGGTTTCTCCAGTGACCTTGTAAGATTGTACTATGAAAATAATGAAAAGTTCCTTTTCATTATTTTAATCCAGGGGGGGAGTAAATGATATGAGTAAATATCATATCATATGTTTCGTATTCGATCACTTCCTGATATATATTGTTTACACACGGTATCCCGTGGTTGCAGGAAGTGACGTCTTGACTCCTGCTTTGAATTGACAGCAGACGTGAGTTTTGATTTGGGACAAGCTAGCGTCTCTAACCGGCAGTCTGCTTGTGTCGTTTGACCAGTATGCAAGGAATGTGTCCAGTAGGACCTGCTTTTAAAATGTGTTAATTGCCTTTGGGCATCTTTATATTTCACCTGCAAGATCGATTACCATCACTGCCTTATGCTTTCATCTAACAGTATAATGTCAGATTAGTCTTAGCAGTGTGTATGGAATTCTTGGGCACGTAAGTTGACTGTTCCAAAAGAACTGAGAGTATCAGAATCAAGGACAGTAGAGACATGTGCTAGTAAAAGCTACGATGTCATATCATACTCAAATGGAGTAATGTGTTAATAAATATTTGTGAATCGTGCCAAGAAGTTAGGCCTTGTTAATGAGTACCTGAGGTGCGGGCCAGGGAGATTGTGTGTGACTGGCCAAACTTAAATACATATACTATAATTCCTCAAACGGAATATGCAAGGAGAACCCTGGAGGGTACTCAGCAGGCCACAGTAATATGGAGTGTCAAGCCTGAAGTCTAATGCACTCTTACCACAGGACGTCGGGAGGACGGTTCCTGAAATAATAAACATTCTTAAAATTTACCCATACCAATTATCTTTTTTTTTTTCTATCTAAACTGTTTAAGAAGTGTTTCTTTAATGTTTTTTTGCATAGAAAGGTAAAATACATACTATATACTAAGACAAACATTTGACTAACTGACGCTAGATACGAACTGTATGTAGCTATTCCGTAAGAACGGAACTCGTTCGTAACCCGGGGACTGCCTGTATATGTATTTATATATACATAGAAGTTTAAGGCGGCCGGCGTGATGCTGACCACATCACCCCTAGCGTGTCGATGGTAGGAAAATATGGGCCTAACACCATATTCCCAATATGCCTTAATGGGCGTGTAACAGGATCCTTTACCTTTTGATATATATATATATATACACACATGGTTCCACAAAATTAAAAAAAACAAACATATAAAGCTACCATTATTTCTTCCTTGACATTGCAGCCAGTAAAAGTAGAAAATGGCAGCACCTTGGGAACGGGCAGCTCCCCAAATTCCTGAAATCAATAAAAGCAATAATAAAAAATAACTTCAAAGAAGTAAGGCACAGAGAACACTCCAAGGTAGATGTCACAGAAGTGTACTAGCAAACTATTATCATCATCCTTCAGTTCTCCAAGGAGCACAGGCCTTCAACAAACCTATGCTAAGTCTTCCTGTGTGCCATCAACTCAAGATCTTTCTACGTCTTCTTCATGCCCTTCATGTCTGTCTCTAGTTCTCTTCTCCATGCGTTCCTTGATCTCCCTCTACCTCTCTTGCCCTGGGGATTCCTGAGAAGCTATCAATGCGGACATTTGGATAGAAAAATTCGCCATAGGACATCCTTCATTCCTCAATTAAAAAGGAATATTTCTCGCCCACGATTAAGACGGTGGACACAGCATTTTTCGTCCCCTTATATCATGTTCGCACAAGTTCAATACGTATTTAAATCAAGTTCGGCTCCATCAAAAGCTTACTACATGAGTCACTCTAAAGCTCACAGCTGATTACTTATTCAAATATCAAGTTCAGCTCCATCGGAAGCTTACCATCTGAAGTCAAGCTAAAGAGCTCAAAGGTTGATTCTCATATTTATACCAAGGGCAACACACTCTTAACCCTTTCAGCACCAGTATGACGTACGCCGTATGGCATAAATCTTCACAATTTTTGTCGCTGTGCCATACCGCATACGTCACGGAAGTAGCAAGATACCTCGTTCCCATTCACCTATATGACGTACGGCTTTCATTCCTATTTTAAAAGCACCAGAACTTTTCTGTTTACAACCGTATCGGCAATTGCTGGGCATAATCGGATTCAGCATTGAAAAATCTGGCCACTAAGCTTGAAACGAACAAAATATTTTACTGCTAGCGAATACCGTAGAACTGATAATAGTGATTTTACAAAAGGGAAAGTACAAACATGGACGTTGCCGTACCGCCGAACCATAAACATCTTGTGGAAAAAGAGCATGAAAATTCTTGTTTGAGTTGAATTTATTCAACTTGAATGATTCTGACAACTCTTTTTACTGAGATTCTGGTAATCTTTACCTTTAGTGCCGTCGAGTATGTTTAATATGTGTATTTTCGTACCATTTAGAGTTGAGGTTAGGTTTAGGGTTACCCTAATTCTAATGCTGACTCAATACACATAATATACATACTCGACAGCACTAAATGTAAAGATTACCCAGATTCAGGGTCAGAGTTTGTGTAGTCTGGTTCAGAATATACCTTTAATGGGTTTCCTTTTACGATAAACTGTTTATAGTCAAATTAAAAATATGACCCCTAAAATTACAATTATCTTGTTGTTCAGGGGAACAAACTAAGCTGAAAATGGTGTTGTCATTTGGAATGAAAAACCCGTCGTTGCGAAACGGTTAAGCGCATTCTATGAAGCAGACTCCCTAGTCACAAGTTGGGTCAGATATACATATATCCAGTGCAGCTTACTCCAAAGTATGTCATGAATCACGATTACACACTCGAGTTAATGAGTCAACATATCCAGTCTGGCCAGTATCCTTCAGAGATTAGACAACAGACATTTTTCATACGACAACTGTTAACTGTTGGTCAACGCTACAGAGATACTGTCAAACAGTGAAGGACTGTATATCGTCAACGTTCTCAGTACAATAAAAGTACTCGACATAAACTTACAACAACTTGGGACATTCTATGCACACATGTGAATCATCCTACACGAGTGAAGCATTTAGAGACACATGGACTGTGTAGATTACTCACCATTTTGGTAACACGTATCATTTCACATCATCATCATTTCGCTTTACACAAGTTCATTCTTCTATTTAATTAACTACAATATTAATATCTCATTTGTGTATTTTTTTGTGTGAATTGTCTTTTACCATCATCATGTTCTAATCACTACTAACCCTATATGTGTAGATATTTAATTAATAAACCCAATAATCGTTTGATCATTATCTAGTTCGTTAATGTATCACTCGTGCTGTCGGTGTTAATTATTTACATATAGGTAAATTTCTACTCAGATGAGGTTGGGGGCTTTTTCTGTTACAGGACCTAGGGGCAGAAGCTAAGGTCGTGGGAAACAGAAATCTTTTCATAATTCAGTAGAAAACACTGTCCAGTGGAAAGCATTCGCATTCTCTTCTTCTTGTCCCTATCTCGAATAGGTCGCTATTCTTTCTTAACGAGCCAATTCTGGAGACCTTCTACCCAATATCTCATAGGCTATTTCTGGCGAAAAGAACACTATAAATGCCACATATAAATTCAATATCCACACAGGAGTAAACATGTGTATTAAGGCTAGGCAATAGATATTTTTCTCTACACCACAATGTTGAAAACTGGACTGATCTCTAGCAAACTGCGGGGTACATTATATTCCTAAAACCGTCCAAGGTGGGTGCTTTGGGCCGGTGATGTATAACTCCGCCCATAAAACCAATAGCTAGGCCACCATCTGGTCGCTCCTGCCTTGGATCTCTCAGGTCCCCTGTCAGCGCGTGTCACTGGCTAAAGTGGGTTGGGCTATTCGCCACCAACTTTCCTTCGCGTTGCCTGTCAGTCTTTGCCAGACCGCCCGGTGTTTGCTAATTGGCCGGCTAGAAAAACTCACCTGTCCTCTGTCACAAATCTTGCTGTCCATTGTCGCTTGTATGTAAATTTCTGTCACCCTTTGTGAGATGGTTCTCCGTATGCCGGCTAACAAGTCCCTTTGCCGTGCCGGGCTATTGTATTACATGGCGGTTTGTTTAAACAGCCTGAGAAGACTTCTTCACCTGGCCAAGCTGGATGTCTCCCAAAATAATCAATATTTGTGTAATGTGGCCGCTCCAGCGCCATTGTCACAATGTGGTGACCCGTTGCTTGTTTGGACAGCGGCTGAGCAATAAAGAGACTAATCTTTTGTGTCAGCTGCGTTCTCCTCAAAGTTAACAATAGTCCAAGGTGGTATGTCTCGTGAGGTTTCCCTGGGGAATTAGATATCAAAGAAATTGTACCATGCCCAGGTGTTTGATTTTGATTAAACCAGATGTGTTTCACCAGATTTATCACGAGGCAATGTGGACTTCAAAAGATAATGCAAGGTGGAGGTCCAAATGAAAGAAGTGTAACAAGTCGCGAGTAATAAAGATTATAGTTTAAAATCCAGTCGTGGTTAAAAGATTACAAGAACAACGATGAAAGAGCAAATGTGGAATGAAAGAGCACAATGTGGGAGAAAATAAAATAAGAAAGATGTCGGAAAAGATAGAGCGATAAGGCTTTCCATGCTCCCTTATCACAGATGTCAAACTGTCCTGTATTTTCTCTCTTTGTTGTCCTCTATCTCTTTATCATTCAATCTTTCCTGTTGTCACGATATACTCTTCTTCTTCTCATAACGCTGAGTGGATTGCTTCCTTTTGTTGCAAAATGGACAGGAGCCATTCTGGAATTTTCCTCATATTTTAATAACCCTTAGAAATATTGCAATAAAACTATATGTGAGATTCACAAAAAGGGAATCACCTAATTATTCTGGGATGAAAACCCATCAGAAGTGCCAAAAGCAAGCCAATCAAACGCAGAGGTAGTGAAAGGGAGAAACTCATTGGAATGAAAAAAGGAGATTCAACCAGGGACAGATTAAACCAATCAGACTGATGAGAGGGAGATCCAATTGAACACAGGCTCAATCTAATCACACAAACTGGGAAACTGTATATAAGCCTGAATTAGACTCAATTCTGGACTCTCTTAAAATTTCACTTTAAGATCTCATAGCCGAGAAGTTGTCCAACAGACTGACCCATACGATTAAGGAGCCATAAGTTACAGCCGACAGTCAAGCTGACATGCTCTTGTGAAACCCATTGCTTAAAGATAAGCTCGAGCCAGCCCTTGTAATACTGTGTCTGAAAGGGCATGATAAAAATCTATAGATTAATTATTTTAGTGTCATGTAATTTGATGTAATATTTAACAATAATGTTATGACTGACTTTGAATTACATGCTGGTGTCTTATTTTGGTACTCCTAACATTACGCTGACAGTTGAAGTTGGTCCCCAGCTGAATATAACCTGAAAACAATCCTAAACAGCACTGATGGAGCTAGAGTCCTTATCAGGACTACACAATGCTAGCTTATAGTACTTATTAGTGCTTATTTTTTAATGCTGTGTGCACAAGAGTTTGTCTTCTTCTTCTTCTACTTTCTCTTCTTCTTCGTTCAAAGCAAATTTCTCCATTTTTAGAAAGGAAACCACTATGGCATAACTAAGGACCAAAGGAAATTAATTAAGACAGAATTCAGAAAAATTGTTAAATGATGTCCACAGTCTTCCGATGTATTTTATTGATTATATGGTGTACTTCTTTGACTGATATGACCAAAGCCTCATGACCATGCTGTCAAAATGAGGATTCTGGTCAACAGAGGTCCATCATCATTGGAGGATCATCTTAGTTGTAGACAACAGATACCATAGTCTGGTGCATATGTTTGCAGGTTCCTTGATGAGAGAGAGTACCAACCAAAGTTTCTGGTAAAGTGTAATCGAATGCAGTGTGAGTAAAGGACCACCTCTGGTAGTGGCATGCGTCTACTTCTCTAGGTGAATAAAGTCTCTTGGAAAGTCTACACCTGATCAAGCTACAGAAGTGTCCATAGAGAAAAACTGAAGGAGATAAGAGAACTATTCTATTGAGAAAGCAAAATCCAGAAATCACCAAATGGCCATTTATGATGATAAGAGACATTGACAATTTATTAATTTCCAGCTTGTGATTTTGTAAATACCTATCTGAAACATTTACCAGACATCTATTTTCATTATTTAAGTGTACTGACATGTTGTATAAATTGCAGTTGACTGATTTTGTTTAAATCCCAGTTACAGTTCGAAATTTTGTTCTTGCGTGAAATTTAAAAGAATATTTAATATTTTAAAATTTGTAGGGATAACTAACGAGCTGCATTTCCCATCAACTGTTAATAAAGACACCCTTGCAGCATAGGATAGGTCTAGTGAGAAGATGACTTCACAGCTCTCTTCTACAGCCACCATCTAGAACTGTGCAGTTATCTATCTGACTTGTCCAGTACCATCTCTACCTCTAGTTCCATGAATATTTTTACTATCTAACTTTCATCTTGCCACACCTTCTATTATGAGGAATACGCTTCCTTTCAGCACTGACCTCTATCAGGGCATCCTCATTGCTCTTTTTAGCTGTCAATGGTATTTTAAATATTTTTCTGTAAAACCATATGACAAAACACATGACGGTTAAATGAGCATACTTACACTTGCAGGCGATCTAGACAGACTTCTCTTACTGGAGTCAGACCTGAGTGCATTCATCTGATCTTTTATCTTCACTAGCATCCATTCTGGTACTGTGAAGCCCACACACTCATGCATCATTAATCCTTGACTGTCTCTGTTAGAGGAAAGGGTACATGTTATTATGTCTGTGTGCCTAAAATTAATGGTAATTCCCTAAGGATTGAAACAGTCTACAAACAGACAACTAAAGGACAAACTGGCAGGTTTTTTGATAAAACAGATCTTGTATTTAATATCGTCACACATAATGCAGATAGTAACAATGCACGTAATAGAAGAAACAAGCTTGAAAGCAAATTCACCTTTTTTTAACAATGGATTTCATCATCATCATCATTTTCCCTTTCTCTCCTTAAGGAGCATGGAGCCACTAATACAGCTAGTCTCCTTGCTGGAAATCTGTGCTAAGCATTCTGTGATGAAACAGACAGAATTTCACAATTTGCTCATTCTTTTTTCTGCCTATCCTTGCATATCTCCCTTTTTCTGCTTTCATCTAATGATAATTAATCTCTTAGTCAAGGTGCAATCCTACATTTTAGGGCTTGAACCACTCCTGGCACTTTTATCCTTTCGATTAAAGAAAGTCACAGCTTAGTCAGGCGTGTAGATACAGCGATTAAATCAACACTGGGAGAACTGTTGTTTAACTGGCTTATTGTTCATACAGACAGGCTAAGCGAGTCGACTGCTTCTGTCAAGTCTGGTGGTGGACAAACAAACGTTGTCAGATTAATGCAAGACGGTCGCTTTAAGATAACGAGTTATTACCTTGAAAGAGCAGCCTGCAAAACTGACAACATTTAAGTCTGTCCTGATTATAACAATATGGAGGAATTAGGGCAAGGTATAAAATATAATTCTTTCCGGTGTTGACAGCAAGAATTAATTACACAACCATATATGGTCATGTCAATAATTATAGTGATGGGTAAGGGGGAAATTTACTAAAAAAAGATGTCCTAAACAGTGATTGGCTTTAAATTGAAAAATAAACTAGCCTAACCCGTAACTGGTTTCAGCAAAAACAAACTAGCAAAAGTAAAATTTCATGTAGGCGAAATTTTGCTATAAGACAACGTGACTGGTTTTCCAAATCTCATCAGAGAGACAAGAGGTCAGGAAGATATAGCAAAAGGATTTTATTATAGGATGTGCCTAAGTTATTAGAAGTAACTTGTAAAATTAAAAGTATAAAATGTCTTTTATAATACTTAGTCACCAGTCCGAGGAAATACTCCTCATGTGTTTAAGTTAGGAGCTGTGAATTTACAATTACCTTTAACTCATATAAGAAGACTGCACCTTTACGGATGCATAGAAGTCATTCTGTAGAAAACTTTTGCATCCCATTAATTTTGAAGGGGTTAGTTTTAACATGTACTTTTGCTTATTTTAAATGTGCTTTTTACATGTAAGCAATGCTTATTATTGTAAGGTTGTGTATGAGGTTGGCAGCCTCACCATGTAAAATAAATTGCCACATAAACCACCACCGTAAAAGCTGGTGATTGCTTCATGCTGGTTTCCTCGCAAGTAACCAATAGCAATGGTAGCCTATGCTCCACAGGGAGCAGAAAGAGGATGATGATATCATAATGTATATTTCAGATGTCAACATTCTATTTCAGATTGATGTATATATAATTATGATTCATTTGCATTCTTCCGCTTTCCTAACCCACTTTTATCTGACTACAGGGTCTGAGATTCTATGCTTGGGAGCATATGGACAATTCAGAGGAAGATGAAATGGAGGAGGAAAGCAGAGGTTGCCTGATGCTTACATCAGCAGACAAAAGGTTTACGGGAGATTCGATTTTATATTTCTCTCAGCTCCTGGTACTAGTTACTAGTACACAGCTCAGAACACCACCTACAAGTGACGAGTCTAGAGGACACTTTAATGCAGCGACATTAGTGAGATTTACGTGCAGCAACAAAAGTGATCACAACAACCAATCGACTCCTGTCTTGAGAAGGAACAGTCAAGACTTCCTGTGAACCAGCATTAACTACACCACACTTCAGAAACAGACATTGCTCCCTCTCGCAAAGCTAAGTGTAAAATTATGACCCAGAGACTGGACTAAAATTTTCCCACCTTTCATTCATAGAATCCAATGACGAAAATGTTGTAAATGAAGGACTGTTTTTTTTTTGTTTAAGCATCAATTCTCACATTAACCTTGTTGATCACATTTTTTATAAATAAATCTCTTTGTGTTGTGTGTGTGTAAAAATATAAATCCTTAGATGCAGTTGATAACTTGGTTGATTGAATTTGATGTCCACCCTCGTATGGACTCTGTTGCTAAAATACTTATATACAGAGCTAGAAAACCACATTCACACTTTGCTAATTACTGTTGGCTGGGGGCTCAATACGTATGAGTCAAGTATCTATCTCACAGAAGTTGGCGGGGGAAACAAAGTTTACAACGCAGTTGTTGTACTTGCCATTCTAGAACTACCTGTGAGACTCGCTCAAACAGGAGCATCATCCTCCTATTTACATCACTGCCAAGAGTAATCTTGAGCGAAGGTTGCTACCTTTGAAAAACTCATCCTTTTACCACTGTAGGCATTCGTGGACAACTACGGCAGATCAAGGGAGACAAGTCTGACACATTCCCATGCACATGTGATTCCAGTAGCAATCTGTTTACATGATGAGGTTACCAGCCTAATACACAACCTCATATTAGTCACATGCCATGCCTGAGGGAGATTACAATAGATTTGTGGTCTATGAAAAGGTCTTAGATTTTTTAGACAAAGAATCACTTTGGAAAGTGAAAGTGAATGAGTCCCCCTTAAGTTAGTTAACTTAAGAAATAAAACATATGAAGACATGAAATGAAGTATTCTTAATGAAGAAAAACATACAGAACTCTTTGAGATAAGAAGAACTGGGAGTGTGGAGGAATGTCTCTTGTCACAACTTCTCTTCCTGGCTACAGATTGGATTATGAAAACAACTCCAACTAAAAAAAAGCTTGACAATGTAGATTTTGCAAATGTCCGTGCTCTTCAACCCCATAACCAAAACGAGAAGCAAGACAAATGAAAATTCTGGATGAGAAGTCACAGCAACTGGGTCTGAAAATCCATAGAGAAAAGTCAAAAGATTATGAGAATAAATGTGAAAAATAACAGCCAGATTGTTTTTTGGAGAAACACCTCTACAAGAGGTTGACTCATACATGTATCTTGGCAGCAAGAACGACAAAGTTTGAAGAATGGGTAGATGAGATATCAAAATAAGAATGCAGAAGACAAGAAGGGCTTTCGCTGCACTGGTTAATATATGGAAATTTTAAAAAATAAAAATAAATCAAATCCAACACAAAAATAAGATTTTAAAACTAGAATGTCAAGTCATAGAAAAGAGAATTAATGAAGGAGATCAAAATTGGACAGCTAAAATATTTTGGTCATGTAACAAGACAAAATATCTTACTGAAGACCATAATAGAAGAAAGAGCTGAAGGCAAGCATGCAAAAGGAAAATAGCACAATAAGTAGGAAGATAACATCAAGAAATGGACAAGAAAGAGTGCACCATCAAGACAGAAGACACTGGAGATTCACTGCAGCCGACCTTCGATGTGGAGATGGTAGCTGATAATGATAAATGAGACGTAAATTAATCGAAGACGTCATAAAGTTAGAGAATAAAAACATTTTTTTAAAAAGTAAATTATGAAGACAACCAAGAAGGTAAAAAGAAATGAAATGATTCTGGAAGGCCTAATAAAAGAGAATGGGAGCGATCATCATTATTTTTTTCTTAGTGGTCCTTACGGAGCATGGAACCACCACTGCTGTTAGTCCCCTTGCAGGAAGCTTTCACAAGCTCTTGTAGTGGTGGTTTCTATGGCAATTTGTTTGAGACGATGAGGTAGCCAGCCCAAGCACATCCACACATTAGTCACCTTGATAGTCCTGAGGATGAGGTGGTTCTATTCTTTCTCTGTCTCTTTCAGAGACCCCCAGGAACTACTTCTTCATCATCATCATCAATCATCATCCATCATCATCAATCATCAATCACCTTTCAACTTCCCTTGGAGCATAGGCCTTCAACATACTTATGCTGTCTTCCTGTCCCGAGCCGTCAGCTCAAGATCTTTCCGTGTCCTTCTTCCTCCCCTTCATGTCTGTCTCCAGTTCTCTTCTCTATGTGTTCTTTGATGCCCCTCTACCTCTCGCAGGTCTGTTAAAGTGGGAGAGAAACAAAAATGAAAATACTAACTTGTACTCATCAGACCGACTAAGATCCTCAATATCCTCCAATAAGAGCATGTAAGCCTTGCCTCCTGTAGCTGGCATGAGATTATGTTCACACAACCAAAGCTTGTCTTCCTGGTCTCCTATATACTGGAGAAAAAAAAATGATACTTTCAGAGGAAAGTAATTCGCTTCCTCACAAAAATTACAACAAGAATCACAAAATACTGCACTAAAACTTTGAATCATAAAAATGCCTGGATACTTTTTCTTGTACTTTTGCCAAATTAATATCTAACACTCTTCTAAAAAATATGTCACATGTCTCATACCTTCTCAAAATACTAACACAATAATGACTCAAGTTCTTATATCTGAGTCACAGCAATTTCTAATACTGTTCTAATCACATTCAAAAACAGTATCTCATATTCTTCTGATGTATGAGTCTCAACAGTATCTAATACTCATCACTAATCTGAGTCACAACAGTATCTAAGACTCTCCTCTAATCTGAGTCACAACAATATCTAGTACTCTTCTCTAATCTGAGTCACAACAGTATCAAATACTCTTCTCTAATACTCTTCTCTAATGAGTCACAACTGTATCTAATACTCTTCTCTAATATGAGTCACAACAGTATCTAATACTCTTCTCAAATATGAGTCACTACAGTATCTAATACGCTTCTCTAATATGAGTCACAACAGTATCTAACACTCTCTCTAATATGAGTCACAACAGTATCTAACACTCTCTCTAATATGAGTCACAACAGTATCTAACACTCTCTCTAATATGAGTCACAACAGTATCTAACACTCTCTCTAATATGAGTCACAACAGTATCTAACACTCTCTCTAATATGAGTCACAACAGTATCTAACACTCTTCTCTAATATGAGTCACAACAGTATCTAATACTCTTCTCACATCTGAGTTAAATCTGTGTCTAAAACTCCTCTATACTCTATTTACAACAATACCTAGCATTCTTCTCAAATTGTAGGAATAGCATATATTTATTAAAAAAATACATTTCCATATTGCATTCACATACCATTTTCAAAGAGCAAAGAGATTTTATAGAACAAACAAAAAAACAACAACAACAACAAACAAACCGCAAACACAAATTTTAAGAATATTATGGACAGAAAAAAAGACTAATGAGAATGCCCTGAAGGGGGCCAATATTGAAAAGAAGCTTATCACACACGTCTGAAAGAAGCAGCCCAATTTTACTTGGGGAAAAAAGACAGGATGATAAACACTGAAGACCTCATAAACAGAGATCCTCCACAGTTTTAACAATATGGTATGGAAGCTGTTAATAGCAGAACTGATAAACAGCATCTTGACCAGAAGCTGCGCAGAAACAGGATTATCAGCTGGCACTGTTCTTCAAGAAGATAGCAGTCAATTCACTCAACCTTTCGTTCAATACGTCTGCACAAATCTTTCTCAAGAATCCTTTATACAATAGATTTGTGGACTATGAGAAAGTCTTAAACTATTTAAGCACAGAATCACTTTGGAAACTGAAGAGGCACTTAAGTTAGTTAACCTAATAAAGAAAACATATAAAGAAAAGAAATGCAGAATTCTCTCTCAAGAATCAAGATGAAATGTTGAAAAACTGAATGTATTAACTGCTTCCTGGATATCAGCTAATCCAATTGGTTTCCACCTCTTTCATTTGATTACCTCTAGAGGAATGGTCAAATACATCTTCTGTTAAACTCTGTACAGAATCTTGTACAGTTCTAATCAAATAACATGACTACAATATGCTGTTTTCTTGTTTATTTCTTTCTCTTTTCCCACATGCTGATATTTATCATTTCCAGGACTGTTTAACTGTTTACTTATTATATGTTATGTGTTCTTCTGTATTATGCAGCGTAAATGATTCTACGTCATTCATTCATTGATGATTCATTAATTCAGGATTCTATGTCATTCATTCATTGATGATTCTATGTCATTCATTCATTCATTGATGATTCTGTCATTCATTCATTCATTGATGATTCTATGTCATTCATTCATTGATGATTCTATGTCATTTATTAATTAATTGATGATTCTGTGTCATTCATTCATTCATTGGTGATTCTGCCATTTATTCATTCACTGATGATTCTATGTCATTCACTCTATTTATGATTCTATGTCATACATTCAATGATGATTCTATGTCATTCATTTATTCATTGATCATTCTATGTTATTTATTCATTCATTGATGACTCAATTTTATTCATTCATTGATGATTCTGTCATTTATTCATGATTCTATGTCATTCACTCTATTTATAATTCTACGTCTTCATTTATTCACTGATCATTCTGTCATTTATTCATTCATTGATGATTCTATGTCATTCATTCATTGATGATTCTATGTCATTTATTCATTCATTGATGATTCTGTCATCCATTCATTGATGATTCTATATCATTCATTCATTGATGATTCTATATCACTCACTCATTTATTACCCTTGAGCTCCCCAAGAAGCAAAGGCATGACCTTGTCCTCCTTGTCTGTGCAACCCATTCAAGGTCTTTCTTCCTTATCCCCTGCATTTCTGTCTACTGTTCTGTTCTCCATGTGTTTTTTGGCCTGTCTCTACCTCTCCTATCCTTGGGATTCCAGAATAACAACTGCATTGTAATGCTATCAACAGGTTTCCTCAACGTGTGTTCTAGCCATCTTCTACTCATCTCTTAAACCAGTGGTACTTGTCTGGTTCATGTGACCAGTTCCACATTGGGTGATCTTGTCATACCATTTAAATTCTTCTATTCCACATAAGCACCCATTTATGACAATCCAGCTATAAGAATGATTGGATGTGGCAATCCTGCTTCAGCACTCGTCTCCTTATGTGTATCAAACAAAGACTAAATTTTTTGGGAATGCTGTTTTTTTTCTTGGCATTCAAACTGATCTATAATAAATAATAATGGGCCAAAGGGCGAGAACCCATGTGCCGCTGGATCAATAACAATAAATAATAACCATCATTTTACTTTTCGCTCCACATGGAGCATGGAGCCACTAGTGCCAACTGGTCCACTTGCAAAAATCCTGTAGCAAAGCTTTTATGTGCTCTTGCAGTAGTTTCTGTAGCAATATGTTTGACATGACACAGCTGCCAGCTTCATGCAGAACCTCATAATTAGTTTTAGTCCAGCAGTAGTCCTTTTGTTTCTTTCCCGCCTCACAGGGACTACATAGGTAGATACTACCATAGGGGAGTGTAACGTTACACACTTCACTATACTAGGTCCAGCATCAACAGGTGGGATGACCAGTTCCCTTCCTCACTGCCTTTTCTGACCCTAACCCAAGCGCAAAGTCGGGTACCCATTTACAGCTGGGTAGACTGAAGCGTGTCGATACCGTGAATCAAACCCGGCACCGCTGCCGTGAGAGATCACTCTGTCAATCGGACTACATAGGATATAATAAATAATAATAGCTAATGACTTCTCTAAAAGAAAACATGACCCACTTTGTGGCTTGGGGGGGAACACAAGACAACACTGGACTGTGTGTACTGTGCATACCTTGAAAACATCAGGGTGTCTTATATACAGTCTGCCTCTTGTATTACCCAGACCAAGGGCTCTGTGGAATCGTAAGGAATGACCATAAATATATAAGAAGACAAAAAAATCGGACATGCATATTGAGATAAGAGTAAAAAAAAGGGCTACTGCTATACTATTAGCTAACAATGCATCTCAGGCAGTGCCGGATTATTCATTAGGCCCACTAGACAAGGGCCCCAGGCTTACAGGGGCCCCCGTGAAAAAAAGCAACAAAGTCATAACGCACAGAGCTCTACAGCAACGGCATGTGCACGATAGTACGCTCGTGCGTGCAAGGCAATAGTATCTGTGTAAGTTAGTTTATTAGTTACTTCCACCCCAGCTTTTTTTCCTATTTTTATTACATTTTCTTTGTAGGGGCTCCACTTTCTTTAACAAAATCTAGGGGCTGTAATGAACACTTGTTTTTATTTTAAACATATTACTATATATTAATGAAAACTGTTATCTGAAATCCATTAGTTTTTTGTTTGTTTTAGTTTTACCTTTTAGAAGATTGGAGAGGGGCCTCAAAATATCCTAATAGCCTGGGGTCTCCGGAGTTCTTAATCTGGCCCTGATCTCAGGTACTTCAGTTTGTCACAGACTGCAGCAAATGATTAATGCCATCTATAAACCAATCCTGTGTTATTGCAGCTAAATATGGACATTAAATAAAGCCTGCCCCTACTGTATGTCAATACATAAAATGAGATATCAAAGAAAAGTGGTTAACAAGATAAGGAAATAACCTCATCATGTAACATAAACTGATACAGGAACCACAGCACTTTGACATCTCTGGTGCAGGTGTCCTGAAAAGAGAACTAGCTGTAAAGGGCTCCCTAAGGAGCAAAAAAAGGATATTAAGTATGTATGCATGGTATTCCCACTGCTGATCATGCTGTAAAGGAGTGAAGTGTTAGAGATTTCACTATACAAGTTCAAGCTTTATGAGTTGGGATGACTAGTTTCTTTCCTCGCTGCCTTTGCCTTCCCTAATTTAAGAGCAGAGTTAGGTATCCATTCAGATCCTCATTATTGTATGTAAGGTAAGGGGACACAAAGCAAAATAAAAATAGTGACAGAGTAAACTGGTTGAATAATATTATCATTCTTCTTCGTTCGCTCTCATATAACCACATTTTATTTCTCTCATAAAGATGGCTGTCTGTTTCAGCTTCTTTCATTGCCATAAAGTTTTTCTGACGACGGTGATGGTGAAGGTCATGCTGTCGATCTGCACTTCTTATGGAAGGTGGAATTCAACTACACAAAAACATTTAGATGCCATGGATGAAATGGTTGTAACCTGAGCATTCAATACCACAACACATAAAAGCAGAACACACCAGGACAATAAAGAAGGAAATAACTTGATGGAGTAGTTGTAGCAAGTATGAAAAGCAGTCAATTATTCATTGTCTTGTAAAATAATGACACCTAAACCTACCCATGGAACAACAGTGGTTCAGATAAGAAAGCATAAACAAGTTTCTGGTGACTTTACAACACAAAACAGCAGATAGTACCAACTGCAAGACATATTCTCTCTAGAACGTTGTGTCCATTGCAGCTGCTCTGAATGCATCACGATTCTGGGCAAGTCGACCTGCATCATCCAAAGACATGTTCAGACTCTCTGTGATGTCCTGGACCCACCGTCGTCTAGGTCGTCCCCTTCCCCCAGGGACCATACCTTCCATTACTAATTTTTCCAGACTGTTATGTCTTTTTATATGACCGAAAAATTTCAGCTTCCTTATTGCGAAGGTATTTAGGAATCACCAGGGTAAGAGAAATAGAGGTTGGCTGACAAACACCTGGAGAAGGGGGACAAGAAGGGGATAAAGAAGACAAGAATTGGAAGACCCCTGAACAGGCATCAGTAAAGGTCGGCCTGGTGTGAATTTGTTGATGGCTATGCGCAACAGACAGCTGAAAAGCAAAGAAGATGATCAGCACAAGGTTATATAAATTGATGCACAAACTTAATAACTACTTTAAAATTCATTATGCACGATTCGTAGGTTAAAATCTGCAACTTGCATACTATATTTTTATCTAAATATTAACATTGAAAAATGTGCACTGGCTTACTTATTCGCTCGAGCTCCCATCACAAACAGTGTATCTGGTTTTAGACGCTCTGGATCCCACTGAAAATACAGAAGTAATATAACCCCACTGAAAATGCAGAAGTAACATGATCAACCACTGAAAATAAATATGTAACATGATCTCACTGAAAATACAGAAGTAACATGATCCCACTGAAAATACAGAAGTAACATCATCGCACTGAAAATACAGAATTAACATGATCTCACTGAAAATACAGAAGTAACATGATCCCACTGAAATACTGAATTAGCATGATCCCACTGAAAATACAGAAGTAAAATGATCCTACTGAAACTAAAGAAGTAGCATGATCCCACTGAAAATACAGAAGTAAAATGATCCCACTGAAACTAAAAAAATAGCAGGATCCCACTGAAAATCAATCAATCCCCTTTAGCTCCCCAAGGAGCATAGGCCTTCAACAAACACATGCCAAGTCTTCCTGTCCTGTGCCATCCGCTCAAGCTCTTTCCATGTTCTCATCACTTTCACTTCTGTTTCCAGTTCTCTTCTCCATGTGTTTTTTGGTCTACCTCTGCCTCTTTCCCTGTGGATTCCAGAACAAGGACTGCCTTGTAATGCTATCAACAGGTTTCCTCAATGTGTGTCCTATCCATCGCCAGCGTCTTCTTCTCAACTCTTGTTCCACTGGCACTTGTCTGGTTCTTGTCATCAATTCCACATTTGTGACTTTGTCATACCATTTCAGTCCTTCTATTCTACGCAAGCACCTGTTTATAAAAGTCTGTAGCTCTTTGGTTGTTGAAAATACAGAAGTAAAATGATCCTACTGAAAATACAGAAGTAAATTGATCCCACTGAAAATAAAGAAGTAACACGATCCGTCTCATAGTGGTTGTCAGGATATGAGATAAAGAATACCGGCACCTCCATTCCTAACAAGCATTAGTTGCTGATCCATCTGTATAGGCATGTATCCATGATTGATCGGGATAGCTTTCTTGGATCATACTCAATGTAGCAGTTCGTTTTTGCAGATCATTATACTCACATCCACTTGTGAGACCACTGACTGTTGTATTAATTTGGAGGGCACTGCTGGCCTGCTCCCATGGTACAGGGTATAGGGTGGGCTTCAGTGGTGTTGTCTTCATGGATAGGTCTTCTTGATGCTGTCTTATAAGTCTTTTCCCCCGATGCACAAAGCTGCTACGCTTTAGACGTCCCAATGCCAGATCATCTAGTCTTGCCTTCATTGGGTGCATTGGCATACTGTTGTACTTTTCCATCTGGATCATGGTTTTTGTGTCTCTTCTATGGGACAATGTCTGTAATCCAGCAACCTTCTGCATCTCTGTTATTGGTGTAATTTTCATGGCTCCTGTAATGAGCCTGAGAGCTTGATTTTGCACCTTGTCCAAAGACTGCAGATGTGAGTTAGCAGCTGATGACCATGCTGCTGAGCTAAACTCTAAGTGTGGTCTTATTACTCCATTATAAAATCTTCTTTAGATTTCGTTCATTTGCTCCCCAGTTGGTACCTGCTAATTTTCTGAGTATGCCTAGTCGTCTTCGGGCCTTTCCTTCTGCATTTTCAATATGCTTATTCCATGTAAGCCTTTGGGCAAGGGTCGCCCCAGGGTGGGGGGGGTAGCTTTCTTCCTTGATCACGGTTGTCCTAGGTGTATGTTAGCTGATTTGTCCTTGGGGGCGAAGGAGAACAGTGTTGTGGAGGTTTTGTCTGTGTTTATTGTGATAAGCCATTTCTCTGCCCATGACACTAGCATGTCTGCTGCCCGCTGCATTCTATAATTTGCTGTGGTGACATTTTCATCAGCGCACCAGAGTACTAGGTCATCTGCATATAAGGCAGCTTTAACTCCTGCAGGGAGATCTTTCACCAGGTCATTGATGTAAACAAGGAAGAGTGTTGGGGAAATTACTCCTCCTTGAGGTACCCCCTGATGGAGCAACACTTTTCTGCTCTGCAGACCGTCAAGAGTGACTCTAGTTCTCCTGTTATGCAAGTATGACTGGATCCATTTCATCATGTTGCCTTGGATTCCACTTCTCCTAAGTTTTGCAATGAGGCCATCTTTCCACACCTTGTCAAAGGCCTGCTTGAAGTCGACCCAGATCGTTAGGACCTTTTTCTTCTCCTGGAAGGCATCTTCTATTGCTTGAGACAAGTAAGTAACTTGGTCTTCTATACTGTAGCATTCTCTAAATCCAGCTTGTTCCGGCACCAGGATCTGTTCAGACTCTAAATACCATTTCAATCTGTGGTTGACTATTCGCTCCATAGTCTTCCCAACACAGCTTGTGAGACTGATTGGCCGGTAACTTGCAGCCTCGGTCTTACATTTCCCTTTCTTTAGTATGGGTATTGTGATGGCTTCTCTCCATACTTGGGGTACCGTTCCTTTCAACCAGCTGTGGTTGAAATATCTCAAGCAGTTTTGTCTTTGCTGCTGAGCTCAGATTTACTAGCATTTCGTTGCTGATTTTGTCTGGGCCGGGTGACTTTTGAAACTTAAGCTTGGAAATAGCCTTCTGTAGTTCTCCTAGTGTGATGGGTCCCTCATTGGGGCAGGAGTATCTGTCTGTCCCATGGTTGCCAGTATTTCTTTTCTTATCTCTCTCTGATGGTCTATGTTAATGGGTAAGTTGCTTTCTGAACTGTATCTTCTAGCAAACAAGTCTGCAGCTTGTTTTCCTCTGAAAAGTTTGCCACCTTCATCCAATGTGATAGTCTGCCTTGGTGAGGAATGCTCTTCATTTAGAGACTTGACTAATCTCCAAAGTTTCCTGCCGTCTTTCTCAAGGTTCAGCGATGCCGTTTTAGTTCTCCAGCTTTTCCGCTTTTCTTCTAGCTTTGTTCTCTGAAACTCTGCTACAGCCTTTTTCCATTTGTTGTGAGTTTCAAGTGAAGGCTGAGACTCTGCGTCCTTTCTAGCCCTGTCCATAGCTTCCTGACGTTCTTGGAGTGTGCTGGACCAGTATGGTATGTAGTTACGCCGGCATCCTTTGGGAATGGTTTCTTTTGCAGCTTGTAGTATGCATCTGTTGAAGTCTTTTACCACTTCATTAATGTCTCTGTTCTGTACCTTGAGGGTAGACAGCAGCGTGTTCACCTGATGCCTGAATAATCCCCAGTTGGCTTTTTTGTAGTTCCATCTTGTAATGGCTGGGCCTGTACTGAGAGTTGCACTCTGGACAGTAAGAAAGATTGGGCGATGGTCGCTTCCCCCTAGTTGGTCTCCTACTTCTCTACTAATAGATCCAGCTATATCTGGTGTGGAGAAGGCAAGATCTGGTGTTGAGGTTGTGTGCCATCCTCTGGAGTAGAAGGTAGGAGTATCTGTGGCATTATTGACTAGGATTAGGGAGTGATCATCTTGCCAAGTTTCAACCTCTTCACCTCTGTGATCCAGATGGTTATAGCCCCAGCTCTGGGAGTGGCTATTAAAGTCTCCAACTGCTATAAAGTTGGTGGCTGGTACCTGTATAGAGCTGAGACTCAGGGGTTTGTTGTTCGGACAGTAATAGTTCAGGAGATCTATTTCCATCTTGTCTACCTTTATCTGCAGCAGCTGATATTCTGCTCCATCCATGAAGGTTTTCCTTTCGTGTGCAGGAATGTTATTCCTTACAAGAGTAAGTACTCCTCCTTTTCGTCTATCTTGTCTGTCGGATCTGAAGCATTGATATCCCCTTATTTTAAAGGTTTGATCTGCTTTCAAGTGAGTCTCTTGGATACAGCAAACACTGACTTGCTTCTCATACAAGATGTTTTCCAGCTCTGTCTTTTTGCTGTATCCAGCCTGCTTGCTGTTCACTCCCTCTGCATTCCAGTGCATCATGACAAGTGGCACTCTGGGTTTCTCTTTTTCTGTTTTGTTTTGGTCAGTAGTTCTCCTCCGCCGTCTGTTGACTCCACAAGACGGTCTAGAGGGTCCTCCAGTAGCTGAGGGTGGGCTCTGTCGAGGCTCAGAGCCCGGCACTGCACCTGCCTGGTGGAGCTACACAGGGCGAGCACCAGAACGAGATTTATTTGACGGTGTACTCTCCATAGAAAAAAAAAAAGCGAGTTGCATGATACTGTGGTTTCCGGTGCGCCTTCTGGCCCAGTATCTACGACTTTAGCACCTGTTCAACGGGAGAGTGGGCTCATCCCTAATCTGTTTATGTTCCCAGTAGTAGACTATTCGCAAGCAGCCTGGGGGTGTCACTGCTCTGCGCGGACCTTGTTTACCGAGGCGGCGTCCGAGCTCGTATGGTGAAAATATGGTTGCGTTATCTTCAAAATAGCCCTGTCTTTCCCGTGGCTTTTCTGCCATCCTGCAACTTTGAGTTAGGGAGTTCTGAGCTCCAGTCTCTTTCCCAGGCATTTTATCCTGGCCTGGCACGCATACAGAGGACCCCACTTCTGGTTCTAAGTTAGCAGTTGGGGATAGGTGGGGTAGCACACTGTGCATTCCCCGTCATCCAGGGGGCTCTCCAACTATGCAGAGCTTGCACAACGCTGTGCTCTGGTTCTGGGCTCTCCCAAGGAATCCTCACGTCCTGCACAGAGCCACTTCCCGATACCCACCACCTGCCAACCCTCCATTGTAGAAATCTCCTGCATGCGGCCATCCAGTCAAGAGCCAGTATTAAGTCTGGTGCCCAAGTGATCCCCCCAAGCTCAGTGTGCAATGCTGGGCTCTCATCATGCTGCAACACAGGAGGGATTGTGATGCTCAGCCATCTCTCTCAATTCTGCACCGATAAGTGACATCGGGGACTTAACTTTGCCTCAGTACTGGGAGGCCCCGTTTCCGGGTACACCACACACAGCCAATTGAGGCAACGGTCGCCATGGGCGTGATAGACGACAAACAGTGAAGAATGAGGCAAGAAAGCATTTAACCCATGAAGTGGGGGTGGATTGGTGCAGACCAGAGCATGTACCACTCGCCGGTGGGTTCTGCATCTACACCTATAGGGTTCCACCCACTCCTCAGCCCATTTAGTCTGGCCCCTCACCCAGGACCTGTCCGGCTTGGGTGACCCTGCCAGGAGTAAAACTCCCGCCGGCATAGCTCCCGGGATCATTGAGGCGCTCAAGCTCTCCAACCACGGCAAGGTAGGCTTACATGTGGAGAGCAATATTTGTAAAATATTTCTTCAATACACTGTGGACCCCTCAGTCCTTGCTGTATACCCAAGACATCCGCAGGTCCCAGGTTGAGAACCACTGCTATTAGGTTTGACAAGTATAAGACTTCAAAAAACGTCATGCTAAGCTTTGCTGCCCTATACCATCTATTCAAGGTCATTCCATGTCCTTTCTTTTTGGTTCCCTTAATGAATGTGTTCCTTCTCCGTGTGCTTTTCAGTATCCCTCTATATCACATACCCTGAGATTTCCAGAACAAAGGCTGCAGGCAAGCAATTTACTTTTCATTTACTCATTTTTTTTCTTAAAGTTTGCATCATTTTTGCTGGTGATAACAAGTAAACTACTCTGTTTTCCCCCTCATTTTGAAGCAACAAAGAATAAAACATAAATTATGTAAATGGCATGAAATAAGCTTTTCATCCTGGCAACAATTCTACTTTGAATTTTTAAATTGGTCGAAAAATACTTTATTGCTAATGTAATGCATTTACCATGTGGTGGAAATTGTGAAACAGAGACAATGTTAATACATACAATGTCAACTGCAGGTCTCAGCTTGGTTGGCAGGAGGAACAGTTTGATAAAAGAGGAGAGGGTGAAAAACTGAAATAAGTGCAGCTGAGTTACAAGTATTGGTGAGAGTGAGAACCATCAAGAGATTATAAAAATTAAAAGAAGACAGACTGACTGTGTATGAACTCTCAGTGTCTTAAACAAAATAAAAATAAAAACTTAACACATTAACTACCGAATTGAAAAACACACTGTGGCTGAATTAAATTTTTTAAACATTTTCATCCTGTAGGTGTATGCACAAAGTACGCTGTAGTTTTCATAATTGTTTACACATTGTTATGCATTACACATCATGTTAAAGATAAATGAATGTACTATTACAATAAGCACCATTTGTAACTCTAACAGAGGCTGTTACTATTTAACAGCCCTCCGATGGCAGAGGACTTGCAATATTTTCACAATTATAACTGCTTGCGCCCCGTCTCTATCAAAATCACTATTTCAATCAATGTGCACACCGTTTTCACTCTTGTCCTTGACGCTATATCTATCAGTCAATTGTTGAAGCATGTTTCTAGCCTATTCACCGTTAGACGAGATGTACAAGCATTTTGTGTGGTCCTATCACTAGTTGCCATGGTAAACAGTTTTACACGATTTGGTAACTAACCCAAAATGCCGAAAAATATGAACATAATATCAATTTTTCAGTGTTCTACAACCATGCTTTGGGAATTTGTTTTCCGGTGGCAACTTAAAATCTCGAACCAGATCAGAAAGTGTTTCAGTACATTTTTCATCCATTTTATTACTAAACATAGGTCGACGCTCTGAACGGCTCGCGGTCCAAATGATAGGATTTCAAAAGCCGGTACCACCGGTTCACGGTAGTTAATGTGTTAAAGAAAGATAATAATTAACTCAGTCAGATGCTTCAACAGATAGTGTTAACATATGCAACACTTTCTGGCACATTTGGTAACTTGACTGTACATCTAAAGTGTTATCATTTGCAACATTTCCTGGCAAATTTGGTAACTTGACAGCATATCTAAAGTGTTATCATTTGTAACACTTTCTGACAAATTTGGTAACTTGACAGCATATCTAAAGTGTTATCATTTGCAACACTTTCTGACACATTTGGTAACTTGACAGCATATCTCAAACCTCAGAAATGAGGTATCTGAGGAAGGTGGTTGAAGTAACAGGAGGAGACATGGTCCGCAACCAGACGATACGTCAAGGCCTAAAATCCCACCCGCTGCGGACCCAAGTGGAACGGTCCCAGCTAGGATGGTTTGGCCATGTCTGCAGAATGGGAGAGGATCGGCTACCACGACAAGCATGGGAAGCAAAGAGCCGGGGATCCAGACCTCCAGGACGGCCCAGAGTCCGCTGGGAGGACAACGTTGGACAATCTTTGGGGGGCCGAGGACTGGAGTGGGGCCGGGCCAGGAGGAAGACAGCTGATAGAATAGTCTGGCGCTCTCTCTTCCAAACCTCTACACCTCACGGTAGAAGGAGAATGACTAAGTAAGTAAGTAAGACAGCATATCTAAAGTGTTATCATTTGCAACACTTTCTGACAAATTTGGTAACTGGACAGCATATTTAAAGTGTTATCATTTGCAACACTTTCTGACTAATTCGGCAACTTGGCAGCATATCTAAAGTGTTGTCACACATTTGCAACACTTTCTAGCAAATTTGGTAACTTGTCAGGATGTATGATTTTGAGTAAAATGAAAAAAAACAAAAAAAAACTAATCCTTTAATTTGGCTTAAAACACTGATTTTTCTATGTTTACATTTGATTAAACTTGAGATTTTCTACTGTCAAATAATGTCACTTTTGTTTTAAAAAAATGGCCTTAGATACATTTACTACGCATTTTAAAGAACTGGCACGTTCAGAAAAATCAATATAACTCGATGATCTCTGATTTGACATTTTGAGCATATTATACTCAAAAGCACATATCTTTTCTCTAATTTTTCTGATTTCAATTTTTTTCACAGGTTCTAGAAAGTTTTCTCTTGTTGTACAAACATCTCAGTATTACAAAATGCATTCATTCATTCTTAATCCCTCAGCTCCCCAAAGAGTAAAGGCCATGAACTAATTGATGCATCGACTTCCTTTCTTGTGCCATCTGCTCAATGCCTTTTCAGTGCATTTCTGTCTCCATTTCTCCACTCCATGCATTTTTCAGACTTACTCTTCTTCTATTTTCCTGGGAATTCCATAGCAAGGATTGCCTTGAATGCTATCAGCAAGCTTCCTCATGTTTATCCTATCCATTGCCAGCATATTCTTCTCCTCGTGTCTTGTTCCTGTGGCACCTGACTGGTTCTTGTCATTTCTACACTGGTGATCTTGTCAAACCATTTCAATCCTCTTATTCTACACAAGCATCCATTTTGTAAGTCTGTAACTTCTTAGATTTAGTTTGTTTATTTTTTAAATTATTGGTTGACTTGTCCATATTTGCTGAAAATTTTCTGGCTTTAAGTTTCTACAGGAAACTGTAGCCAGCTCCATGTCCAGCCTACCTTAGTTACATTTCATGGCATGCTTGGTGGGTTACGGTGTTACAGTTTCTCAAAACTGCTAACAAGTTATTGACATTCTCAGAGTTCATCGCATATGTGGTGAATATATGGTAAACCCAGATTACAAAAATATGGTTAGCTTACTTTATCTTGAGTGTCTTATTACAGAGTGGTTAGAGTGCTGGTGTCGGCAAAGGTGCTGGGTTTGAATCACAGTACCGACACGCTCCAGCCTACCCAGCCGTAAATGGGTACCTGACCTTGAGCTAGGGAAGGAAAAGGCAGTGAGGAAGGGAACTGGTCACCCCACCTCTCGATGCTGGATCTAGAATGGTGAAGTCTCTAACACTTCACTCCCCTAAGGCAGTATCTGCTGTGGCACTACCTTTATCTTTTACTTTATCTTAAAATGAACGAAAATATCTGTTCAGTGATTCCTTTCTACACAAAAATGGGCAATCATAAATCATTAAAACTTGGTTGCTGGTTGTGAAATAAACCTCTGATTAGTTATCATCATAGCTGATAGCAGGTTGATAAAAGTAAAAGTTTTTTTTTTTTCGGTGGAGGAAAGGTGTCATGTAAAAACAGCCATCAGGAAATAGAGAAGGTGGAATTGGAGCACAGAAGGTTATCATTTTTTCATTGCTGTGCAGTCAAAAACATGAGATGGCCACATACATTCATCATCATCATCCCTAAGGAATATAGGGCTGTATTTGTTGCTTGCTGTGATTATTATTTTTTCAGCCTGTCCATGATGTTCCAGCTACTTTTGGCTTCCTCGTCTGTCTTCAGGTCCTCCTTGGTCTCCATATTCTTCTCTTCATTCACCACCTTTCAACTCCCTAATTTTTCCACACAGCATAGGCCTTCAATAAATGTATAGCATGTTTTCTCGGTGTTGCATCATATGCATCCTTGCCAGAGGACCTTCTCCTGTCTTGGTTGGCTGAATTTTATTTTCTTTTGTTGATTTTTCCTTGTTGTTTGTTGAAGTTTTTGTGGTTTTAAAATTTCTACTGGATGGAGTAACCGGTCCTATGCCCAATGCTCCTTAATCGCCTTTGATGACATGCATGGTAGGTTACAGTGTTACTATTCTTTGCTCCCCTTTTGGGTCCCGATAATATATGGGGGATTCTCCTCTTGACCTGTGGGTTATTGTCAAGGGCATGTCTGGTTGCAATGTCTGGCTGTTTCATGGCAACATCTTATTATCTCCACATCCTCACTTTAATCTCCAGGTGTATTGGCTTTTGTCTAGTTCTATTTCACAGGTGTCTTTCTTATTACATATGGCAATCTGATATGCAGGAAGCAAAGGAGGTATAAATCACAACAATTTACACTCAAAATTATTTATTACTGCATTTTTAAACATAAGGTAAGATGTTAAATGACAGTCCATATGCGATACATTATTAAAATAAACTCTGCATAATTTTCCCTTATTTACTAGAAATCACCAGAGAAATCTGTAAAATGATTATGCATGACAAAAGAAAAAATAACAGGACCATTGGACACATTCTTGTGATTCTAAGAAATAAACAGACGCTTGCTTGCTTGCTTCCAAGACAGTTGTGTTGAAGAACTTCAGGGCTGAAATGAAGGACATTGGCATGTGTTCTTAGATGCCGTCCAAATAAGTCACCCATGTCGTTAGGGTTAGGATTAAAGTTTAGGATTCCTAACCCTAACTACTGCGTCTCAGCAATATTTTTCAAGGCCGTATCGAACACACGTCCTACTTCAGGTATCTACCCTAAAGAGTGAAGTGGCTACAAAAGAGATACTTGATTGACTGAACTAATTAAATTCCCCTTTCTGCTCCATGAGGAGCATGAGTTTACCATTGCAGGTTCCCCCATTTTTATAGAAGCCTGAACCAAAACACTTCATGTGCTTTAGAACGGATGGTCTTGGTAGCAATCAGTGTTACATGCAGCTAAACCTATGCACCCCCACCTTTGCCTTGAACACATCTTATTATGACGCCCTCATTAAGGGTAATATTAAATATGTGAATAACTAAATACACTTATTTTTCTAATAACTGTCAGCCTTACAATTTTATTTTTTTGTCTCTGACTAATGAATGAAACCTGTGTCAATTCTGAACATTACATACTTTAACACATGCACTCTATAAAACTCAATTTAATCAGTGTTATCAAATGATAAGTAGGTGCACAGACTAAATGCACATGAAGTATGTGTACTTAAGTGCACCTACGACTAACTATTCCTGCATTAAACACTTATTGACTGTCTTCTTTCTTCAAGACATTTTTAAAAAAAAACAGTTCATGCAGTATAAAAGTGACATCACGACGTTATGGATTTTTTGTTTGTTTTTTGGAACTGAAATAACCGGAGTTGAGAAATAAAATCTCTCACTAAATGTGTGAGTCATGTGCCATTCATATGCATATTAACACCGAGTTTCACTTCAAATCTACAACCAGCCTAAATGAATAAGGCCTATGTCTAGGCCTACTTGTGTCTTGGAAATGCAACTCTGTTCAGTTGCATTTTGACGTACAAGTTATGCAGACGTGTTGGTCAGTCGAGAAATGACAGCATGATCTGGGAGTCGCACAAAAATACTTAGAAAAACCCGTTACTATATTTACTATATGTGCCCTTCAGCTGTTGTAAGCAATTTTGGCATTTCCATTCGATTTCAATTCCAAATTCAATAACTAAATTCCCGATTACGTTTTTCCACACGACGTCCTGACTTAGGCTACCTAACAATATTTAAAGGCTTCCGAATCAAATGCAAATATAATAGGTTGTCTACGCGTGTATGCCCGGCACACATTAAGTAATTTTAACACTTACACTGCAACGTTTTGATTTGACGTGTATGTCTTCCGCTGTTTCGGTCGTCTGAATTTTCGGCCATATTGTGTAAACATACAGGAACAATAAATGAACAAATGTGTCCACATATATTGATGACGTCATTTATACAATAACTCGATTTTATTATTTTGCTTATTTAATACTTTAAAGTTCTCCTAACTTTATATGAATATCATTTAGCTAAACTCGTGTGTAATTGTTTTTATGTCCTTTTAAAAATGAATACTGCATAGATATCCCTCCCCCTTTTTTTTAGTTTTAAAAACATATAGTCAGGTCTATCAAGTTACAAATATAAAGTTTTGCTATAACGGTATGATTTGCCAGGATGGCAGTTTGTAGCTACTTAATAATGTTGTAGCTCAGTAGTGCGTTCGGAAACTTAAATAGAAAGTATGTAATACTTTATTCAATGAACATATTAACAAAATACACAGCAGTATTTAAATACTAACTGTAAATTAATAGATGAATTTATAAATTGATATTCCATTCAAATCCTGTTGGTTTATAAACTTATAATTTGAATATATAATGTCAACAATTTTAGGTAGAGTTTTCAATTGCCGCTTCTCGCTTACGGCCATTTCCCTCCTCGTCGTTTGTTTCATGTAGAGAAAATGAAGATTTATAATCAGGCCCCAGGAGAGGGGGGTGCATCGGGTACATTGTACCTAGGCCCAAGGTCAAAAATGGGGGCCCGGGAGCCAAAGGAGGGGAGCCGAAAATTTCCTGGGATCTCAGAAAATGTTTATGTGAAGATTAGCATTCACATTTTGTGTAAGCCTATATAGTTTTCACCTGTGTTACCGGGGCCCGAACGGGGAGCAAAGAATAGTAACACTGTACCCTACCATGCATGTCGTAAAAAGCGACTAAGGAGGGTTGGGCATAGGGCTGGTTACCCCATCCCGTAAAAAACTTTGTACCTAAAAACTTCAACAAACATGGACAATTCAAATAAAGAATATAAATCAACTCAGCCGCCCAAGACAGAAGAAGGTCCTCTGGAAAGGAGGCGCATGAAGCAACCTAGAGAAAGCCGAAAGGAGTCTGGGTTGCCGACTAACCTTCTTTCGTCTAGGAAAATCTCCAGGATTGGCACCTGGAATGTTCGCACTCTGTGTGAACAAGGGAAAACTGCACAGATAGCAGCAGAAATAACAAATTACAGGATTCATATCCTGGGTCTCTGCGAAACACGGTGGACAGGCATAGAGAAGAGGAGATTGATCACATGAGAAATGGTGTTGTCCTCATGACATGAGGAGGAAAGAGCCCACCGCAGTGAAGGGGTGGTTCTAATGCTGTCTAAGGAAGCACAGAAGGCACTTATAGAATGGGAAGCAATGGGACCCCGAATTATAACAGCAAGGTTTAAATCAGCCAAAAAGATAGTAAATATAAACATCATCCAGTGTTATGCACCAACAAACGATAAAGAAGAATCTGTGAAAGAAGACTTTTAAACTAGACTACAAAATGTTTTGGACAATAAGAAAAGAAAGGACATCGCAATTTTGATGGGGGATCTAAACACGAAAATAGGAACGGACAACACTGGCTTTGAAGAAATCATGGGAAATCAGGGATTAGGTATGATGAACGAGAATAGTGAACTACTAGCTAACGTCTGTGCTTCAAATCAACTAGCTATAGCAGGAAGCATATTTCCACATAAAAAAATATATAAAGCAACATGGATACCACCAGACCACAGAACTGAGAATCAGATTGATCACATATGCATAAGTAAGAATTTTAGGTCATCATTGCATGATGTGAAAGTATGTAGAGGAGCAGATGTTGTATCAGACCACCATCTTCTGTTGGTTAAAACAAAATTAAAACTCAAGAAATTTACAACAGTATATAGCTATAGATAACAGTATAATGTGGGATATCTAAGTAGTCAGGAAATAGAGAACAATTTTCAATCACAGTATCCAACAAATACCAATAACAGCTGGAAGATGAAACAGATACGGAAGACCACTGGCAACAAGTAAAACATACATAGAACGAGATATGCGAAGAAGTACTGAGAAAAAGAGAACATCAGCACAAAGCATGGATAACAACAGAAACCATTAGCAAGATAGAAGACAGGAAAAACAAGACAGCAGATTTAAACAGAAGCAAAACCTGAGCCGCGATAGCATAGTGGTTAGTGCACTGGCTTCCTAGCTCAGCGGTCTATGGTTCGATTCCCAGATGATGTGGGATTTTTTTAGGCCGCAAACGGCTCCTGGGTCGACCCAGCCCCAATTGGGTACCAGAGCAACTTCTGAGAAGGTTAAGGCGGCCGGCTTGATGCTGACCACATCACACCTAGTGTGTCGATGGTCAAGAAAATATGGGCCTTACACCATATTCCCAATATGCCTCAATGGGCGTGTAACGGGATCCTTTACCTTTTTTTTTTTAAACCTGAAGCTCCAAAGCCAAGACTCATGAAGTGTAAATAGAAGCAAACAAAGGAGTAAGAAAAAACATCAAAAGAGACAAGACGAAATATATTGATGATTTGGCAAGGGAAGCAGAGGAAGCTGCAGCCAAAGGAAATATGAGGGACCTGTACAACAACACAAAGAAGCTAACAGGGAAATACAAGCAAGCAAATGGCCTCATAAAAGATAAGAATGGAAAATTGTTTAGTAATATACAAGAACACACGAAAAGAGATGGACAGAACATTTTGAGGAACTTCTCAATAGACCATCTCCAACTAATCCCCCAGACATCCAGCCAGCAGAAGAGGAGCTACAAATCAGCTGTGAACGACCGAGTAGAGAAGAAATAAAGAAAGCCATAAAGCTTATGAAAGATGGAAAAGCAGCTGGTTCAGATTGAATTCCAGCAGAGGCCATCAAAACAGATATTGATACCTCTACAGAGATATTATACAAACTACTTGGTAAAGTCTGGGAGAGAGAGGAAATACCAGCAGAATGGAAGGAAGGTTATCTGGTCAAGTTGCCTAAGAAGGGAAATTTACAAGCGTGCACAAATTATAGAGGAATAATGTTACTATCAGTGTCAGGAAAAGTATTAAACAGAATCATCCATGAGAGATTAAAAGAGTCCATAGACAAGCAACTGAGAGATGAACAAGCAGGTTTTCGACAAAACAGATCCTGTACAGACCAGCTAGCCACATTGAGAATAATAGTTGAACAGAGTCTGGAATAGAATTCATCGCTATACATCGGATTCGTGGACTATGAAAAGGCATTTGACAGCGTAGACAGAGAATTGCTTTGGAAATTGATGAGGCTTTATGGAGTTCCCATGAAGATCATTAACTTAATAAAGAAGACCTATGAAGACATGACATGCAGAGTTTTTCATGAAGAAAAACTTACAGAACCGTTTAGGATTAGAACGGGAGTGAGACAGTAATGCCTCTTGTCTCCATTTATTTTCTTACTAGCAATAGATTGGGTTATGAAAACATCGACATCACACAACAGAAATGGAATCCAGTGGAATCTGATTAAACAGCTTGATGATCTGGATTTTGCAGATGACTTGGCTCTTCTGTCCCATAACCATAATCAGATGCAAGAGAAAATGAAAATTCTCGATGAGAGGTCACAACAAGTGGGCCTGAAAATACACAGGGAAAAGACAAAGATTATGAGAATAAATGCAAGAAATTATAACAAGGTTGAACTTGAAGAAACACCTCTAAAAGATGTAGAATCGTACACATCTTGGAAGTAATATCGACAAAGTTGGAGGGACAGACAATGAAATCAAAATAAGAATACAAAAGAGGAGCTTTCATTGCAACGGGAAACATATGGAGAACAAGAGAAATCAAGTCCAACACGAAAATAACAATCTTCAACTCAAATAAATGTGAAGTTTGTCCTATTGTATGGCTCTGAGACATGGAGAGCAACAAAAACAACAACCAAATAGCTACAGACTTTTATAAACGGGTTTGCGTAGAATAGAAGGACTGAAATGGTATGACAAAATCACAAATGTGGAATTGATGACAAGAACCAGACAAGTGCCAGTGGAACAAGAGTTGAGAAGAAGACGCTGGCGATCGATAGGACACACATTGAGGAAACCTGTTGATAGCATTACAAGGCAGTCCTTGTTCTGGAATCCACAGGAAAAGAGAGGCACCAAAAACACACGGAGAAAAGAACTAGATACGAAGGTGAAAATGATGAGGAAAACATGGAAAGAACTTGAGCGGATGGCACAGGACAGGAAGACTTGGCATGTGTTTGTTGAAGGCCTGTGCTCCTCATGTTATTAATTATAGTGTGTTGTTTCTGTTATATGTATTACAGACGGTACTATCACTACTGTAGTCATTTCTTTGCAGGCAACCGTCATTAGATATTTGTAGTGAAAAATATATGGATGTATTAAATATGAAGACATGGAATAACCTTACCTAAATGACATGTGGAGCAGTGATAATGATCTAAATAACTAACATTTCTTTTATGACAACATGTATCGTAATTGTTCGTGCATCTTTTAAAATCTTGCCCTGCTCAACTTACCGCCTCTGAGAAGCCTTGGTCGACTTACCGCCTCTGAGAACAACGTTTGAAGTTTGATGAAACTCCAGTTCATGTATTGTTTATCAATCGTGTTGTTGGCTTTTTTCCATAATCTAAACTGTTCATACACACCTTCATTTGCGCACTTTTTTCTATTTTCGAGAGAGTACATATATGATAAAGAAGTAGAAACCTAGACAACAGAAAAACAACAGACGTGAGTGGCTTACCCAGGACTCGAACCCAGGACCTTCCGTGCGACAACCTCGCCTAGCTATGCAAGCGAATCACACTATCCTCCCTGCCATCTAGGCATCACCAAAAATGATGCTTCGATGACGGGTCACGGAAGGTCCTGAATTTTGACTACTAAAGTACGGAAATAGTCATAATACATGGTAATAGTACCAAATCTGGGGTTAAATTTGGATTAAGTGCGGCTTCAAACATTTTTTCATTAAACTCATCTCTAGAATTGGAGCAAGAAAAAACTGCTGGAATCCTCATCCCCAAACAAGGAACAATTGATTTTGATAATCATGCACAGTATTTTGATGAAGGGGCAGATGCAGAAAATGAAAATGGAAAACAGAAAGAAACAGACATTGAGAGGCATGTGGAAGTGAATTTGGAAAATGAAAGGAGTAATCTTAATGTAGGCCTTGACATTGGATGTATCACAACCGAGTTTCCATCTCAAAAGGAAGTAGAAAAGTATGTTATGAATGGTCACATCCCTCTGCCTAAAACATTCCCACAAGACACCTGTAATCAAGTTTTCCCAGAAAGCTCTTTGAAATTTCAAAGCACTAATGGAGAATTACATGTAAGAGACTGGCTTGTCACGAGTCAACAGAAACAAGCTTTATATTGCTTTCCATGTCGATTATTTTGGCACAAGACAGCCAAGACTAGCACTTCTGCGTCTAAGTCTGCACTGGTATCTGCTGAAGGCTGGGATTCTAATGGGAAGTGGCGGAAACTTTCCTACAGGATCCCAAAACACGAAAAAGGCAATAGTCACAGAGAATGTTACCTAGCTTGGCGAGAACTAGAAAGGCGCCTGCTGTCTGGGACAGGAGGGGACATCTTCTTAGATGCGTCAATCAAAACTGAAGCTGTGAAATGGTACAACATTTTTAAAGCGCATCATCGATGTTGTACTCTTCTTGGGAGAACGTGGTCTAGCATTTACTGGTTCATTCCATCGAATTGGTGATTCAAACAATGGAAACTTTTTAGAATTAATTGAGCTGCTCTCCAGGTGGGACCCCATCCTTCAGGAACATGTGCTAAGTGTAGAGGAGTCACATAAAAGGAGTGAGGGGCTTCAAATTCATTATCTGTCCCCTGACTCACCAAATGAATTTATTGCAGAATGCCCGAATCTTGTAAAACAACACATTTTGCTTGAGAGGTAATCTGCAAAGTACTTGTCAGTAATAGTAGATTCCACACCAGATTCTTCCCATATTGAACAAACAACATTTCTTTTGAGATACGTACTTTTAAAAGAAACGCAGTTTGAGATTCAAGAAAGATTTCTAAAGTTCGCAGATTGCAGCAACAAAAGAGGGGAAGAAATTGATCAGTTGATAATTGATCGATAATGGAGCAAATATGGCCGGAAAATACAAAGGCGCACAAGCAAAAATACAAGAACAATGCTCAACGGCAATCTTTTCACCTTGCGGTTGTCACACACTCAACTTATGTAGAAATGATGCTGCTGAATGCATACCTGGAGGAATAACTTTTTTCGGAACAATTCAAACTGTGCACCACCTGTTCAGTTCCAGTCCTAAGCGGTGGGAATTACTATAAAACTGTAATTTCAAAGTTCTATTCATGGTATGCCTGAAACAAGATGGTCAGATCGTGTTGAATGTGTAAAGCCTTTTGCAGCTCACTTGCCTGGCATTAAATTAACACTGCAAGACCTAGAACTAAATGTGACGGCCAAAACAAGAAATTAAGTCCATGGAGTTTTATTATATGTGACATCTTTTGCCTGTGTGTTAATGTCAGCGTGTGGTACAAAATATTAGCTGGCATAGATTGTGACAAAACGGGACGGCCCCTATCAATCTTTGTTTCTCTCCGGCGGTATCGGTACATTTGTGGTACTGATTTTTATTATGTCCTGTCAATTATCGCACTTTTCTTTCTTTCTTTCTTTCTTTCTTCATAATTTTTCTGCTAAGTAGCAGATATTTGATTTTATCAAATCATTCGACACTCCTCTCTGTGATGTCACCTGTTTGTTACCCGGTCAATCTAGCTTGCGGTGATCAACTGAGATAAGATAGTCGCCGGCGTGTTTAGATTGAACCGCTGATAAGACGACTCGTTTGTTAACCCAGATGGGCAGACACGAAGTTTTGCGTACTCGTACGACAGATAACGAGATTACTGTCTGTGTGACACATGTGGGCAGACAAGTGTGACATAATCGCTTCCGGGCCGACATGTTATGACAACATTACTTTCTAATAAAGTAATAAGCATTACAGCTTACACATGTTGTCATGTGAGTTCCCCGATCTGTCTGTAAGTTTGTACCCAAGGGCATCGGACATCATACTACCATATATGGGAGAGTTGACCTCTGCCTTACGTTCAAAATTATCCGATGTCGGAATATTTTTGAAATCATCACACCCTATATACGCATGATTTGAAATGATTGGATATTTCTGATTAGATTCATAACAACAATGCTTGGGAAGATAGGAATGTAGTCTGACCATTTCGCACTTTTATTTCACTGTGAATTTCACGCTCGTCAAGACAACATCAGACCTCGCCAGAGTGAAGACTAAATTCATAATTTCTTTTTGTTAACCGGACCTTTTATTGAAGACTCAAATAAGACTTACAAAGCACAGGAAATCTCTACATTTTAATAAGGAACACCGGGACACTGAAGAAACGCATGGAGTCAGAGAGGGAATATATTGTCAAATTAAAGACACCCCAGACGCGTGTAAGAGACCGACTCGTCTCTTTTATTCATCTGAGCAACAAGTCTGTAGCCAGGATTGGCTTATTGGTGGTACCAGCAAAAAGGACCATTTTTGGGACAAGAAGGGACGAGTGGTTACGCTTTAAGACGGAAGACCAGCTTCGAAGACTCTCCTAGATTTTCCTGGGAAACGAGCTTCACCCTACGAACCTTGACCAGAGACGAGTGAACGCAGTGTACAGAAAACCAACTTTTCAGGAGGAGGAGGATCAGAATCGTCACTGGCAGCTAAGTTAACCCATATGCTGCCACTTGAACATCTTATCAAAACCCATCACCCGAGTGACGATAACTTTTCTTGATTCATAACTATTCAAATTATTTCCAACTGTTAAAACTTAAAGTGATTATTAAATTTTGTTATATGTAATGTTACAAATTTAACTTCAATTTAATCCTTTTAAAGTTACTGCATGTTTGTCTCAGTCAAATTAATACACACAAAACAGAGCTATACTAAAATAATAGAATTCCACTGATTAACTCAGGGGTGGGGGCATATCAACAGCCAGCATTGTTTTCGGCTTATCTGAATATCGTGTGAAGACTCCCATGTGGTATAAAAGCTTTACTACTCTTACTATCTACATTTTCTGCCATAGAGTAATCTTGGGTTAAAGATTCCATTGACGAGCTAGAATAAACCATTGCTTAAATTCTTCACAAAAGTTGTCAGCTGATTTCAGAATTAACATGCTCAGCAACAGCCAGCATTGTTTTCGCTTATCTGAATATCGTGTGAAGACTCCCATGTGATAAAAGCTTTACTACTCTTCTATCTACATTTCTGCCAAGAGTAATCTTGTGTAAAGATAGACTCCATTGAAGCCTATAATAGTTACTCTTGAGTTTTGGCCACTTTTGGACCACTACTGCAAAGCAGGGGAGGCAATACCGTCACATAGATATGTGCAACAAGGTCATCCAAGCTAGACATGCCACACTGGATGTTGAAGTAGCAAACATAGAAACTCTCCTCACAGAGCTGACAAACCTTCGAAACAACTGGAAATGCATGTGGGATGAAGCCAAATTGGTTACATCAAACCTAAATATAGAAATAAAACTCTCCCGTAGATGTGATGGAGTTAGGCGCAAGAGGGCAAGGCCGCATGACGACAGCACACCTGATGCTAACTTGGAAGAAATGAATGACATTGATGATACTCCAGAAGAGGCCTACTTCAGAAAGTGTGTGTTTTACATTTTGGTAGACAATGTTATAGCAGGATTAACTGTCCGCTTCAATACTGTTAAGCAGTTGGCAGAAAATTTTGATTTCTTGTGGAAATATCTCACCATGTCCGAAAGTGATGTGGAGAGAAAAGCTTTATCTTTATCAGAGCAATATCCTGCAGACCTTAATGGTGATGATTTTGGAAAAGAAATGCAACATTTACCCTCAGTACATAAAGAAAATTTTGTAAATGCACAGTTAGATCTGTTGAACTTGTTAACAGAGTACAAACGTGGTGACCTGTTTCCAAATGTTTGTGTTAGCTTAAGAATATTATTAACAATTCCAGCAACAGTAGCTTCTGGATTAAGGTCATTTAGCAAACTTAAGCTAATTAAGAATTATTTAAGGTCTACAATGTCTCAGGAACGCCTTGTGGATTTGGCAAGGCTAAGTATTGAATCAAACATTGCCAGAACAATTAATGTCCATGATCTGATTCGAAATTTTTCACAAAAGAAGGCCAGGAAAGCTCTTTTTTTCAATATAAAAGGATGTTTCAAAGTGAATTCTTTCTCCTTATCTGTATTGTAGCATAAACAAAGTTGTTCAAATCAAATGTACTTTCTTATCTCTGATCCTCTTTTATTTTATTTATATTTATTTATATTTATCGTGGAGGGAGTATAAGAGCATAAGGTACCCCCTGACAAAATTCCTCTCAGAGGCCCTGTTTATAATTATATGTGTGTGTGTGTTTTTTTTTTCTTTTTCTTATGATGGATTATTTATCCTACTGAGTGTGCAATGCCAGGAGCTGAAGGATCGTGAACCCTAGAGGGATTTTCACCGAAAAAAAAACTAAAAACAAAAAACAAAAACAAAAACCCAGCAACAAATGTAAACATAGAAACAGGTAACATTGCAAGGTAGTCTTTGTTCTGAAATCCTCAGAGAAAAGGAAGCAGTGGTTTACCGAAAAACACACGGGGAAGAGAACTGGAGACAGAATATGAAAATTTTGAGGAAGGCGTGGAGCTGAGGGCACAAGACAGGAAGACGTGGACAAAGTTTGTTGAACGTCTATGCTTAAACCCTCTGTGGATGGGAAGGAGCGAAGCTCCTGGCCGGGTTGGAAGGAAAGTCCACAGGCTCCCCAGCCTCGCAATGACATGTCATTGGGCCGAAGGGCTGAAAGCCCAAGTGCCGCTGGTTAAGGAAAAAAAAACGACTATGCTACTTCAGTAATTGAAGAATGCTGCTGCTGCTGATATAGTGATATTGAAGCAACTGAAAGTTTTCTTACATTTTTCCTTTTTCTTCTACTCGTATCAGTTGCCAATGTCGTGAATCGCCACCACTTGTGTGCAAGTACTCCGACCTTTAAACCCTGTATGCGGATAGGCTGCTTTTTGTGTGGAATATTCGTTTTCTTTATTTTGATCGTTTTCTGTTGTTTTAAATAGGGGAGTTGTGTCTCTTTTTGTTAAGGCGCACCCTATTCAACTTAGACACACGGTACGTCGGTTATATGAAGGTGTATGTTCTAATATAAACAGATCTTGTGGTGAGTGGCGGAACTACAAAGTAAGAGGCCCCCGGGCATAAATTAAGTGGGACCCTCTTGGTATAATGGGTTCAACAACTATAGTCAAAACATAGCGAATCTGTATCAATAATTTAGATATTTTACTTCATCATCACCACCACCATCATTACCATTATAATAATCATAATTATCCCTCCGCTCTCGTATGACCATATGTGACGTATAATGGAAAAAGAGCCTACATTAATCTGACAGTCTTTGTAAATCTCGTAGCGCTCTATGATTTGCTAGCAAAAACCATGCATTTTATGCCTGTGTTACTCACACAAGCTTATTTTTCACCCCCGCCTCTTTTCTTTGAACATAAGCAAACGAAGTGTTTACAAACTTTCGTGACCTGCCCGTCATAACAGGTAGCAAATCAGGTTTGTTTACCTCGTCTTCTCACGCGAGCTTATCTGTCAATCATACGATACCTGACTGACCGCACGTGAAAAACACAGAATCTTTTGAAGTCTACGAAGGGAAATCCAAAATTCCCCGAGTTAACGCTTTGATGTCGAGTCGTGGGCAAAATCTTAGAGAACCCCGTTACACGTAATAAGTCTTTTGATGCCGGTCGAAAGCGCTCAACGGAAGACCGGCCTTAGGCCTTTATCTTGTAACTCTGTTTCTGATTCCTCGTTACTCATAGTAACGTGAAAAGTAACATCATCGATAGATCAGAGAAATGTAATGATATATAAACTGTGTTGTCTTAAACCTGCTATCAGTTGTCACTCAGAATTTTTGGATAGTCTAAGCACGCAGTTCTAGAACCACTATTGTGGAAAATGTGTTATTAGCATTCGTGGGGATTTTTCATTCTCATTTTCTGGTAATAGAAACTAGTGCTTACGTGTTTAAAAGTGTTAGCTTTTATCATTATAATTCACTTAGATTGTCTAGTGAAATAAAATCATGCGTTGCTATTTCATACCAGATGTTCAGTTATAATGTTAATTTTCACCACACGCTTTCTCACACAAGAAGAGACGGTTTTAGCTGACTGGTTTATATGCTAGGCGCGACTGATAGTGACAGAAAAGAATTCACGCTTTATTTCATTTTGCGTATTTATTATAAGTGCCTACTATTTTAATACCATACGATGACTAACAGACGCCGACAATTTAATAGCTATTAAAGACAGGCGTTACTTTGTGTAAGTGCGCACACGGATCATTAAATAATAATTAAAATTATACTCTGACTGCCGATGCGAGCAAGGGGCGGGAGAGTTGCATAACTCCCTGCGACTTAAAAACTCAGCGCTAGCAAAGGTTGACCGTGTAGGTATAAAGGAAAACACCGTGTGCCTTTTAAATTTAATCAGGACTGACGGAGTGGATAACAGATCGTCTTGTCCCCGTCTGTGTGCATATATGTAGCTATATAGAATAGAAGCATTTTTCCATAAATGTTTTTCTTATATTCCTAGCAGGTATTTGCCAAGGATACATGAGAAACATTTTAACTTATAAGTTTAACTGGACTTACCAAACCCAGATTTTTTTTCTCCAATTTTTAACCAGCCCACTGGGGTGTACAAAATAACATTAATATTCCCGACTTCTGACAGTCGTAATCAAGTGAAGCATCCAGAAATTTACGCTGTTCAGAAATCGGCGCTCTAACATAGAGTCAGCCGATAGGATTATCATCATTTATCAATTGTAACATTTTTTTAGCAACCAGATGTTTCCCAATACTGGAAGTATTTTCCTCTTTTAACTGTGAACCCCAAGAGCACGTTCCTATATCAACTATTGGCGGTGACATTTTGTTCATCCAGGAAAAACCCACACCAGATTCGGCGTTCACCTCGCTATTCTTTGTTTTGTTAGAGGATGAACTGGGGCCAATTTGGGAAGTGAACCAGATAAAACTTATATTCAGGGAAATTGTATTTCCATGGGATATCACCAAGAATAGGTAAGAATGATTGAGTGGCCACTGTATGAAAGAGAGAGTGAATATTTTTCTATGTTACAGGGAATTTACCAACATTGGATTTGCTTAAACTTGGTTACTTTACTGGATAGCATATAGTAGGAACTTGCTTACTTTACTGTCTACTCTGTAACATAGTGCAAACCTTCGACCTTTGGGTTATTAACTTTTTGGGTTCTTTTCTCCATAAGGAGAAGACACATTTCTTCTGCTATTTCATATGTATGTAAATCTGATTTTTATTTGAGCTTTCTTTAGATATTTGGTGTTGTCAAGTTTAAATGATAATAAACAACAAAGAAACTTAACTTTGTGTGTTGGTCAGATCCATACCCAAGTAACCGTAGTTTTTCACGTATGTGTGTCTTGTTGTCACATAGATGTGTGTGTGTGTGTAGTTATATTTATATGTATGAGGAGGGCAAGGTTGTCTTGTACTAAATTATAGTCGTATAGATAGGCTGGAATAGAGAAACTTACTCATTCCAGAGACATATCTTTTTCCTTAAGCTATCACCCGTGAAATCTATTTCTCACACCTTTCTCACGTACCTATCACCATACACTCTACTCAGCCGGGCCAAAAATAACTCACAACCTATCTGTACGACACCATATAACTTCAACAAATTTGTGTCATGTCCTCCAGTTCTGTGCTATACCATTAAGTTCGTCCAATGTCATCTTTAATCCTTTTATTTATGTCTTCATAAACTGGGACATGCTATGACATTTAGCACAAAAACAAAGGAAATTAAAAGGCTGTATATAAAGGCGAGAGTCCCTTCGATCACTATTTTCATAGACCCACTCGAACTGTGGCCCCGGGGAAGTATCCGGTCCACTGGGGCGGTAGTTACGCCACTGCGTGTGGTTGGTTTTTTTGTTGGTCCATGCACACACACACACATACAAACATGCTCACAAACACACAAACTGGTGTTTATCCTGTGCATAGAATACCCGATTCAATTTTTGATAGGAGAATTAAGACTTGGGTTGGTCCCTTCTGATTAGATTTGAATAAGTGATAGTCACAGTGATAGATAGTAATAGCAATAGATTTCCACGAGTGAGATGGTAGACTGTGATAGAGGTTGTCTCTGAAATCGAGAAATCTTCTCTCTTTCACCTATCTTCTACGACAGATTTAGAGGAGTCAGACAGTCTAAACACATAGATATATATTACATATATATTTCTATCCACTCACGTGCACACACATACAAGATGAAAGTTAGACGTACAGACGTGGGAAAACTATAACAATGATTATACAGATAATTTGGAACGAAACTGACCGACACGCTGGAATAATTATTGAGTAGTTTAATTATCATAACAAACTTCTCTCACAACATATAAAATTACATCAAAAGCATATACAAATAGTCATAAAGTCAATAAAAGGGCTACAAGAATGATAGACCCACAGTTATGATCTTCCCTCGATGTTTAGCCCACAGTCCCGTTAGGAGAAAGATGATTGCCCAAAGAGTCACAGATACATATGATTTGGTCTAATATTTTCCCCTTTTAAGGTATGGACAGACTTGATATCTCTGCTCTATTTTAAGGGAAATATGATTAGCAATACTTGCATAAAGAAAGTTAAGACAGCAAAATGGGTGCCAAATTACAACAATAAAGAAATCACTCAGTCCTGCATTCATCTATTCATTCAGCCGTGATCAGGTGCATTTGTTCATACTCACAGCTTTGATAGCCACTTCTGGAAACACAATTTTTAGGACATTCACATACAGACTCGTTAATGGCAGTCTTTGACCAAGAAATCCCCAGTTCCAAAAAGACGGGATGAATTCTCTGCTTCAGGAAACGATTCCTTGGGTGTTCTTATTTTTCGGATGTCTGTTTAGGTCACATTAAAATTGTCCAGGCACGAACATTAACAACGAGCACAGTGTCAATAGCTTAGTTTTCTAGAATATAGGAATGTCAGATCGGTGTCTACTTTCAGGAAAGGACTATATTTGGTCACCACACCACTAGTCAAAACTCCGTCGGAATGTTACTGACGTTAATATGTTACTTGCCACATAGGCTAAAAATGTACTTGAGTTGTTTCTCAGGAAGAATTAAATATGGCGCGATAGGCCTGTTACTTCATTTAACCTATAGGGTACTTGTAAAGATTATGCACCAAGGCTTTCAAGGAAAATGTTTTAGTTCTTCACAGATATCACTCATCAGTACTTAACGCTGGCAAAGTTTTGGGTTAACCCCAGTATTCACTGAATAAAGGAAAAACACATATAAAATAATTATACATACTAGGTACTCGTTATAACTTACATTTTTAAACTGCAAGAGTACAGCTTGACTTATCATTTAAACTTTCCCGTGAAATAAGTTATATAAAAATCAATCATCATGAATTAGGAATACCCACGTATTCCGTCAACACTCATGAGGCATCTAGCATTTATAAGTTAGTTTAGAAAAGTTATTCTCGTCTGATTATTTAGCAGTAAAATTAAATTCCTTAATAGCCGACTGAGTTTAAGCTAGAAATTATAATTTCTGTTTTCCACTGTAACTCGTCACTATAAAATAATACAGACTATATAAATTAAGCACTCTGCACCAAATCTAACTAGTGAAATATAAAATAAGCGATTATCACTTTAAACACTTCACAAAATATTAGATACTTAATATAATATATTTACCTCAACACAGAACTACAGGTAATCGCACACTTTATAATTATACGCTGATATATTTATTTGAAGTCTAGAGCTCGGCAAATTTCCGAACAAACTAGGAGCTTCGCTATACAGCTTATTCTATTCACGAACAACCTGTCTACTGCGAATTAGGAGAATGAATGAAAATCTAGTTTCAAACTCCGGTTAATATCTTAAACCAGGACAAAGGGGTCCCAACTTATTTCGCAAAACGAAATGATCTCCCCTTCTCATTAACACATACGTACCTTAGACGCTTGCCGTAACTGCCAGCCGTGCGTCTTTGACACCTACGTCAAGAGAATGGCCCTTCTGAGCGAATGCGTGAGTGTCATGGAAAAACCCAGACTATATGTCTCATTCCAGCACGCTGCATGAGTGTCATATCACACTTCACTTCGAGCGACTAGCCTGAAGAAACGATGTGTCCGGTGAAAATGTAAACGGTACGTCCCCTTAGGTGGCAGTTACCACACTTCACCGAGCAACTTAGCCGTAAAACTATTTGTCAGATGGAAATCTCCAGACAAATGTCTGCTCTGAGCGAGCCTGTCTGGCGTGATTCACACCTTCCCCGAGCAACTCAGCCAAGGAAACTCGCGTGACAGGTGCAAATGTAGACAATTTGTCTGCTCATCATGTCTGATGGACTGAAATCCCACCTAAAATTATCTCGTGCAAGGGACTGACGCGTTAGGTAATCTACTGCGTTCCTAAATGAGAAAACGAAACCGGCAAAGTGAAAATGGGAAAGAAAATATTTCTCGCAAGCGAACGAATGCGAAAAATACAGGAAAATGATAGAGAGTGATAATAAATAGAGGACACGGGGGGAAGAAAGCGAGAATATATAGAAAATTTAATGATCATAAAACTCTCTGTGACAGTTAGTGATAGTATTCGGCCAAAAGATTCGGAGAATTTTCCTTAGCCAGATTGTGTGGAAAGAGCACAGTTTCGACATTTCCTTCTCTGTTACTCTCCAGCACTCCGCGCCACAGAGAAGCACATAAAGTACAGAGAGAGAGAGAGAGAGAGAGAGAGAGAGAGAGAGAGAGAGAGAGAACGAGGCTGTGTGAATTATTTACAAAAACAACATTAAAAATATTGAACTTTCTGTATATTTTTGGTATAGGAAAATTTTTTTCTTCTTGACAAAAACCAGGCTATTTGAACATTTTCTGGGGGGGGGGGGGGGGGGGGGGGGGGGTTGTTGAAAGTTGCCGTTGACTGAGTATGTCTTGTCAGGAGTGGTCGGACTTGCGCGCACGCTTAAAAATTTAGCTTGACTAACGTTCGAGGTTGCGTAAGAATGAAGAATGGGATAGTCCTAACATGAACGGCCGAGATGGCAGTTATATTAAATGAGCGCCTATACCTCCATTGAGCCTGCTGGTATATTAGAGGACTACCTAACCTTTTATTTCATGTGTGGGTGGTTTGGTGTATTAGAGATCTTCTTCTTCTTCGTTCACCCTCAGATGTCAACTTAATAAGTTCAAAGAAAGCAGTGGTCAACCTAAGGCTGTTGATATCTCCGAGGATTTTGTCCAGGAATGGTACTGGTGATGGCCATATGTGTTTTCTCTGTTCCTCATATGTTGGGCACCTTTGAAGCAGATGTTCGGCAGTCATTTTGTCGGTGCCACAGTCACACTCATCTGTAGTTCCTATCTTTAATTTGTTGAATAGATGGTATCTCAATCTGTTAGACCTGTGCGAAGTCTGAAGATTACTACTTGTTCACTTCTGCTGAGCTGGTAAAACGGATCATTTTTTTTGATGGCCTGGATGCTCTGCTTTCCTCTTGTCCCTGTATCTGCACTTGACAAAACTCTTGGCCTCCTCATAAGTTATATTTGTGTCAAGTTGAGGAAGCTTTCCCCCTTCCTTTGCCAATCTGTCAGCCTCTTCATTTCAAGGGATGTTGCAGTGAGAAGGGATCCACTGTATCACGACTCTTTTGTATTGCTGACATAGTCTGTGAAGTGTTACTCTTAGGTCATCCAGTTCAGCATTACTTTGACTTTTCAGCGTTGTAATCACTTTGTTGTTTGCGTTCGCACTTAGCCATATCTCTATCTTACAATTCTGGCCGTTAGTTTTGAGCGGTAAGTACGTCGTGTCGTAGTTTACAGCTATGCTGTGATATCTGCACCTTTCAGCCCGACACATCCGATTTCAGCAAGCAATTTTTACACGTTTGCTTCCCTGCCACCTCACGCCTATATGTATGCTATACCTCATGTCCATACAATGGTTCATTGAGGTGGCTGCACCAGTGAGCATCATCAGAGCTGAGACGTAACTGTGCCTCAGATCTGGGAGGCTCCATTTCTGGGAACACCACACACAGCCAATTGAGGCAACGGTCGCGGTTGGACGTTGTAATCACTGACAGCGCATCTGAGAAGATAGCTACTGGTCTTTCTGAGCTTTCTTCTGTCATTAGAATTTCTGATTCAATTTTTAAAGCCTCTGCCTCTGCTCTGAAGTTACTTGAAAATTTCCCTGTTACGACTGCTATGTGTGTGTGTGTGTGTGTGTGTGTGCCATTGCTTAAGCTCAGGAAGACTCCTCCACCCCCATCTTCTGTTGCATTAGTTGCTGATCCATCTGTGTATGCATGGATCCAGGTGTTGCTTGGGTAATGTTTCTCTTCATATTTTGTGGTTAGGACTCTCTTTTCTGTTTCAATTTGGCTGTTCTTTCTCTCAATACCAGGAACGTTTTCTATCATTTCAGGGAAGCACTGCACCCTACCACGCATTGTTTCCAAAGGGTATGGTAGTAAAAAACGTGGGCTGTGCAATTACATGATGGGCGTAACTGTGGAAACAGCGATAGATATTGCGTTTATGGGGTCTGCTCTCATCTTTGTTTTGACCGTCTCTACAAAGTTGCTTCGCTTCGGTCGTCCCCTTCCAAGTCCATTTATTCTCTGGTGCATTGGGTGATCTATCAGCCTCCTGAATTTCTCGGCTTCTTGCTGGGCTCTGCTATCTCTTCTATCCTCCATAGGCTGGAGGTGAGTAATCTTTTCCAACTCTTCAATGGGTGTTGATTTCATGCCCCCTGTTATGATTCTCAATGCTTGGTTTTGGGTTCTGTTTATTTTGTCAAAGTTCAACTTAGCTGCCGTTGACCATGCTGCAATGCCATATTCTTATACTGGTCTCACTCGCCCAGTATATAGTTTCTTTAGTACTCTCTCGTCTGCTCCCCAAGTCGTGCCAGCAAGTTTTTTCATGATTGCCATTCTCTGCCTTGCTCGTGTCTGTCACAGATGGAAATAGTGCAGCAGTGATCATCCACTTTTGACCCTCCCCATCTAGTTTATTTTCTTTTGCTACAGGAACGCCAGATTCACAAGTGCAATTAACACGTGAGCCGTTTGGCAATTAAGCACATTGGAACACATAGAGAGAGAGAGAGAGAGAGAGAGAGAGAGAGAGAGAGAGAGAGCGGAGCATGGCGTAATAGATTCTTTGATCAGGGGCAATGTTAAGTCTGAGACGGACCTTGGATTGTAAAACTTTCAGGGGAATTAATTGCGTAGCTGATATTCGGCAAAGCGGAGATGATGAAAGTCAAGCCAGAGAGGTGGTAAAATTACCTTTGATTCAAGAATCGAACGGCAAATGGGCTCGGGTCTGGCAGTAGGTGTGACTTTCGCATTAAAGAGCAATAGAACGGAATTTACGGATATATACCATGTCTCTCCGATTGAAGAGTTGTTCAGAAATCTATCTGAAATTCATTAGCTCGATATCTTAGATTTCTCGTACAGAGTGAAAATTATTAGATTTTCTTGGATGTCGTGATTTATCCTGTCTCACAACACGGTTTTCTAATCTGACCATTCCGCACGCCATAGGTAGAAAACTCTCTGATACAATAGCCAATGAAAACGCACCCTTAATATTGTGTGTTAGGAAACGTACTATGCTTAAACATAGAAGCCTATTCTGAGTAACCGATGGGACAAGGATATTTAATTATGAAAAGAATAAAGAAGTATCACCGGAAAGGAGTATATAATTAAGAGGGCATATACACCCAGAAATAGACAAAAAAGGTTATTTTTGATTTGCATATAATAATTGTGTTTTAAATATTTATAAGCCGTTTTACTTCGATATTCTTTTTGAATTATGTGTTTATCTATAATAGTTTATGAGTTATCAATGTTCAAAGAGAATCAGATAAGTGTTTTAACATTTTAAAAACTAAACTTTAACGAAAACAGGGCCTGCGATTCACAGTTCCGGTGATATTTTCTACAATTTTAAAGCTATAGCCTTCAAATTTTGCACACGTATAGCCCATGTTATCCTTTATGACATGAACCTCCACTTTTTCTTACATGGTATAGAAACAGAGATATTGCTATACAAAGTTCTAAATTTGTGCTATTTAAAAGAGTCATATTGCAAGAGCCATATCTACAAAGCTCATTGGGGTAGACATTTTTGGGTGGTTCACGCCATAGGTAGGGATGTTATGCACATCATCTCCTGGTTTGGCATTCTTTGCACTTTTTATGTGAGTGAAATTCATTCCCAGGTGCACTGGGGGTTTTCCTTTCATTTTTTTTTTCATCACTTCATGTTAATTAATTATTTTCACATAAAAAATTAAAATTTATAAAGTAAACTTTGTTCATCATAAAAAATAATATCTCTTGTAACATGTGGCCACATTTTATGTCAACAAGTTTGTTAGTTATTTTTCTGTTAATTTTTTTAAAAAGATAACCCATTTTTGGCTGGGTGTGCCCCCTTAAACAACGGGAATGTTACTTTAGAGGTAGGTGTAAAAACTTTCTCAAATTGTGTTCTTGTAAGATAGAAATATCGAGTGAAAGAGCTTCGTTACATCATGGTTAGTCCCAACTTAGCTAGTTAAAGCATGTATATATTAAAATGCATTTTGCAAACTAACTAATAAATACATAGATCAATACAGAATAATTCACAGTATAATTCAGGCTTTAGATGACCAAAATCGCCCCACAAATAAAGAAGATAATTGAAAAACTAGTTTTTACTAATAGAACAGAAGGCAAAAATAGGCCTCATTTTGAGATTCTTTACACCCTTTTTTCCCGATGTCATCAGATACGGAGGAGGTGCTGGTATATAAGACCTTGCCCTTGGCTAAATTGAGGCTACAAAATTCAAAACTTCAAGCTGTACAGAAGAAGCGGTAACCGTGTAATCGTCATGTACCTTTGCCATCCGCAACTGTAGCGCAGACATTAGATGCCATTAACAGCTTGTATGTTTTGCCTGAGGGTAAGAATGACTATATATATATATATATATATATATATATATATATATATATATATATATATATATATATATGTGTATATATTTATGTATTTTTGCTGTGATTAATCCACTGGTGTGTTAGGAAGTGCATAGCGTGTGTTAAGAAGTATTACAGGACGAATGTGCTGCCGGCTGAAACGCAAGCATGTGTTGACTTTTAGAGACGAAAGCCAGCATTGTGAAAAGTGTAGAATAAATGAGAATGATGGCAAAAATACGACTGTAAGTTTGATAATGTATTGGAAAGAGTATTTCTTAAAGGAATGACAATTTATCAGGAATCAAAGGAAGGATTGACAGGAATTGTTGTAATTAATCGATAAAGATATTACTTAGTATTTTTATACTATACCAAATCATTGTATGGAAGCAGATCATGGACAAAGGAATCTACCTTAGGATTTATTAGGAAATTGTAGTCACAGTGAACTGGCTGTGATTGGGGGTGAGGTAAATTGTCCTGTGCATATGTTAGCACAATGTCTGACACTGTGTGTTATGTCTATGGTATGTAAGGACAGAATAGTGCTGGACCATACAGGGGTTGTGATTATTTGTATTCCAGGTTTTATCCTGCAAACTACTAGAAGAATCTGAATCAATTAACTCTGTTGGACTCTGAGGTGCAAGTGCTCGTGAAGTCATTGTAGCCAGCCACCCCCTGTTCCACTGCCTGAAATTTCACAAACGTGTTAGTCTATGGCGGGAGGAGTTTGAATTCGACAACCACCAGATAAGTGGCGATATATAGCCACTGGTCAGCCTATTCAGTATATAACATAAAATATAAACAGAAATAAAAACACAGTGAAGGATGATTTCTTATGGACAGAATGTATCTATTACTACCTTCACAGTTCAACTTAGTGACAAACTATAGGGAATTATAATAATTAATCAGTGTAGAGAAAAATAGAATTTTCAAGACAGGATTCTGTTTGATAATTAAAGTTTCAATGTTTATTTATTTTATGCTGTAAATATCTTTGAATTTCTTTAAATTACCTAACCGAAAAGAGAACCGGTATAGGTTAAATAAAATTGTAAATATGTACTATCAGACTTGCTGACATTATTTACATTGAGTTACAAGTTTTGTTTGATACATATTATAGTTATAGAGATAGATCATAAATTAATACCCCTAGCAAAATTAGCCAACATAAACAATTCATATTAATATCAAAGGCAGATCTTGAAAGGGAGCAAATAGACTTTCAGGACATTCACTCTCATCACACCTGGAGGTTTATACAGCTGATCTTAACTTTTGATGTCAATACACCCTTATTCTGTTTTCAGAAAAGGGGGTATTTCTTGTAAGACCAGTCTCTTACCTGGCACTATCCTGGTATCACCTGATACATCTTTTTGTCCAGGATAACCTTATTCTTTACTATAACGAAACCCTTTCGTGACAGTGGAGTGTTTCATTTTTCTGATTGCGGTAATTTATATACTAGCGTTTAAGTGATTTAGTGTGTTTAAAGTTTTCATTAAATTTCACTGAGATTTTCTGTGCTAATTAAATAACTTATAGCTAAATCTTTTTTCAGCCATAAAGTGAATTTAATCACTCGCTATTTCCCAATAAGAGATGTTTTAAATTGACTAGTACATACATTAAATAACTGTCTACTGACGGTATATATTATTTACTTCTATCCGTTTTATATAATTTTTTTAATGACTAGTGTTCATATCATGCGATAAAAACGATAGGATAAGCTAGACACGTGTGTTTCAAATATAATTTATAACGGAGTGGTGAAGAGGTCCTATTTTAACACGTGTTAGATATGATATTGATAATTTGGTTAAATGTTTATATTTTCTTTCCTAAAATCTAGGCTGATCAACCTGAGTACTAGCGGCTTTTTTTATAGCCATATGAACTTATAATCATACGAACTTATAATATTATAAGCATCCAGGGATATTTAATATTGATGAGCTTCTTGCTGTGACCTGTGTGGTCCAACTTTCCTCATTTTCATGAGAGAAACCAGAATAGAACAATTAACTTATAATATTAACTGGACCAGAACTATTACCAGATTTACTTATATCAATCTCATCAGCCAGCTGTGGCGAAATATATTGTCAGCAACATTTGTGTAACTTAACCTAGCGTCTCAGCCACCTGAGGCTAAACAACATAGGAACTATATATGTTCTATTCACCTACGTCGGCGATCACCACGCATGAACCTTACTCCAACCAACTGAAGGCATAGATAACTTATTGTATCCAGGACAAATTAAATCACCGACTCTAGCGACTCCCGTGAAATTTGCAGTCTGCAACTACGGGGAGTCTGGGGCTGGATTTGGCAAAACTTAAATTTGACACTAAATAGTATTATTACTTATTAGTGTATTTCCTTGGAATGCCTGCGACAACTACTGGGGTAAGCAAAAATATGAAAGTGGCTACTGAATGTGTGTGAATTGAATGAACGGAGAAAGAAACTTATGTCTTTTGTTAACATCATATACTTATGTGGTTTCTTCTTTCTTTTTTATCTCACTATTCTGAGTAGTCACGGGATAGATTACATTAGGAACCTATTCTTTTCCCATACTGACTATTTCATAACTTATTGTTAACTTTTGATCTTTTGGGTTAATTAACCTCTGTTGGGATCGTCTTTTCTTTTCCTTTACCAGAGGGGGAGAACCTATTTGATTAATTTCTTCTTTTGCAATTTTGTCTGTAAACCATGATCTAGTAATGTATATGCTTATTGTTGTGATCTTCTATTGATAATAAACTTTATTAAACCTTTAGTTATCGTGTCGGTCAAACCCCTATCCATTATATGTTATTCATAGTTTGTTTTCACGTTCGTGCGTATTTGTCACAAAAAGATGTGCATTTGAGTGTAGTGTAACTTGTATTTCGTACAATGAGAGAAAGGGCGTCTGATTTAAATATCGTGCTGATAACGCGAATGTCGTGGGTTTGAACCCCATACTGGCCACCACTTCTGTTACTGTGTAAATTTCTTCTGTTACTGGGTGATTGTTTCTTTTGGGCTGTCACTTCTGTCAAGTGTAGATTGTGCTGCAAGCTGTTTCTGTTGTTGTGATAATTGTCTGGCTTACAGCAGTGGCCGACAGTTGTATAATATGCAATGAGCGAATGTCGTGAATTCTTAAATTATGTAAGTCTCTGGTATCACCCACACAACAGTCACGTAGGTCAGGAATAGACCAATGGGTAAGACGAGTTCGTATCCAACTCGTACACAGTTTATTTATCACAGTAACATAGACATCACAGGTAGTACATTGTCACAGGTTACTACAGCGTACAAAATCCATGGCAAATAGGTTGCAGAACATAGCAAATATCCAGAAATTGGTTGCATACACAGCAACTTTCAGTACAGCAAATATCCATAAATTGGTTGCATACACAGCAACTCTCAGTACAGCAAATATCCACAAATTGGTTGCATACACAGCAACTCTCAGTACAGCAAATATCCACAGAAAAAACATCCATCAAAAGAAAAGGGATTGCATACATAGCAATTCGTCATAAATAATGTGAGCCGATGTAATCCATGGCATTTGAATACAATCTTGAAAAAACTCTTCCCTTCAATAACATACTCTGGTCACACTAACAACCATCTCGAAGCCCTGCCAGATACTTAATGACTGAGATTATAGTTTCTCAGTACAACTCAGTAAAGTCGCTCATGCGCGAACTAACTGCTTGACATGTGAGCTCAGCTCATCCGTCTCTCCCTCCCAACTACTACTAAAAACATTAGAACAGTTTCTTTCTTTTTTTTTTTAAAAACTAACACAGACTCAGTTGAGCTATGTTTCAAAATAATCGTACACAAAGTACCCAAATAAAAATCTATCTCATGACTTTAAACGTGCTTACTAACAAAAATCAACCCCGTACATAATAATCCTTAACACTTAACTCCCCCTCAGAATCATGACTTAACAGTCGTCCAGATAGGCTGGATTAGATAAATTATTCTATCCAGAGACTGTCCGTTCTATTACACGATCACCTCGTGATAAAACTATTTCTTACCCCTTACTTTCACATTGTCATCACTATCACCTCTGCTCAGACAGGGCTATAAACATCTATTACCTATCTGATAAAATCTACGACAGTGTCCTGTTTCTTTCAATTTGAGTTTTCCAAGTCAAGCGGCGAACAAAGGTAATGCCTAGGTAGTTTGGGTTTTCTTCCAGATTTAGCACCAATTTGGAACTCTGGTTTTTTTGAGAGATAAAACACTGTATGATATTTTCCCCTTCACTTATCTTTACTAGCCATGCTTGGCCCACTACTCCAATGATGTTTGGGCTTGCTGCATCCGAATGCTTGCCGTAGTGATATATTCCTCTGAGATCCACAGGGCTAAGTCGTCTGCAAAGGAGGCATTGTGGGTTCTTCTTGGAATATTCTCTGATATTAATATATGCGAGGAACAACGTGGGTGACAGGACTCCCCATTGGGGAACACCCTGCTCCAATACCATCTTTCTACTGGTCTGTCCTTGTACTTGGACGCTGGCAGTTCTATTCTCAAGATAGTGGCTGATCCATTTGAACATTCTCCCACACACTTCACTTCTTTGCAGCTTGACTTTCAGACCATCTTTCCACACTTTGTCAAAAGCTTTTTCTAAGTCCACCCAAACCACCAGGGTGTGCTTGTTTTTCTTGGAAAGAGTCCTCAATTTTCTGAGTTATATAAGTGATCTGATCTTCAGTGGATCTGTGTTTTCTGAATCCTGCTTGCTGTGGGGCAAGGAGATGTTGTTCCTCCAGATGCCACATCAGTCGGGTATTAATTATGCGCTCAATCAATTTTCCAACACAGCTAAGTAGACTGATAGGTCTGTAGCCATTTGGTTCTGTCTGAACTTTGTCTTTCTTAGGTATTGGAATCAGTATGGCGTCTTTCCATGCCTGTGGTACTATTCCTCTTTTCCAGCTGCAGTTTAGGATGGCCAGAAGCTTCTTTTTTGCCTTTGTTCCAAGGCTTGTTTTCATGTCATTGGTCATCCCATCTTTTCCAGGTGACCTCTTTTTCTTTAGCACCCTCATTGCCTCTTCCATTTCTTGCATTGTTAACTTTGCCATCATGTGTCGTCTGGTGCAAGCTTTTTGTTGTTATGACTCCTTTGTTCATCATGACGGCCTTTCTTCTGTCTATAGGGACATCAATGTGGTTTGCACTAGCATAGTGTTCCATGAGTATATTTGCAGCTTTTTTTACCCGAGAGCATATTTTCACCTTGTTTGATTGTGATGTGATTTTTGTAAGGTTCTTCGTTGTTCAAAGCTCTAACTAGTTTCCATAGTTTGTTCCCTTCTTTATCTAGGTTGAGATTTTCTGTTGTTTGCTTCCAGCAGTCTCTTGTTGTTTGATATAATGTTCTTTTGTACGATGCAGTGGTTGCTTTGAGCAATATGTTTGCCTCAGTTGTTTGTTCTGTTTCTGCCGTGTCTCTGGCTTCTGTTACCTCATCTTAAAGTTTCTCCAGTTCTTCATTTCAGTATGGTTTATAGTTCTTTCTTGCCCCTCTCGGAATGGTCTCAATAGCTGCTTGAAGTATTGCTCTATTAAAGCTTTCAACCATACTTTTAATGCTGTTGTTTCATGTGTTGATGGTCTCGCAAAGGCTGTCAGTCAGCACTGCAAAACCGACCCAGTCAACTCTTTTGTAATTCCATCGGGGCTGTGACGGTATTGCCTCCCCTGTTTTGCAGTAGTGGTCCAACAGTGGCCAAAACTCAAGAGTACCTATTATAGGCTTCAATGGAGTCTATCTTTACACAAGGTTACTCTTGGCAGAAATGTCGATAGAAGAGTAGTAAAGCTTCTATCACATGGGAGTCTTCATAAGATATTCAGATATGCGAAAACAATGCTGGCTGTCGCTAAGCACATTAATTCTATAATCTGCCGACACTTTTATGAAGAATTTAGCAATGGTTTATTCTAGCTCGTTTCGATATGACTGAAATGTCAATGTTTTCCCCAGTGATTCTTTGTTCGTCAAGAGTGACGACATTTATTAAGTGTGTATCCGGAAGATTCTGTAAAAGGTAAATGACATTCTTATTAATATGCCTTTGGTTGCAGAACATTTGAAGTTACCTATCTGCGAGTGAAGCTCACAGATCTTGAGAGACAGAATTCCTTCTTTGCTTCTAGTTCTAGCCAAATGAGACTATGTGTTTTCACTTGAACAGAAGCCTAATGATGATGATAAATTATTGTGGACGCCGCAGGTTGGCGGTATATATATGTTAAGCATGGTTTGATCGTGCCTGCTAACAAAGGATACACAGCTGTCTACATATTGAGGCCCTGTATTACGGCCAATATTTTTCAGCAAGAGGAAATATATCTGGCGGGCTATGCCAGTTGAATAACAGCCTTATGTATTATTGCTACGCAATTTAGGAGCTCGTTTGTTGGACGACAGAGCTAATTAAGTACCTGGCGCGCTGAGTCAATAGTACGGAAGCTACATTACATATTGTAACATTAGGACAGATGATGTTTGGGTATGTCCTAGTTGATGTATGATGCAAGCCTTTGATTACCAGACATTTAACAGTCATTTATTATCTATGTGAAGTCCTTGATCTCGTCGATTTGACTGTCCTGTTGATGCTACTGTCAGTTTCGTAAATAAATGTTTGAAACGTGCCAGCAGTCTTCAATTCATCATTGACTACTGCATGTGAGTGTATGGGTGCATTATTGACTTTACTAAGAGCCTCAAGCATTCGTGTTTTCGTCTACACCCACACTCAGCACATCATAATACCAGACCACATATCTACAACATGTACGCTGTTTACTGTGAGTGATCATAGTACCCCTGGCAGTGCCTCACTCTGGTGGCCGCTACATTCCTGGCCGTTACATTTCTGGTGACCTACATTAATACCGCAACATTACACAGTCCAGGTGATAAACGACACGTTCACTCTGCCAGCTTTCAGATCACGCATAAACAGTGCGTTACAGGTAGTTTCTTCTCCCGCTGGGTCAGTTCCTTCCACTCTGCTCTCGCTCGTCTCTTGTCAAAGTTCAGGCGCCGCTCGATCCCAGAACGTTCAAGGAGTAACGGCTAAGTTGGTTCTGCGTCTGTCTATAAGACCCTCTTATGATGGCATCTCGCAAAACGTCAGTCCACTTCTACCTTTACTTGGTTCCAGAGATAGTACTTTCTGCTGGTACTACCAATAACTGGTAATAGAAATAGAAACGAAACGCTCTTCTGAGTATGGCGTTTTTCCGACACATTTACGTGCCCCCCTCTTCTATTCTACCATCCCATGTCAGAATTTACCCTCGATGAGAATTAAATTTAATCCCTCGGAATAAAACTACCTTTAAATTTAAACTGAATAGCTTTAGCTTTACATTACATTTAAAGGAAAAGGTTAAACGTACAGATATAATATGTTTTACATTTACATCTCCACTGTTTGAAAAGTGTTCACAATATAACTTCATTTATGTTTCATTTATATTTACACTTATGGAAAAGTTTGAAACTTCTATTAATTTAAAATGAATATTTTCACATAGACATTTACACTGGTTTAAAGCTTGAAAACTTACATTAATTTTAAAGTGAATATGTTTATAGGGACATCTACACTGCTTTGAAAATGTAAGCCTTATTCTTAGAATGTACATCATTTCTTTCATCTTTCCCTACCTGCTCCATAAGGAACCTGGAACTACTTTATGCTTTTCAGTTCTCTTAACGAAACTATCAATAAAGCAATCACCAGCCCTTGCAGTGGTGGTTCATGAATCATCATTCTAGATACTGAGGTTGCCAGCCCCAAATGACTTTAACATCCAATAGCGAGTTTCACACATTAAACTTCACATGGTAATATATACATGTATGTTAGTTCACATGTTAGTAATAAAATATGAAATGTAAATCACAACTTACGCCAATCCTGGCTACATACTTGTTTGCTCAGATGAATAAAAGAGACGAATTGTTCTCTTACACGCGTCTGTGATGTCTTTAAGGTTGACCATAGATTCCCCCTCTGACTCCGTGTTTCTTCAGTTTCCTAGTCCCGGGATTCCTTATTAAAATTTGAAAGAGATTTCCTGTGCTTTTTTAAGTCTTATCTGGTTCTCCAATAAAAGGTCCGGTTAACAAAAAGGAATTATGAATCTATTCTTCACTCTGGCGAGGTCTGCTGTCTTAGCGAGCTTGAAAATCACAGTGAGTTAAAACTGCGAAATGGTCAGGCTATATTCCCCTCAAGGTTGTTATGAATCTAATCAGAAAGATCCAATCATTTTCCTACATGGAAAAATTTTGCAAAAGGTCACGTCTCCCATATATGGTAATATGATGTCTTGCATACACTCTCACCAACACATTTGTAGACTCATATTGTCTAAAATGTAATAAATCCATGATTACTTTTAACCAAGTGACCGGAAACGATTATTTCACACTTGTCTGCCCACAGGTGTCACACAGACAGTAATCTCGTTATCTGCAGTATGAGTACGCAAATTCCGCGTCTTATCGGAGATTTAAGCCGATAGCGCTGCCAGTGTACGTTGCTACGAGAGGATTTAGGATTGTAGCCATTAGGGTAGTGAGCTCTATATTTAAAGTTGCGCATTTTGGTTTTTAAGACGCTATTAATTTATATGATGTTTTCGCGGATTCTTGGTTTTGAACGCGAAAGGGTATAGGTTGCCTAGTTTTAGAATGACGTGTCACGTTGATAAGCTACGGCGTGACGATCTTGTAATTGTACCCCTTTTTGTAGTGACCGTGGTCCTTGACGGACGCGTTTTGTTGGAAGTATCCCATGATGATGATAATTATATAAAGGAACTTATTATATGGCACTAGGGGCTGCCTATTATTATTGGATACGATTTACGTCTCAGTTACTGAAGTGGAATATACTTCAACTGGATAGAACGTATCGGGAGCAAGTTGTTATGAATAAGTATCCAGAATTTATATTGATCGCCTAAGTCAAATTATTCGTTACCGGATTATGGAATCACGTGTAAATAATCTGACGGTAGGACAACTACAATGAGGTAAACTCAGGAGACGTTTTGTAGGATGTATTTGCTTGATTGATCATGAACTGTTTTAACTGAACTTGTATGCCGTTAATAAATGTAACCTGTGGACTCTCAACTTAGCGGACTTTGTCAAGTGAAATTGTTCTATTGAATATTATCACTGTTGGCCCATGCATTCGTTGTTGTGACGGGTCGGTGGTGGTGGTGTGGTTGGTGTTGCGATTCCTTGGTTATGGTATTATTTATTGAATAGTAAAGTCACTCTTTAGACGTATCAATGTTGGTTATAAATGGTTAGCTCTGGGCATCAGAACATCCCTTCGACGTTCTGATTTGCATAGTATATAGTATTTGATTTCCCTTGTGGGAGAGTTATCGTGCTGACAAAGGTAAACACCAACAGCTGTAGAACCGAACCCGAAACGTAAATAAAGGATCAAGCCTTCTGCTTTGAGTCCACATGTATTGAGATTCATACAAAAACGATAATCGACATTCACAAAGGTTTCATGTACAATTCAGCGTAACAATTGAATTCCAAATAATATCAGTAAGTATCCGTCCGTGTCAAAACAATATGTCAGATGAACATCGTGGCTATATACGTGCGCTGTTGTAGTCAACAGCCAGAAATGAGCACATGAGTTCTTGACATCTACAATTTGAATCATAATACGATTCTCCTTCCATTATTAGTTTAATTTAATTAATCTCATGCTTAGATTAATTTCCGAACTGACCCTGAAGTCTACATCGATTCATCTATATAATATAGGCTATATACTCAGCCTTATTTCCTTGGAAGAAATACAAGACACGACCTTCTTGCTTGACGGATAGCGTAACAAAGGCCCTGTAACCAAGTCACCCGGCGTGACCTTCCCAACGCGAATGCGTCATAATCTCCGCATATATTTCGCGTTCACTATACCGTAAAATATCGACATATTCTATAAATATTAATGACCCCTAAACGTTGCGCATGGGTAAACCCCAGCAGACGCCGTCATTTAAAATAACACCGTAACAGATTTCCTATCAGACGGGGGCAAAAAAAATCTATTAAATAGATTTTTTTTGAACAATATTAATCAAATTATCAAAAATTTAACAAAACCCGACGTATGACCTACGATGTTCTATCTAGAACAGTGTCGCGGTCATGTCAGTAATATATTATAATAAAATCAACGTCATATCATACATATACCTTATATTAAACAAGGAAATTTCACTGTCACTAACTAATTAACTAATTAATTTGTTGTATGTATAGACTAACTAATAATGTGAGGTGTTATTAAAATTATTCTAATTAACTAAAATTAAAATAATTAATTATAATATGTACGTATGGTACTAGCTAATTAATATCTAATAGAGGAAAATGAGAAATAGTATAAGAGAGTAAAAGAAATAAAAATTGAGAAGTACGGACAATTGAAACCAAATATTAAAGTATACATTAAATTAGCATGCGTGTGAAAATGAATTGTAAGGATAGATACCTAATTAAATTAACGCAATCAGAAGAAAAGAACAGAAAAAATTCATACATTTTAACTATATATATGAAATGTCATAATGTAATATCCATTACCTTAATAATTACACTAATTAAAAGGTTTAATTGGTGTGATATTCTTTTGTTTCATCTTTTCTTAGTATATTTTATTTTTTTATTTCATCACACTTTGACTTTATTATCTATTATATAGTAATTTAATAACTAGAAAATTTAATAATATTGGACATGAAGATCCAATCGTAGTTACCTCCTGTTGAATTGTATGAAAGTTCATTAAGACACAAGGTTCATATTATCAAATTATGATTTGATTATCCATTCATTGTTAGTTCCTTTATTAAACTTTTGAAAGTAAATTGACTAAGTCATCAGCGTATCTGTCCCTTCTTCATCAGAGATTGTTCCTTTTTAACAGTTTTCAATCGAAATGAGTGATACTCAAAGTGGAATTGAAGTTCAAATATTCAAACGATCCGTAAAACTTGATATTTTGATCACAATAGTTTATTTCGAAATGTCCTTATTTAGGTAGGAAGTCCAACTGAATTGTTGTATATTCTGACTTGATATCAATAACGTTCATTGCAAATGTAATGCTTGACTAGTCAGAAAATTTTCTTGAAATTGTAATATTCATTCAGAATCCGTAGGATGTCTGAACAACGTGTCGGCTATGACGTTTTCAGTTCCAGGTATCGACTGTATCTCGAACTCGTAGGGTTGCAACGTAATAGCAAATCGTGCAAGTTTAGCACTTTTATGGTTTGAGCGACGTAATGCTGCCACTGATTTCTGATCAGTCTGGATCAGGAATGTAGATCCCAGCAAAAACTTTTCCAACTTGGTAATTGCCCAGATTACGGAGAGCAATTCTCGGTCCACAGTGGAATATTTCGTCTCCGGAGGTTTCAGTTTGCGTGAGATATACATTACGGGGTGAAGGACATCATCATGATATTGCAGTAGACATGCCCCGAGTCCGTAATTACTCGCATCTGTACGTAGAACAAACTTTTTAGAAGCATCTGGTAATCTTAAAACAGGTGGGCATGAAAATATTTTTAAGATAGTGCGAAAAGTTTTGTCACATTCGTCGGTCCAATTTATCCTTAAAGGCATGTTCTTATTTAATAACGAAGACAGGACAGCCGTGATGGATGATAGGTGAGGTACAAATCTGCTATAGTATTGGATTAAACCTAACAGACTCCTAACCTGTTTCTTCGTTTGAGGAACAGATAAATTTAATATTTTAGAAACTGTACTGGGAATTGTTTGGATACGTCCCGATCCAATAATGTGCCCCAGGAATGTTATCTCATTACATGCTATTTGAATTTTAGTAGGTTTAGCGGTTAAATGGTTATCCCGCAATATTTCCAAAACTGATTTAAGACCCAAAAAATGTTCCTCAAATGATGAACTAAACAAACATATGTCGTCAATATAGGTAATTATATCTGATCTACCTGCTAAAATTTTTCGCATCATGCGAATAAAGGTAGCTGGAGCATTCATTAGCCCAAAAGGCATCACGTTCCACTGGTAAAGACCTTGTGGAGTTGAGAATGCTGTGTAGTATTTGGCTCTTTCGGTTAGTGGAATCTGCCAATAACCTTTAGTTAAGTCAATTTTAGTGAAAAGTGTAGCATTGGATAGACAAGGAAGTAAATCGTCAAGGATAGGATGTGGTTCGCTATCCGGTACTGTCTGCGCATTAAGTTTCCTATAGTCAATACATAAACGTATGTTGTTGTCCTTTTTCCGGACAATGACTAAAGGAGAAGAAAATGGAGATGTACTAGTCTCAATAATACCTAATGATATCATCTGTTCGAGTTCCTGAGATGTCTTACTCAGAAAATGTAGAGGTACAGAATAAGGATGAACACGAATTGGTGTATCATCGTTCAGAATAATATCGTGACTAATTACAGATGTGCAACCCGGTACATAAGTTAACACATCTGGGAAAGATTGTAGAAGATCAGCAATGCGTTGATGCTGTTGCGGTGTAACCGTAGAAGAAATGGTCACATCACACCAAGATTCAGTAGATTGGACAGTAAGTACAGGTAAAGGCATCTGCACTTCAGGAAAAGAAGATTCTTCCTCCTGTATAACAGATAGATTAGAATAGTGACAAGTAGATACAGTATTGTCATCTAATTCATGAAAAATTGACTGTAAGTGTATAGGACGTGTATGAAATTGCTTGAGCATATTAATATGGAATATCTTTCTGTGTCCCTTGATATCTAAGACGTAATCAACGTCTGAAATTTTATCAGTAACCTTATAAGGACCAGTCCATGAGATCAATAACTTATTGTTATTGTGAGGGAGTAATACATAAGCCTCATCGCCTGGGAATAATTGACGTAATCGTCTAGATCGGTTTTGTATAGATCGAGCCTTAGCTTTTGCAGCCTCAGAAGAAGCTGTTGCCAATTGGCAAGACTCAATAATATTATTTCGAAGATTAATTACATACTCATAAGATGACTGAGTGTCCTGAGTCATCTCTGCATCAATTAATAAAGCTTTTATCAGTCCCATAGGACCTCTCGGAGGGGCACCAAAAACTAACTCAAAGGGAGAGAAGCCAGTTTGTTAATGTGGCACCTCTCGATAAGCAAATAGGACAGCTGGGAGTGCTCTGTCCCAGTCATGAGGGTGCTTAGCAGTAACCTTATGTAGTAGTTGTTTAAGTGTACGGTTAAGTCTTTCAACCGCACCATTACTCATCGGATGATAAATACTACTCAAAATTCGAATCTTGTTCCAGGTACTCCGTCCTTATTCAGTACCTATTCATTTTCAAGAGAAAACATCTCAAGAACTTAAACAGATGTTAGAATTAGGAATTATCGAACATAGTAACTCTCCATTCGCTTCACCTCTAGTTATTGTGAGGAAAAAGGATAATAATATACGACTATGTGTAGACTATAGGAAACTTAACGCTCAAACTATACCAGACAGCGAACCTCATCCGCTTATTGACGAGCTGCTTACTCGTCTTTCGTCAGCACAATATTTCACGAAAATTGACTTAACTAAGGGATATTGGCAGATTCCCTTGATTGAGCAAGCAAAATACTACACTGCATTTTCGACTCCACAAGGTCTATACCAGTGGAATGTCATGCCTTTTGGGCTAATGAACGATCCTGCCACGTTCATTCGCATGATGCGAAAAATTTTAGCTTGCAGATCAGACATCATCAAGTATATCGATGATATTTGTCTGTTCAGTTCGTCTTTTGATGAACATTTCATGGGTTTAAGTTCATTATTAGATATTTTAAGAACTAATAACTTAACTGCCAGACCAACTAAAATGCAAATAAGGGAGGGAAACCCGAGGCCTGTAAACAGTAAATTAATATGAAACAAATACCTTTATATTTGTTTCATATTAATTAACTAAAATGCAAATAGGGTGTCATGAAATAACATTTCTAGGACATATCACAAGGGCTGGACAGATACAAACTATTCCTGAAAATGTTTCGAAGATTTTAAAACTTTCCGTTCCACAAACAAAACAACAAGTTAAGAGCTTACTGGGTCTTGTCCAGTATTATAGTAGGTTTATTCCCAACTTGTCATCTCTTACGGCTGTCTTGTCTTCGTTATTAAAGAAAGATATGCCAACAAAAATAAAGTGGACAACTAACTGCGACATGACTTTTAATAAAATTTTATCGTTTTTCTCAAGGCCACCTATTCTAAGGTTGCAAGATATTAAAAAAAATTTTATACTCCGAACAGATGCGAGCAACTACGGATTGGGAGGTACTCTGTTACAAGAACATGACGGCGTACTTCACCCACCTCTCTATATATCGAGAAAACTTACCGAGGCCGAACGTCAATATGCAGTTATAGACAAAGAACTCCTAGGCGTCATCTGGGCCATAAAAAAGTTAGAGAAATTCCTACTCGGATCACCATTTGTCATTCAGACTGACGCGAAAGCTGTAGCTTCACTAAAAAAGCTAACCATAAGAACGCCACGCTTGCGCGATATTCCATATTATTACAGCCGTATAATTTCACTATCGAGGCCATCCCAGGCCATGAGAACGTCGTTGCTGATACGTTATCACGCAATCCAGTGTCACCAAACGATGCAAAAGAATAATTCAATGAACTCAAGAGAAAATGGAAATTTACTGAATTCTATTCAATCGACTACAATGTCACAACGGATAATGAACAAACACTTCGAGTCGGTCATATACGAAAATGATTTCTTTAAACACTTTCGAAGTCAACGAATTGACAGTTTCCTAGGTCAAATGATGTATCAAAGAATAAAATTCTACAGATGTTCTACAATGTTGACATTTCGTTACAAATAATCACTTTACATTTGCTGGAATATTCACGGACTTTGGTTAGTATCCTGACATAACACAAGCGACTTAAAACATTATTCGATTACAAGTACAATTCGAGAACATTGTTCATTCAAATTTCTAGATGAAAATATGATCGAAACGACTTACAGAGGTATTTTCAACTACGTTCATCGGAAATAAGGATCACGCAGGACTACTTGGATTATGGTTCATGGAAAATTTCAAAATAAGGACATCGTATTCCTTGTAATAGACATTATTGATTTCAAGGACTTATAGTAATGAAATAAACTGAACAGAAATAACATTTATACGTACAGTATCACACACTTAGATAATATGGGAATTTTAAGTTATCTATGGTTTGTGGTGTGCATTGATGAACTTACGTTAGTATATTATTAATAATATATATAATGATAGATATTACACGTTAATAATGATAGATTAATTTAATCACATCTACTTACATATTCTTTCTTTACGCACACAGATGTTACTCTATTCGATTAACTTACTATTACTTTCTTTTCGTACATTCTTAACTTTCCTTATTTTTTTTTCTTGTAATTCCTTGCTTTCTTTAGCAATGAAGCTATACTTACGTTCTATAATACCTTTCACACACTACATTTAGTTAATCTTATAGTTTATTAGTTTAGATTATAATATTCATTAATATTGATGGTTATTTCACACTCTTAAGATATTATTTTAGTTAGAGACATAATTATTTAGCTGTTAGTCGACACTCTGACATTTGACATCTTTATTTCTTAACTTGACATATTTTTTATGGTTGTTGACATGAACTCAAGTTGACTACACCCTTTGACAATATTACGTGATACGTGGGTCGATAATCTCGTAAATGTTTACTTTTTCTTAAAAAATTAATTATGAAAAAAAAATCTTTACTTACTTACTTAGTCGTTCCCCTTCTACCGTGAGGTGTAGAGGTTTGGAAGAGAGAGCGCCAGACCATTCTATCAGCTGTCTTCTTCCTGGCCTGGTTCCATTCTAGTCCTCGGTCCTTCAAAGATTGTCTAATGTTGTCCTCCCAGCGGACTCTGGGTCGTCCTGGAGGTCTGGATCCCTGGCTCTTTGTTTCCCATGCTTGTCGTGGTAGCCGATCTTCTCCCATTCTGCAGACATGGCCAAACCATCTTAGTTGGGACTGTTCTATTTGGGTCTGCAGCGGATGGGATTTTAAGCCTTGACGGATCGTCTGGTTGCGGACCATGTCTCTTCTTGTTACTTCAACCACTTTCCTCAGATACCTCATTTCTGAGGTTTGGATCTGGCTTTTGTGGGTTAGTCATTGCCCACGACTCGCATCCATATGTCAAGACTGGGACATAGGTGGAGCGGTATACAGCCATCTTCGTTTTCTTACCAACCTCTTTCTTGCTGAGGAATCCACGATTTATGGCCTGAAAAAGTCTCCCAGCCGCTGCTTTTCGAGTGGCCAACTCTTCTTTGATGCCTCCCCTTTCGGTTATAATAGCTCCGAGATATTTAAAGTGGTCGACCTGCTCCAGGACCTGTTCTCCAACTTAATCTGATGTTTTCTTTCTTCTCGTGATATCACCATGGATTTTTGTTTTAGAGCTGCTTATGACCATCCCTCTCTTCTCCAGCTCTTCCTTCCAGACTTGCAGGTTAGGATTGGAGATGTCCTCTGATTTAGCAATCAGGGCAACATCATCAGCAAATGCCAGCTCTGAAATACAGACCTGTCTCATCTTCCAGTACCCCACTGAATACTTTCTTGTTCTCTCCTTACATGCCTTGATGACATCGTCCATAAGGAGTATGAAGAGGTAAGGTGATAGGATATCACCTTGTCTTACACCAGTGGTGGTCCTGAACTCTTCTGACTTATGGTTTGCTGTCCTCACATAATTTCTGCAAGACTTGTAGAAGCTCTGTATAGCATGAATCAGAGGTGCTGGAATATTCTTCCTTGCCAAACAGTCCCAAAGTTTGCTCCAGGGGACCCTGTCAAACGCCTTTTCCAGATCTATGAAACACAGATGGATCTCACTCTTATATCTCAAGGGCCTTTTCACTCAGTTGTCTGAGTGTGAAGATTAGGTCTTGAGTACTTCGGTTTGCTCGGAATCCGCACTGGACCTCATCCAATTGTGGATCAGCTAGGCGTCGGAGTCTCTGCTCTAGGATTCTAGAGTAGATTTTACTAGGGACACTGAGAAGGGATATGCCTCTATGGTTTCCACATTGTCGATTGTCACCCTTTTTGAAAATTGGTGTTATGATAGCAATCTCCCAATCCTTTGGTATGGTCTTGTTGCACCATGCTGCCTGTAGGACCTTTAAGAGTAATAGGTCGCCTGATGCTCCCATGTATCTAACCATTTCTGGTGTTATACCATCATGCCCTGCTGCTTTGCCCATCTTGATTTTCTCTAGTGCTGCCCTCAGTTCTTCCATCTTTATGTCATCTTCACCATCATTGGTTTCCTCTTCTGTGTCAGTGGTTATCATTTCTGATGCTTCATCATGCTCCCCATCCAGGAGTTCTGAGAAATATTCTTTCCATCTTTCCATTACTTCCTTCGGGGCAGTAAGCAATTTGCCTTGCTTGTCCTTTATAAATTTGAGAGGGCATTGTTTTTCTTTCCTCATGTTCTTTAGGGTCTTATAGAACAATTTCTGGTTTTCTTGTGCATCTTTTTCTAGCTTTTCTCCAAATTCTTCCCAGGACCTCTGTTTTGCTGCTAGCACTTTGTTCTTTGCTTCTGTTCTGAGTGTCACATATTCTCTATATTTTTCCATTTGTCCTGTTGTGTTTTTAGCTCCTAAGTATTGTTTCCATGCCATTTTCTTCTCTCTTATTTTCTCTTTGACTTCCTCTGTCCACCAAGGTGTCCTCTTTCTCTGGTTCCCAAGTAGGACTTCACCGCATGCTTCTGCAGCAGCTGTCTTTATGATATCCTTGAATTTATTCCAGAGGGTTTCCAAGTCATCAGGTCGTTCTCCTGTGTTGCTCACTGCTGTAGCAATAAGCCCCTGATATCTGGTCTTAATTTCTGGCTCTCTCAGCTTGTAGGTCCTAATGCTCATTTCTCCTGCTCGTTTACTTGGTTTCTTGCGTGATGTTGGGCAGTTTCCTAGGCTGAGCAACTCTTTCAGTTGTTCGTTTTTGATTGTTAGCAGGTAGTGATCACTTTCCAATCTCTGGCCCCCTCCAGACTCTTGCATCTCGGACATATCTGAATGAGCTTCTCCGAACAATGGCATAGTCGATCACTGACTTCTCATTCTTGGTTGGTTCACATCTAGTGTATGCATGTATGCGCTTATGGGGGAACTTTGTGTTTGTAATGATCAGATTCTGCTCACTGCAGAATCTAAGGAGTCGCTTTCCATTGTCATTGAGAGTATCTTCTCCATATCTTCCGATAACTCCACCCCATCTAGCATGGTCATTTCCAACTCTGGCATTAAAATCTCCGAGCATAATAACTTCATCTAGGCAGTCATCCACTGTCCTTTGAAGCAGCTCGAAGAATTCCTCCTTGACCTCTGCTCTCTCATCCTCATTTGGCCCATACACTATGACCAGGTTGACTATGGTTTCTCCTTCTTTTAGTTTTACAACCATAATGCGCTCCGAGACAAAGTTCCATCCCTTGATACTATCTTTTTTTGATTTTGGGCCACAATGCAACCCACGCCCCCTTTAGCTCTTTCAGATATGGGTACACCACTGTAGAGCAACATGTTGCCATCGAGATCCATGACTCCTTGTCCTTTTTTCTTCGTTTCCGTTATAGCCAGGATTTCTAGTTTTGCTTTCTTCATCTCTTCCACCAGCTCCTCTTCCTTCCCATTTATACTTCTTGTGTTCCAAGTTCCATAAGTCGTAGTCCGTAGTCCGTTCCAGTTCGTCGCCTTTAGAATCAGTCCGGTTTTCTCTCTTGTAGTTCGCGTAATCATGATTTAAAGCAAACAGGTGATTGGCCTGTTGTGCCTTTGCATGGTGGAGGGGCTGCCTCCTTACGGCCCCCATGCAGGCCGCCCTCCTCCTTTTTCATCCGGGCTTGGGACCGGCATTGGCGGAGTTCAAAAAAAAAAAAAAAAAAAAATCTATGAGATAGATTTTTTTTTAAACCCCGTCGGCCAGAGGAATGTTACGAGAGGATTTAGGATTGCAGCCATTAGGGTAGTGAGCTCTATATTTAAAGTTGCGCATTTTGGTTTTTAAGACGCTATTAATTTATATGATGTTTTCGCGGATTCTTGGTTTTGAACGCGAAAGGGTATAGGTTGCCTAGTTTTAGAATGACGTGTCACGTTGATAAGCTACGGCGTGACGATCTTGTAATTGTACCCCATTTTGTAGTGACCGTGGTCCTTGACGGACGCGTTTTGTTGGAAGTCTCCCATGATGATGATAATTATATAAAGGAACTTATTATATGGCACTAGGGGCTGCCTATTATTATTGGATACGATTTACGTCTCAGTTACTGAAGTGGAATATACTTCAATTGGATAGAATGTATCGGGAGCAAGTTGTTATGAATAAGTATCCAGAATTCATATTGATCGCCTAAGTCAAATTATTCGTTACCGGATTATGGAATCACGTGTAAATAATCTGACGGTAGGACGACTACAATGAGGTAAACTCAGGAGACGTTTTGTAGGATGTATTTGCTTGATTGATCATGAACTGTTTTAACTGAACTTGTATGCCATTAATAAATGTAACCTGTGGACTCTCAACTTAGCGGACTTTGTCAAGTGAAATTGTTCTATTGAATATTATCACTGTTTGCTCATGCATTCGTTGTTTACATCTTAGCACGATCTCGCTCTACACTAAGAATAGTCATCACCTGACCAGAGCAAATGTATTTCAATGATAAACAAGCCTAAAGCAGGAACTTAGCCTCAAAAGTATATTTGTTACCGAAGTCAAATGCTAACCGAAACCTACAATGAAACTACGGTAACATACGTGTTAATCTGCCGCGCCTGTAACCACAAATCTGGGTAGCACTCCTTGCAAATGTGATATTTATCACATACGTGGTGATTTGATAAAATCAAATATCTGCTACTTAGCAGACAAATAAAGAAGGAAAGAAAGAAAGAAAGAAAAGTGTGATAATTGACAGCACCTAATAAAAATCAGTAACACAAATGTACCGATATTGCAGGAGAGAACCAAAGATCGATAGAGGTCATCCATTTCGTCACAGGGGCAGTGTTTTCACTTCATGGGGAACGTAATCCATATTAACCATTAGCTTTATTGGTTTGGTCGCTGCCTGCTAGCTGGCCAAGTACCTGTCGGTCAATTTTGTGAAGGATGTCCCCTGTGGCGAAAGCTAGGTCTGGAGTGGAAGTGGTGTGCCATCTTCTAGAATAGAAACTGGGTTTATCATCTGGCCTGTTGATAAGGTGAAGATTTGTGTCTATCTCACAGTCCTCCACTTCCTCTCCTCTACTGTCTGTAACCGGATATCCCCATCTTTCCGAGTGGCTATTGAAGTCTCCGATCACTATGCAGTTTGAGCTCTTTATTTCCATACTTGCAAGTGACAAGTCTTTGCTCGGTGGGCCATACAAATTGTAGATACGCATGTTCGTGTCCTTTATTTTAATGTCAACCCCTACAATTTCCGACTGGTCGTTGAAATTCACGGATACCTCACAACTTGGTATTGAGTTTCGGGTAAATAATAGCATACCTCCTTTGTGTACTTCTCGATCGAATCGGAAAGCCTGGTATCCTCTTATTGAGAATCTGTGGTTGCTGTTGAGATGTGTTTCTTGGATGCAAGCCACATCGATTTGATCCTCATAAAGGCGGTTTTTCAAGGGACTTTTTGTTGAGTGTTCTTGGTGTTTGGTCAATGGCTTTTGCCCTTTCCATCTGTACCTTGACTCAACAATTCAGGGGAAGGTTACCACCAGTAGTATTGGTTGGACCCCTTCGAGGCGGGGTCCGGCACTCTCACCGCCTGGCGGGACTCCACGGGACGAGCACCCCTATGCTTAAATTGTATTCGTGACATCTTCATTAGGCGAAGTACGATGCACTGTTTCGTTAAGCGTGTAGCCCAGTGCATCCGATTTCAACAGGCGTTTCTGTAGGGTTGCGTTCCTTAGCCCTTGACTGTCCCCAGCCTACCTGCAAGGCAGCAGGTGGTTTAAAATCAGAGTTTTCCTTTTCCTAGACGAAATGCCTTCCAAGGCTTCCGAGCTTCATCTAGCCGAGATTTAACCCATGCCTGGGGTTTGGGTTGGTGCTGGCCATGGTCCACTCGCCGGTGGGTACTGCGCCTACACCATAAGGGGTCCCAAACTACTCCCGATAGATGACAAACAGTGAAGAATGAGGCAAGGAAGCATTTAACCCATGAAGTGGGGGTGGATTGGTGCAGACCAGAGCATGTACCACTCGCCCGTGGGTTCTGCATCTACACCTATAGGGTTACACCTACTCCTCAGCCCATTTAGTCTGGCCCCTCACCAAGGACATGTCCGGCTTGGGTGACCCTGCCAGGAGTAAATCTCCCGCCGGCATAGCTCCCGGGATCATTGGGGCACTCAAGCTCTCCAACCAACGGCAAGGTAGGCTTACATGTGGAGAGTATTAGAGATCTAACTTGCTATATCCTGTGTGGGTGGTTTAGTGTATTAGAGATCTAACTTACTATATTCTGAGTAGGCGGTTTATGAGTTATTTACAAAGGCTTGAAGTTCAAAACTGGTCGTCAGCTAGATACCGACACCAACCGCTAAGCGGAGCAGGAAATTCAAGAAATGTAATATTTGCAGAATCTCACACTTTCTCAAAGCGCACTAGCAGAGCTTCTCAGGAGTAATACTTTTCAGGGCTTCATCATGCTAGCTAACAGTCATAAATAGTTTGTGTGTGTGTGTGTGTGTGCTTGCTTGTTTCTTATCACCGCTGAACTAGAATTCAAGCATGAAGTTCTTTTATGCAGTTAAGGCACCCTCTATCTATTGCTGTAATGCTTATCTCAACAAAAATGCCTTCTCCAGAATGCATGATCAAAGTATATGGAACAGTTTTAAGACACATCAATAGATTTTGATACATAGGTACAGTAAGGCACTTCTTCAGCATACAATATCAAAGTAAATGGAACAGTTTTGAAACAATTCAGTAGAATCAAATATCTAGGCACAAAAATGCATCTAGAACTTAAGAGAACAAAAAAAAAAAAAAAAAAGTTAAAGATAGTCCCATAGCAGATACTGCCGTTGGGGAGTGAAATGTTAGAGACTTCGCTATACTAGGTCCAGCATCGAGATGTGGGGGTGACCGGTTCCCGTCTTCGCTGCCTTTTCCTCCCCTAACTGCAGTGCAAAGTCAGGTACCCATTTACAGCTGGGTAGACTGAAGTGCGTCGATATCGTTGATTGAACCCAGCACTTTTGCCGCTTGAGACCAGCGCTCTGTCAGTCGGACGCTCAAGAGAACAACAGCTCAGGCGAAAGCAGCTCTCCGTAAAATAAGAAGTGTTTTATGAGCAGCTCTTTGTCCGTGGAAGTAAGAGAGCAGTTTAATAGAAAAAGTAGAGCCAAAGCAAACATGTGGATGTGAGTCACGGACAGTTCGTAAACAAGTTAGAAAAGACCTAGAGGCCAGGCCATAGAGATGTGGGTTTTTTTTTCCAGAAGAATGTTAAGAAAACGATGGACATTAAGGACGTTCTGAAACAAGCTGTGGGGGCAAAGAAAGTTTATTACTCACTTTAGGAGGAAACCCTCAACTGTCTATTGGCAAAATATACTACTGGACAAAAGTTAAGGGCCGCCATTCAGTTTAGACAAGGTTTATGTAATTGATTGGCAAACTGTAAAGACAAGTGAAAATGTCATTAAAACTGAGCTCAGAGAAATGTGTATACATTTCTGTGTGCACTAGGTTAATTTTTGTTAAATGTAAAAAAACTGGGTCACTTTAACCCGCACGTGAAAATTGCCATTGTTGCTGTAAAAACTCGTGGTTTTTGCAACACGCCCCACTAGTTTAAAAGGTGAAAACGTGAGTTGAATTTGAATGCACGTGGAAAATGATCATCGGTAAAGAGTGTTCACCGTTGGTATGCAATAAATCAGTATGACAAGCGGTCGAAATGGTCACTGCATTAGCCATGCCACCAAGGAGAAGTCTCAGCACTGTAGACCATGGTCGAGCCATGGCATGGATTCAGGATGGTCATTCTGTTCGTCATGTTGCAAGACGTTTAGCAGTGTCCCACTCTACCATTCAGAGACTTCTTGAGAGATTTCAAACTACCGGACATTTGGAAAATCGACCCTGCTCAGGAAGAATTATATAAACCTTGTCTAAACTGAATGGCGGCCCTTAACTTTTGTCCAGTAGTATATATTTATGAGAAGAAGGAAGCTTTTATATATTGCGACAATATGTGACAGATTGAGGTGAAAAGAGACAGAGGGAAAAAGAGAGAGAGAAAATACTGGACAGTTTGACATCATGGCATGAAAAGACGTCAACAACAGAATTTATAAACAGTACTGGAGACATGAAGTTGTGGACAGACATGATCGCATACGCCTCCAGGCATGGTCATTGAAGAAGGCGGATAAAAAAGATCTATAATTATAAAGCATGCCTTGTCACGTGAAAGTAAACATATCAAGGAGCTAAAATAGCTGTCAGTCATTCAGGCGCAGTAACTAGTTACTTTATTTAGAAAGAAACAAACAATTGTTATTGCACATATATACATACGAATAAGGCTGGGGTATGTGGTAATGAAAGAGCTGACAGACTAGCATCAAGAGCACCCATAGTGGGGACACTAGATATGGATAAGGGAGATATACTGAGAACAATTAATGATCGCCTGTTAGAGAATGACACTGCAATAGATGAATCATCAAGGTTAAGACCGTTGGAATTTTGCATCAAACGTAAGGCTAGTAGAGATGGACATATGAGAGGATGCATCTGTCGTGTTTACAACCAGCGAGCTACAGGAACAGTTATCATTCACACTCTTCGGCATATACTGAGGGAGACTGAGCACCTATGGGTTTGCCCAGAGTGCAATGATGTCAATTCTGTATAAAAATAACAATAGCATTCGAATATTTCTCCTTCTTTTATCTTTCAACTCCTCAAGGTGCATAGGCCTTCAACAGATGTATGCTGAGTCTTCATGGCCCGTGCCATCAGCACAAGGTCTTTCCATGTCTTTCTCGTGCTCGTATCTATGTGTTCTTTGTGACATCCACTGTTCCTATGATGGGGCAAAATAATATAAAATTTGCATATATGCGCAAAACGGGATCACTTTTTTTTTAAAATGAATATGCGCTGACGTGAGTGCGTTGCTAATGTGTATGCGCGTGCCACATACTTTATCTCATACACACACACATACAAATATTTTTACACATTGCAAAATTAAATTCATAAATCCGACATTACGTGTGAGCACTTATGGCAATTTATAGCTTCGCTAATGATTAATATTTAAGAAACAAACTGTGACCGGCTGGCCTACACTAGCATTTATACGTGCTATAATGCTGCATATAAGAATGACAGACATTAAAAGCAGATACGGCGTTTTCGCACAAAACGCAGTTTCATTAAAGGTTCAGTTAGCAGTCACGACTTTGAGAGGGCAAGGTAGTGCTGTCCCAGAAAATTACATTGAATGCGTGTTTTGCGTGGGATTTTGTGAAGTGAGAGTTGTGATCTTTGGGTTTTTTTTTCATTGTTTAGGTGGAAAAGAGAGGTGTGAAAAAAGTAGAAAAACAGCGAAACGTGTGCAAATGTAGATAAAATGTAACGTGTGGAAAAAGAGTGAGACGTGTGAATAAATGGCGGGAAAAAGAGGGATACAAATGAGAGATGTGCGAGAAAGACAAGATTAGATAGATATACATTTTTGCTAGGCAGTTATAGTGTTTAGGTGAACTTCGTCTTTGAGATTATCAAGACCAGTGTTTTTTTTCTTCTGTTGGATATATTTTCCTGTGGATTTAATTAAGCGTAAGTACACGCACATGCTTATCGTATGCCTCGTTAGAAGCTAGAAAGATTTTGTTAAAGTGTACAGGTGTGAAAATACCAGTTCTTAGTTGTTTTTTTTTGGGGTTAATTTATTTTCAATAAACTTCAGATTGAAAATCACTGCATTCACTCAACTGTATGGGTTGCTGTTTTGAAATGTTACAACTGGATGATTGAACAACTACTAGACCTATATGATTGTTGCCACACTAATAGAACAACATCTGAAAAGGGTAAGAACGAACCTGGGAAGAAAATTTGGTAAGATCAAGAATCTCCATCTCAGGCGAAAGGCCTGTAGCCACTTGAATGACATATTACCAAACAAGTAAAACACAAACAAAAGATTATTTTTGTAATAGAACCAACCAAGATAACTACTGACCAGATAACTGACACGGGCACAAAACCATGACTATACAGAAACAAAATATGCGAAAAGTTAGTGCACAGCACATTACAGATAACATTAAAAATTGAAAACAAAAGCCAAAAAAAAAAAAAAACCACACAGAGCATTAAAACTCTGCACGGGTAAATAGAATACACTGTAAATAGTCAATAAAAATGTGATGTAAATATCACACACCATACACTTCAATTAACTGTAAATAACTAAATGCTGTAACTAACATTTTTTTTTAGTTAATTAATGATGAAAAATATCCCGATCAACCTCTGATGTGTATAATTAGGATCATCATCATCAGATGACGTATTCTTTCCAGAGCAACCCTGAGCCCATATCAGTAAGGAATCAGCAACTGGAACAGACAGATGCCTTCACATACCTAGGATGCATAGTAGCACCAGACGGCGGAGCAAGCAAAGACATCAACAACAGAATGAACAAAGCAAGAACAGCCTTTTTTAGTCTAAACAACATCTGGAAGTCCTCTCAGTACAGCACAAGCACAAAATTAGGATTATATCAGAGCTGTGTGCTTTCTGTGCTTCTCTATGGCGCGGAGAGCTGGAGAGTTACAGAGAAGGAAATGTCGAAATTGTCCTCTTTTCACACAAGATGCCTAAGAAAAATTCTCCTAATCTTTTGGCCGAATATCATCACCAACCAAGATCTGCTTACTCGGAGCAAGCAAGAGGACATGCACACCATCATAGCTGGCAGACGCTGGAGCTGGGTTGGCCATGTCCTCAGAAGAGACCCCGATGCCATCACAAGAACAGCTATGCTATGGACCCCTGAAGGAAAACGAAAGAGAGGCCGACCAAAAACAACTTGGTGGAGGACTGTGGAGGCTGAGATGCAAAGAATGAACCAGAGTTGGGGCACTGTACGAAGGATGGCCGCCGACCGAGCAAAGTGGAATCAATTTTTGTTGCCCTACAAGACGCCACCAGGCGTAATGGCCACTGACTGCTTTGACGGTCGGCGGCTAAGGATCAAAGAAGAAAGAAGACATTACAGATAACATTAAAAATTGAAAACAAAAGCCAAAAAAAAACCACACAGAGCATTAATACTCTGCACGGGTAAATAGAATACACTGTAAATAGTCAATAAAAATGTGATGTAAATATCACACACCATACACTTCAATTAACTGTAAATAACTAAATGCTGTAACTAACATTTTTTTTTTTTAGTTAATTAATGATGAAAAATATCCCGATCAACCTCTGATGGGTATAATTAGGATCATCATCATCATGTGACGTATTCTTTCCAGAACGTTGTCTCCATTACAGCTGCTTTGAACGCATCACGATTCTGGGCAAGTCGACCTGCATCAGCCAAAGACAAGTTCAGACTCTCTGTGATGTCCTGGATCCACCGTCGTCTAGGTCGACCCCTCCCCCTTTTTCCAGGGACCATGCCTTCCATCACTATTTTTTTCCAGACTATAATATTATATATGTACAACATCAGCAGTTATGGGCTATTATGAAAAATATGGGATTTCCAAACCACCTTATACAACTCATCGCACTGCTGTACCAAGAACAACAGGCAGCCGTAAGAATAGAGGGGGAAACATCAGAATGGTTTGAAGTAGGCTACAGAAAGGAGTAAGACAAGGCTGTACCCTTTCCCCTTACCTGTTTAACATTTATGCCGAGAATATCATGAGAAACGTAAGAGATGACCAAGACACACAGAGTTTGACTCATTTAACATCGGCGGGTACCAGATCCCGGAAATCAGATATGCTGACGACACAGTCCTCCTATCGACCAACCCAGAAGGACTTGAACAATTAATTCTGCCCACCAAAAAAACACAGCGAGGCCCAGAATCTATACCTAAACACCAAGAAGACCAAAGTATTGACAACAGACAAAGTAAAGACCAAACCAGAAATTGAAATTGATAAAGAAGAACTGGAAAGTGTTAATGAATTCGAATACTTAGGATCAATCATCAACAGCTCTGGCGACTGTGCAGTAGAAATTAAAAGAAGACTTGCAATTGCTTCACATAAACTAATACAGATGAAAAACCTATGGCAAGGCACAAGCAAAGAAACAAAGTTACAACTGATCAGAGCATGTATATTCCCAGTAGCAACATACGGCTGCGAGACTTGGACACTCAATAAAACAGTTGCAAAAAAGATTACATCATTCGAAATGAAATGCTACAGAAGGATGTTGAGAATACCCTGGACAGAAAAAAAGACCAACAGAGAAGTACTGCACTCACTAAACGTACAGGAACATTGGCTCCTAAATACCATCGCAATAAGGAAGCTGAAATTTTTCGGTCATATAAAAAGACATAATAGTCTGGAAAAAACAGTGATGGAAGGCATGGTCCCTGGAAAAAGGGGAAGGGGTCGACCTAGACGACGGTGGACCCAGGACATCACAGAGAGTCTGAACTTGTCTTTGGCTGATGCAGGTCGACTTGCCCAGAATCGGGATGCGTTCAGAGCAGCTGTAATGGAGACAACGTTCTGGAAAGAATACGTCACATGATGATGATGATGATGATATATATATATATATATATATATATATATATATATATATATATATATATATATATATATATATATATATATATATATATATATATATTGTTTTCAATTCCAATAATATGAACAACTGCCGATATGGGAAAGTGGCGCCACACCTGTCAAATCATTGTAAATATGGCAAATCACAACTACCAATTATGCTTCTATGTTAAAAAAAAAAACAAAAAAAAAACACCCCAAATAAACAAAAACGAGATAAAACGGAATAAAATCAAACAGAAACTCCAAACAAGAATAATATTAAGGGGGAGGGGTGTAAAGGCCTGGTGGTTCCTTCGCCTGTTAAAAGTTCATTTGTATTGTAAGAACAGCATCATACCTTCACATTCCCAATTACTATATATTAACGTTTGTTCTCGTTAAATACTGTTTGACTATATTATGCAGTTCCCTAGGTCTGTCTATCCTTAACACCTCTTCTATATTTGTAGGTAAATGTGATGTCTGTAACTAACACTAGGGATGAAGCTTCACTAAATACCAACAATTAAGGCTGATAGGATATACACATTGTCGAGATGGCGGATGGGCGGAGGCAAATTGAGCACATCTGATAATATTCCACTATTTTTATATTTCTCAAGAAAAAATAAATATATTAAAAAAATTATTGGACAGGACTTAGTCGTTGGAAGCATACTATTAAGGCAAGAAACAATATTCTGATTCATTACATCCAACTTACGACGTAGAGGTGTCATTTTTTTTAATACTAAGTAAAATATCCCATTCAACATTTGCTTCGGTTATACTTAGGATATATAGTGTAGCTAATTCAAGATAATAACTTTGTTTTCCGATAACTGAATATGGCATCACTTGGTTCTCACAGTCAGTCTAAAAAGAGTAAACTGATCTGATCTGACAAGTTAATTTTTATTGTAATTTTGGCCATCATAAAGAAACGAACTCCTGAGTTTGACCATAAACGTGTGCATTTGCCTGGTACAGCAGCCGTAGGTCGGGGACCATCACAAGTGACATGTGCAAACGTTGTTAAAGTGTAATATTTTTGTTTGCCGGCTTATTGGTTAAGAGTAAATTGAAAACGGCACACCACCAGACATACAGAATATGTCAGATACTTACGAAAAGTATGTTTTTTTCTTTACAGTGCATTTGTTTAGTTTGGGAATGTGATAGGTTTTTTTCGTGCTTTGGGGCAGTCATCATTTCATTCATCGTTCTTAGGCCTATATAATAATATAGACGTGAATGCAGTAGGCCTAAGTACTGACCGGCATTGGTTTAAATTTATATGAAACCCAGCTGAACGTTCAATCTTGGAGTGTAAATTTATTTGTTTAGCGGTGATGTGCGAAAGAATGTTGCCAGTCCTTTCGCACAGAAAATTCAATTTGATCACCTTTTAGTAGTGTTTCGTGGATTGCAACACTATTTTAGGTGCAAAACGCAGAGACAGTTATCAATAAGTCAATAACCTTTAGCTCCCCAGGGAGATAGGCCTTCAGGAAACACATTCCAAGTCCTCCTGTCACGTGCCATCCGCTCAAGTTCTTTCAATGTTTTCCTCATCATTTTCACTTCAGTATCTAGTTCTCTTCTCCATGTGTTTTTGGTCTACCTCTGCCTCTCTTTTCCTGGGGATTCCAGAACAAGGCCTACCTTGTAATGCTGTCAACAGGCTTCCTCAGTGTGTGTCCTATCCATCGCCATCATCTTCTTCTCATCTCTTGTTCCACTGGCACTTGCCTGGTTCTTGTCATCAGTTCCACATTTGTGACTTTGTCATACCATTTCAATCCTTCTATTCTACGCAGGCACCCATTTATGAAAGTCTGTAGCTTTTTTGGTATAGACAATTATAAACAAAATACATTTTAAAAAAGGGAGGGAGAGGGGTGTTAAAGTGTGAGCTTTTTTTATTGGTTTAATGGACTGACATTGAAATATTACATGGGATAAACTGGATGAACAGATGGACTGAATGATGGACTGTACATTAAACTGAACTTGATAGCGTTCATTGCATGTGCATCCCTTCATGAACAAGACACTAGCTCCACCAAGTTCCTGAGCACTGGAGGCTTATATGAATGTTTCTATTCGCGTTACGATACACAATTTTGGTAACATTTATTTTGTTCATAATTATCTCTGCGTTTTGCACCTCATAGTGTGACAGTCCACGAAACACTGCTAAAGGGAAATCACTCCAAGTGAATATTCTGTGCGGTATGATTGGCAGCATTCTTTTGGAGATTACTGGCATACCTTTAATCTAACGGTGTAAATTATTTTATTATGATTCAGAGAAACAGTGTGTGCCAACTGTGAGTTCAAGTTTGTTCTTTAGATACTCTTGAGTTGATAATTATTAGTTAAACAGATCACACTAGTGGTAGGCCTATCAATTTACTTATCAATGACTAGATAAAGTTTGAGGAACAGACAGTGCTGGCAAAATAAGAATACAAAAGGCTTTAGAGCTTTCATTGCATTGGAAAATAAATATGGACATCATACACAAAAATAAGAATTTGGATGTCAAGTCAGTCCTATTGTGTGACTCCTGAAACATGGAGAACAGCACAAACAGATAAAACAAGGAAGGTACAGCCTTTCAAAGGTGAATGCTTGTGAAGAATAGGATTGAAATGGTATGGCAAGATCGCCAATGTGGAAAAGGAGACAAGAAGAAGCTGACAATAGATAGGACACACATTGAGGAAACCTGTCAGTCACTTTACACGGCTGTCCCTGCTCTGGAATCCCCAGGATTAGAAGGTAGACCAAAGAACATATGGAGAAAATAACAGAAATGGAAGGAATAAACAAGAAATAGAAGGTTTAAATGAAGAAGCATGGTTTACTTCGATGATATTCAAATAAGTCACCATTTATGATTCCTAAACCTAACGGTTATCCTTACCTCTCATGGCTGCATCTCTGGATTCTTTTTTGAGGTTGTAATGAACACACAGGCCTCAGTTCTTCATTTCAGCCGACATGGAAAGACCTTGAGCAGATGGCACAGGACAGAGCTTAGCATTAATTTATTGAAGGCCTATGCTCCTTGGTGAGCGGAAGTGTACTGATGATAATGATCAACAACTGCTTCAAAAATTTGTTTTTTTTCTCTGCAGTGCTGTTGAGACAGAGTTGGAGTCCTTAGAATCCATCTACATAAATGAATTGACATATTCAAGGAATCCTGAGTAATTAATGTGTTTTTGTGTGTGTGTAGGCCTTTATGTGTGTACAATTTTCATTTTGTGTATTGTACTTTACTTGCTTAGTCATTCCTCTTCTAGCTGTTGCAGATAAAGGTAGACAAGATGGAAATAGAACTCCTGAACTATTACTGTCCAAACAACAAACCCCTGAGTCTCAGCTCTATACAGGTATCAGCCACCAACTTTATAGCAGTTGGAGACTTTAATAGCCACTCCCAGAGCTGGGGCTATAACCATCTAGATCACAGAGGTGAAGAGGTTGAAACATGGCAAGATGACCACTCCCTAATCCTAGTCAATAATGCCACAGATACTCCTACCTTCTACTCCAGAGGATGGCACACAACTTCAACACCAGATCTTGCCTTCGCCACCCCAGATATAGCTGGATCTATTAGTAGAGAAGTAGGAGACCAACTAGGGGGAAGCGACCATCGCCCAATCTTTCTTACTGTCCAGAGTGTAACTCTCAGTACAGGCCCAGCCATTACAAGATGGAACTACAAAAAAGCCAACTGGGGTTTATTCAGGCATCAGGTGAACACGCTGCTGTCTACCCTCAAGGTACAGAACAGAGACATTAATGAAGTGGTAAAAGACTTCAACAGATGCATACTACAAGCTGCAAAAGAAACCATTCCCAAAGGATGCCGGCGTAACTACATACCATACTGGTCCAGCACACTCCAAGAACGTCAGGAAGCTATGGACAGGGCTAGAAAGTACGCAGAGTCTCAGCCTTCACTTGAAACTCACAACAAATGGAAAAAGGCTGTAGCAGAGTTTCAGAGAACAAAGCTAGAAGAAAAACGGAAAAGCTGGAGAACTAAAACGGCATCGCTGAACCTTGAGAAAGATGGCAGGAAACTTTGGAGATTAGTCAAGTCTCTAAATGAAGAGCGTTCCTCACGTAGGCAGACTATCACATTGGATGAAGGTGGCAAACTTTTCAGAGGAAAACAAGCTGCAGACCTGTTTGCTAGAAGATACAGTTCAGAAAGCAACTTACCCATTAACAGACCATCAGAGAGAGATAAGAAAAGAAATACTGGCAACCATGGGACAGACAGATACTCCTGCCCCAATGAGGGAACCCATCACACTAGGAGAACTACAGAACGCTATTTCCAAGCTTAAGTTCCAAAAGTCACCCGGCCCAGACAAAATCAGCAACGAAATGCTAGTAAATCTGAGCTCAGCAGCAAAGACAAAACTGCTTGAGATATTCAACCACAGCTGGTTGAAAGGAACGGTACCCCAAGTATGGAGAGAAGCCATCACAATACCCATACTAAAGAAAGGGAAATGTAAGACCGAGGCTGCAAGTTACCGGCCAATCAGTCTCACAAGCTGTGTTGGGAAGACTATGGAGCGAATAGTCAACCACAGATTGAAATGGTATTTAGAGTCTGAGCAGATCCTGGTGCCGGAACAAGCTGGATTTAGAGAATGCTACAGTATAGAAGACCAAGTTACTTACTTGTCCCAAGCAATAGAAGATGCCTTCCAGGAGAAGAACAAGGTCCTAACGATCTGGGTCGACTTCAAGCAGGCCTTTGACAAGGTGTGGAAAGATGGCAACATGATGAAATGGATCCAGTCATACTTGCATAACAGGAGAACTAGAGTCACTCTTGACGGTCTGCAGAGCAGAAAAGTGTTGCTCTATCAGGGGGTACCTCAAGGAGGAGTAATTTCCCCAACACTCTTCCTTGTTTACATCAATGACCTGGTGAAAGATCTCCCCGCAGGAGTGAAAGCTGCCTTATATGCAGATGACCTAGTACTCTGGTGCGCTGATGAAAACGTCACCATAGCAAATTATAGAATGCAGCGGGCAGCAGACATGCTAGTGTCATGGGCAGAGAAATGGCATATCACAATAAACACAGACAAAACCTCCACAACACTGTTCTCCCTCGCCCCCAAGGACAAAGCAGCTAACATACACCTAGGGACAACCGTGATCAAGGAAGAAAGCTACCCCACCTATCTTGGGGTGACATTTGACCAAAGGCTTACATGGAATAAGCATATTGAAAATGCAGAAGGAAAGGCCCGAAGATGACTAGGCATACTCAGAAAATTAGCAGGTACTAACTGGGGAGCAAATGAACAAACTCTAAAGAAGATTTATAATGGAGTAATAAGACCACACTTAGAGTTTAGCTCAGCAGCATGGTCATCAGCTGCTAACTCACATCTGCAGTCTTTGGACAAAGTGCAAAATCAAGCTCTCAGGCTCATTACAGGAGCCATGAAAACTACACCAATATCAGAGATGCAGAAGGTTGCTGGATTACAGACATTGTCCCATAGAAGAGACACAAAAACCATGATCCAGATGGAAAAGTACAACAGTATGCCAACGCACCTAATGAAGGCAAGACTAGATGATCTGGCATTGGGACATCTAAAGTGTAGCAGCTTTGTGCATTGGGGAAAAAGACTTAAAAGACAACATCAAAAAGACCTATCCATGAAGACAACACCACTGAAGCCCACCCTATACCCTGTACCATGGGAGCAGGCCAGCAATGCCCTCCAAATTAATACATCAGTCAGTGGTCTCACAAGTGGATGTGAGTATAACGATCTGCAAAAACGAACTGCTACATTGAGTATGATCCAAGAAAGCTATCCTGATCAATCATGGATACATGCCTATACAGATAGATCAGCAACTAATGCTGTTAGGAATGGAGGTGCCGGTATCTTTATCTCATATCCTGACAACCACTATGAGACTAGGCACATTCCCACTGGTAAATTCTGTTCCAACTATACAGCTGAGGTTCAAGCTCTAGAGCAAGCTGCAAATATGATTTATAACACCAACTCTGACTGCCACCAGGTAGTCATCCTCACAGATGCACTGTCTGTCCTGCAAGCTCTCAAGGGTGGTAAACTCCCGCACCTGAGAAATGAACTAAACAAGGTAGCTGCCAAAAAGAGAACCATACTTCAGTGGGTACCATCTCATTGTGGTGTACCCGGAAATGAAAAGGCAGATAAACTTGCAAAAAAGGGAAGAGAATGTGAACAAGAAGATAATGAAGTCACATACTTTGAGAAAAAGAGAGCTATCCAGACTATCAGAAGAGAACAGAACCAACCCAAAGACGACTATCACACTCTCGACCGGCAGGGACAGATAACTATTTTTTGCCTTAGGACAGGGCATAACAAACTGAATAAACACATGCACAAGCTACGATTGTCTGCTTCACCACTGTGCACCTGTGGATTAAACGAACAAACTGCTGAGCATGTTCTACAGGACTGTCCTCTGTATGACCAGTTAAGAAAGATATACTGGCCCAATGACTCAACACTAAACTCAAAGCTATATGGAGCTAAAGAGGAACTTCAAACAACAGTCGAATTCATCATGAGAACTCGTCTGACGGTGTAAACATCAAAGATGCGATCGCAAGAAGAAGAAGAAGATTCCTCTTGTACCCTGGGGTGTAGAGGTTTGCAAGAGAGAGCGTCATTTGTGTATACTAAATATTTGAATATTTGTGTTCCATTTCTTCCCTTCCTCTGGGGGTTCCAGTTAAGGGATATGTGTGGTTAAATTGATTGCTTCCTGGCCTTTAGTTAGGAAAAACAACCTATATTACCCATCTCCTTTTTCAATTTTTAACTCCTGTTGTATTCAGTGTTTGGTATGGATAGCACAAGCAGAGACAACAATTAAGCAGGTGACCACAGTTGAAGAAATATTCAAGGGGAAAGAGTAAAGTCAGATGAGAGCTGGACAAGCAACCAAGTCATCAGCCTTGACAGGGAATGTAGAGATTGGTGCAGTGGCAAAGCATAACTGGAAATGAATCAACTGATCATGCTGGGTGTGACGTTATTTTAAAAAAGAGAGTAGGTAATTGAGTGAAGGTGTGTGGATGAATAAAAGAGTGACGGAAGAAGCAGGTGCTATTCTATGAAGAATGCCTGCTGTCCACTGACACATGAAAGAACACTTCTCTCTTACGCAGGGCAGTTCCTTTTTAAGAACGTGAAAAGGGATATTATAAGAATAGTAAAACTTGCCTCTTAGTGAATCTGCAGAGAGATTACTGAAAAAATATATAGAATATAGGCAGAGGTTTAGGTATTCTCATCACACTTATCACTTCCCTGACTTCTGTAATTATATTGTCATCTACAATTACAGTGTATTTTGGCTCGTTCCCCCGGGTAAAAGACTAAAAGACTTTATCTTATTAGAACACCAGTTGTGAAGAAAGAATAAAAGACTTAATCTTATTACCAAAAATGTTTACATTCACATAAATGGGACAAAGAAAATAAAATAGACTCGATGTTTTTGATTTATACAAATATCAAATAGAATTTCCAAAAGAAATATAGTGTTAAAGAAAACCCAATCTATAGTGTTGTTTTTACAAATTTCATAAAAGTGTTATTTTGATTGACACCAAATGTGACAATAAGAAAATCCAATTGATAGTTTGGTAGCTTTTCAAATACAATAGAATTATTGCTTTGAATATATTATTTGTTGTTTTATAAGAAATGGATTTCTTCATTTGGACATATGTATAAAAGCTTCTCAGTGCTGGTATAGTATACTCAACTTTCTAATTTGTGTATGTCTGGCTGGCTCTAAGGTTAGCCAAGTGCTGCTGGTCTCCTGAAGTGTTGTACTCTTCTGCAGGACTCCTGGGTTTATGCTGTCAGGCTCCTTTTGCAGTTCCACGTTTCAGCCTTCAAGATTCTTTATGTTATGTACCGACATTAAAGCTGGAGAGCAAATAAATGTTACATTGCCTTAGCTCAGTGCTAAGCTGCAACACATTTTTCCCCCACCGCTCTGAAGGACTCAGTCCATCAGATAATTTATGTCCCCTACTAAAGTGTGTAGCATTCCAGCGTCTCATTGTAACCACGTATTCTACCTTTTCTGCCCCACTCTGACTTATGTAGTTTAAGAATGCCTCGCTAGCCTTGCTGAGCAAAAACATTACGGAGTTTGTACTTTTCTTAGTCTCTGCTTCTATCAAGTGTTCTATAATCATGGGCAATTATAGAATACTATTCCCACCCATATAAAATGACAATAGTTATTATATGCATTACATACATGTCAAAAGTGTTACAATAATAAACACTGCTGTATACATAAAGTATGAGGAAAAACAGTGAATAGGTTATTATTGACACAGATGATAGAAGTTAGAAATTACTGATAGCCATGTACAGTATTTCTGGCTCCGCGTGGAGCATAGGGCCCAACGTGTGCTAGATGGTCCCAGAAAGAATTATGATGATCATAACTGTTGAATTATGCCTTGCATTTAAAGCATGAAGAAAAGGACAGTGGGTAATAATGAAATAACGAGACATAGTATATAAGAAGTTGTGAAGCTTGCATATACCAGGGAATAAGAGTTATGTGTATAATGCAATGAAAATACAGCTTCAGCTTCCATCCTAATAATGAACATGAATTTAAGTATTAGATATACAAATCATGTATTAAAGTAAGAATAATAAAATTTCTGCATACCCATCCCCAACGTCAGCCACAGATTGCTTCTCACAGCGGTAGCTCTAGTGGTCACCTATTCTAGCTCTTGCTTATGATGGTTGTTGCCATTAATCTAAGCTGCCTCTTTTGTAAAGGCACTTAATTTTAGTTAATTAAGTGTTTAGCACTGCTAATAGCTTAAAAAGCCCATCTGTCCATGACGAAAAGGCAGTAGTTGACTATTGTTTTTAGCAAATTAATTTCTGTTTAGTCCTACCTCTTGGGGATCTTTTTTGGATACAAAGAGTTAACAGGTTCAAGGGGAATGACATAAGTCTTGGGCCTGACCATGAAGGAGTCACAGGAGGAAGATGAAACTTGGCACATTTAAAGTTCATCATATTTGCACTGAATGTGTAAAGTACGCGTTTGTTTCTTCAATGAGTTTTCCCGCTACAGTGCACGGCGCAATGTACCCTACTGACCGGATCTGCTGCTCCAAAGATTTGACAAAACAATGGAAAAGAATGAGGAAAGAGCTGTGATAAAATTTCTGATGTTTCAGGGAAAATCACCTACATTTTTTGGAGACCATGGTGACAGTAGATGAGACTTGGGTACACCATTATGACCCCCGAATCCAAAATTGCCAGCATGCAATGGAAAATCCCAGGCTCCACAACACCTGTCAAGCCGAGAGAGCAGAAATCTGCAGGAAAAGTGATGCTGACTGTTTTTTTGGGACGGCAAAGGTGTCCTTTTGAAAGATTATCTGCCTCGTGGCAACACAGTTAATGGACAGTACTATGCAGATCTTCTCACAAAACTAAGAAAGGTTGTGACCAGGAAACGAGGGATAACGCGCACTCAAAATCTTCCTTTGCTTCAAGAAAACGCGCCCTCTCACAAAGCACGGTTTGTGCAGCTAGCAGCCAACGATTTGAATATTGAAATTCTTCCACACCCACCATATTCTCCAGATTTGGCTCCATCAGACTTTTTTTCTATTCCCAAATCTTAAAAAACAGCTAAAAGGAAATCATTTTGACAGCGATGAAGAGGTTATACTGGCATGTGATGACTGGTTTAGTTTGAAAAATAGGTTGTTCTACTCCCAAGGTCTTTTCAAGGTCAAGCAGAGATGGCAGAAGTGTGTCAATTCAGACGGTGGCTATATTGAAAAGGAATAAACACTATACAAAATTTCAGCTCTCTGTGACATGTCCTTCATGGTCAGGCCCAAGACTTATGTCAATCCCCTTGTATATACTTTTGTCCAGTAGTATAATTCTGGCTGGTACAAGTCTGGCCATGGTCCCATTCAAAAAGATAGAATTTCTTTAATCGCCCAGGCATGGCAAAAAATGCATTCTTTCTCACGAGAAGGGAGAGAGAGAGAGAGGAAATGGAGAGAGAGAAGAGGGACTGTGAGAGATTTAACCAGAGTTACTGTTTAAGTTTATAGATAGCATTAGAACACCAAGTAAATGAATTAAATGGTAGAGCAAATTTATAGACAAAAAAATGTAGATAGGCGAATCATTATGCGACACTGGGGATGATGATGCCATTATGTACACTGATGGGCTGTACTTCATGGTGAGAAATTAGGATGAGATTTCTCAGAGCAAAGGGCAGGGTCATCGCTGAACACCGGGAACTTACATGACAACAACCTCCAGCATAAGAATGGAAATAGAGGCACCTATTGCGCCCTAAAGTGGCTATCTGAAACATCTTTAACCAGGGCAGTTATTGTGTTGGGATCTCAGTCCTTGCCTCTGAAGGTCCATAATGTATGGCTACGACATGAATGGAGAACATATATATATGTATAGGTCTCAAACCTTCAGGAACTGGTGTGGATCAGTTGTTCTGGTCATGCATGGGTATGAGTTGACAGACTAGCCTCGAGAGCACACATTATAGGGACATGGATATAGACTGAAGACAATTCACAATAACCTGTTATTGAATGGCACTGCAATCGGTGAATCAACAAGGCTAAGATTGCTGGAATTTGGCATCAAATGTAAAACTAGCATAGATAGACATATGGAAGGATGCATTTGGAGTTTATACAACCAGTGTGAGCCGCGCTGGTGTAATGGTTACAACATTGCGCTGGCGACCAGGTATTCAAGGTTCAAGCCCAGGCGTCAGCATTTGATGGAGTGTCAACGACCAGGATTTTGACTGAATAACCTGAACGGCTCCTGAGATAAACCCTCTGTGGATGGGAAGGAGCGAAGCTCCTGACCGGGTTGGAAGGAAAGTCCATAGGCTCCCCAGCCTCGCAATGACATTTCATTGGGCCGAAGGGCTGAAAGCCCAAGTGCCACTGGTTAAGGGAAAAAAAAAAATACAACCATTGTACTACAGGAATAGTTAGCTTTCATAAGCTTCAACATGTGCTGCAGGGGACAGAGCATATATGGGTTTGCCCAAAGTATGATGATGTAGATTCTGATCAACAGTAACAATCCTGCTGTATTGTTTGCTGTTGAGATTTCTCTTCCACAAGTCTAAGAAACAAATGATGAAAGTGTGAAGTTTGGATGTGATGTTTTTCATGATAGTAAAGCTTATTGATATTTGTTGTGTTTCTTGCTGTTCTGAGATTAGGAAGAAACATAATTTTAAAAAAAAACCTGTTTAGCAAGACAGTCGATAAATGAAGAAATAATGCCATAAACATGCTTAACAATTTTGTTTCTGTTTCCTCTAGTGGAACTATTGAAAAAATTGAACTGCTACTGCACCCTGCCACTGGCCATGATATCACCAAGCAGTACGTTTGCATGACCCTTGCAAATGGATGAGGTTCAATGTGGCTTCCGAGCAAGCCAAAGTATTCGAGACCCGATCTTCACACGCAGACAGCTGAGTGATAAGGCCTTTGAGTATAAAGGTGAGATGCACCTTTGTTTCTTGGATCTTGAAAAAGCATTTGACAAGGTCCCCTAGAGCAAACTGGGACTGCTTGGCAAGGAAGAACATTCCAGCACTTTTGATAACGTGCTATACAGAGCTTCTACAAGTCTTGCAGAAATTATGTGCGGACGGCAAACCATAAGTCAGAAGAGCTCAGGACCACCACTGGTATAAGACAAGGTGAAATCCTGTCACCATATCTGTTCATATTCTGCATGGATGATCTCATCTGTGATAAGAGGTTTTGATGTTATTAATTATAGACTATCCTGGACAAATAGATGTATCAGAGGATACCAGGATAGTGCCAGATAAGAGACTGGTCTTATAAGTAATACCCCCTTCTCTGAAAAGAGCAAGGGTGTATAGACAATCAAGGTGAGGTCAGACTGCAAATCCCCAGAGTAAAGAATGATGATGATGAAGTTCTCTGGGTCCCTAACTGTCACCCCTTTAGATCTCACCAAGAGTAAAGAATCTGTGTGGTATTAACTTTGGTCAAGTGTCTAGGGTAATGTATTCTAACAAATATAAATTTCAACAGAACTTTAACGTTAATGAAAATTAAGCAAGACTGTTTAACATTATTTGTACAATTTAATATTCCTGTACCTCAATCTTGTGGGGACAGGAATTCTCAAAATAAAGAAAGGGTTATTTACACAAGGAAATAAATATGTTGGAAACTCTGTCCATTTCAATAAAAAAAGTTCTCTGGAATGTCTCTACCCACAGTTCTTGTTGTTAAGCTGGATACTATCACTACTATTACAATATATGGTCTGTTATTATCATCACTCCCAGGTGATATGGTTTTATTTTGTGGAATTAGTTTTGGGATGAACTGTCAGTGCCTCTCTAGAGGACTTAGCTGTAAAAATGTCTCTGATGCTGGTAGCTTAGAAAATATTCAGGTTCCCCAACGTTGTGCCTCCTGGATGAAGGTAAGGAGTCTAGCTGCAAAGTTTATGATGAGCCCTCAACTTCCATACACTCTTCTTCTCAGATTACTGCATCAACGAGGTCATTTCGTAATACAACCTGAAATAAGAAGGACAATTCCTTCCTGGTAAAGTCTACTTCCACAAATTTCATCCCTAATCCATTTTAAATCTTACCTGGGTCAGCCATTTGTGCTGACAAGTCGCACCAGACCTTAAATTCCATTGGCTCAAATCAGTTCTGTGTAATCACTTTTCTTCGGTGTTGATTCAAAGCCAATGTCCCTCATATCCTGTTTGTCTTCCATACAATAGTCATGGTGGGTACAAAATAGCATTGTGACCTGTTGATGACTTCAGTCTAACATTCCCTACATGTTTTCATATAATATTTGATCAGTGTGTCACTCCAGAAGCCAATACCAATTTATTAATACTGCACTCACAGTTGCAAATTTGTAAGGCCACTTGCCAAACATTTCTACACAATTTTTCACTCCGAATAAGCCTGCATTCCTACTTAGGTCATCGTGACACCACATCTCCCCTTCGGCAGTATCCGAAAATAAGGTACACACATCACGTGTTACATGTTAATAAATTATACAAATAAAATTATCGGTCTTACCCTCAAGTAAAGAATAATTCACACACACAAGCTGCTGACAGGCTATAAAAGGGCTCTAGCCTAAACTCTGAGTCCAGATGGCAAAAAGCTTTGTCCTTCTGTCTTTCTTACACTTCAGCTTGGCATGGACGCTTATTCTGAATAATGGCGGAACTTACAAGGAGGTAAATTTTTATCAACTACACCCAACCAATCGGATGACGAGTCAAAAAAGTTAACTTTTCCTAGGCTATAGAATTTGAGCAGTTTTAAGCGTGTTTGTCTGATTTGACCGAATTTGTTTATTTTATATCATAGTTATTTGTGAACCGATTTTTATTATCAAAAGTGATAATTAAACCACCAATTATTCTCTGTCGTTCTATATAATTTTCCTTTAGTTATTCCTTTGCATCTCCATCTGGTTAATTTTTTTAAATTAAATTTGCTCTTAACCTGATGTGAAAATATTACTAAATTAAATTTTTCTAAGTTAAGATAATTTTTGTATGAGGGAACCTCTATGTGTATATGTTAAGCAATATTAGCGCTATAAATTGAGATATCCCTTGCATTTTAAGTATCGTTAGTTATCAAGAAATAAATTATCTAAGTTTGGTCAAAAACTCAAAATAGGCATTATTTCCACTTCAACCAAAAATTTTATTGTCCTTACAAAAAAGAGGTAACGATTTGATTGGTTGTTAAATTTTACTACGTTCATCGATAAATATTGGGGTGGGTGTGTGAAAAAGGGGGAAAGGGGGGGGGGGGGGGGGTAACTTTTAACTTGTTTTCTTAGAAAAATTCAAATTCTCTAGTTAAATTGTTGGCGGTAAATTTGACTGGACCCTCAGACAAATTTCAAATACTGTAGTTATTTATAGATTTTGAAATATATTAGTTCGTTTTAAGCGGGGAATTTGAGCGTGTTGTGACACAGATCCACTTCACTACATCACCAAAACATGTAAGGAGAGGATTAGAAAATATTCAGTGGGGTACTGGAAGATGAGACAGGTTACGTATTTCAGAGCTGGCATTTGCCGATGATGTTGCCAAGATTGCTAAATCAGAGGCACATCTTCAGTTCAACCTGCAAGTCTGGAAGGAAGAGCTGGAGAAGAGCGGGATGGTCATAAGCAGCTCAAAAACCATGGTGATGTCACGAGAGGAAAGAAGTCATCAGATTAAGCTAGGTGAACAGGTCCTGGAGCAGGTCAACCACTTTAAATACCTGTTTGAAGTAACAAGAACAGACATGGTCCGCAACCAGACGATACGTCAAGGCTTAAAAACCCAACCCATTGGAAAATCCAAGTAGAACAGTCCCAACTAAGATTGTTTGACCATGTCTGCAAAATGGGAGAAGATCGGCTGCCACGGCAGGTATGGTAGGCTAAGAGCCAGGGATCCAGACCTCCAGGACGACCCAGAGTCCACTGGGAGGACAACATTAGACAATCTCTGAAGGACCGAGGACTAGAATGGAACCAGGCCAGGAGGAAGACAGCCGATAGAATAGTATGGCGCTCTCTCTTCCAAACCTCTACACCTCATGGTAGAAGAGGAACGACTAAGTATGACTCATCAGGAACCATAAGGGACTATATCTGTATATCGTTAAAAATTTCCTTGTTTGCTCCCTATGGAACACGAAGCCACCATTGCAACTGGCCCTTTTGTCGCGGTGCCTGTACCAAATTCATGTACTGATGCAGTGGTATTATCTATATCAATTTTTTTACATGATGAAATTGCCAGCCCTATGCACGGCCATTTACTTTAATAGTACAGTGTTTTCCCAGCGGTAGGTCTAAACAAGATGGACAGTATGTATCTTTTATTATCTTAAAAAATACACGCTCACACACAGAGAAAAACATTGAAATAGGGTATCTAATCATGAAAAAACATAGTGAAGATTATTGCTTGACAGAGTGATCATATTTGCAAATATATTAAGCTTTTAGTGACCTATAAGGTATTGTTATTATGTATAGAAAAACAGACCAGTTCTTTTACAAATGAGCATCTGATTTATATTGGTATTTTTATTTGTTTATTAACATTTTTACTTGTTCTTCCTTCTTCTTTCTTTCTATGTGTTGTATTTTGCTTTTTTATCATAGTCAATGATGGCTCTACCACCATCGTTGTTTAGGACCAAATCATGTCATAAATAATTTTAGTTCAATGCAAAATGCATTTGTCTAATTCTCATTCTAACCCAGTATCCTGATGAGCCTCCTGAAATTAGGATCCGTAACCCTCGTGGACTTGGAGAGGAGGAAATAAGCAGGTGGGTTAACAGTTTAAGTTTAAGGAGGTCTGTGATTGATTGAATTGTATACTGATGGGCACCAAATTTAAAGAAATTAAAAAAAAACTAGAGAAGAAGGAAATGGCAGAAGAGTATATGTTACTAAGATTTTCAGAAAAAAATTTTCAATTTTCTTCTTAGGGTTCAGATATGCCCAAAAATGTATCTACCTACGACTGTTTTTATGTTGGTAATTTCTGCAGAGTCATAAATTCTGTATACTAAATACATTAAATTCCGGACATATATTCTAGTGAGAAAAACAACCACTGCATTATCTAGTTAGAATGTTTTATCATTACCATTTCTTGGGAAGCCTTTTATTTAGTATCATGTCTCACAGAATCTCCACAGCTGATTTAATATTACTGTTGCTTTTCTTACACTACTGGGAAAAAAAACATCTGACCAGCCCCATGCCCAGTTCTCCTTAGTTCAGTTTTACAAGATGCTTAGTGGGTTAGTATTACTTTTCCTTGCCCCTCTTTAGTGCCCTGGTAACACGTGGGCAGAGTTAAGCTGCTTTCTTGTTGATAAGTAATTTAGGTGGTTTTCTTTGTGGGTCATCATCATCTGTTCTATAACATTTGGTCATTGGGTAGCCATGGTCATTGAGTAGTTGACTAATTTTTGCCATTCTTGTCTATTAATTGTTTGTTTCGTCTTGCAGTAAGTATGTTTGTCTCTTCTTTTATGTTGTCAGTCTTATCCTTTTCTGTCTACCATGTCCTCTTTTTACTGTAACAGGGCCTTTATGGCTACAGCATTAACCTTTAGCACGCTGCATTTTTTTCCCGAAAACTTGCCCTGCAGCTGCATTCTTTTTCACAACCCCCCGTTTTTATAGTGGGCGACTTGTAACGTCTATAGTTTTTGTGTGTCTTGGTCAATTGCTATCATTTTTGGAATTTATATAAATAAATGAATGATGAATCTGATGATATAAAATTTGTTTGTGTACATGTTAGATGTGATAGGAAGAGAGGAATGGAAAGATGAAAAAAGCGATAAAAAAAAATTTTTGTAATTAAAAAAATTTTTTTTTTTAAATTAAAAAAAAATAACCAACAAACAAAGAGTCCTTATCCCATGCATCTCAATGAAAGTCATTTTACCAATACAAATCAAATGACGATCTTTTCGTTACACCCATCATCAGTAGCAAAGCAATAAACGCCCTTGTCAGCAGTGACTTTCGGCTGTAACCCTAAACCTTTCCCATAAACCTAATCCTAAGCCCTAAAATTAGACATACTAGCAATGACATTCTACTTTCGTTTCCATCTCTGCCATCACCCATATTCTGAGAACCGATATCAGCACTAATAAAGACAACAATCTCCTCGCCATCGCATCTGAGTCAGAATCCATTAAAATTAGAGCGAAAATGGCCACGTGTTCGATGCCGATTGATTTCGATTAAAAAAATTCACAGAAAATAAACACGGATACACCCATCACTAAATAAATAGCGGAAACGGAAGTTAACGCTCTTGCAAATACGATTAAAACTTAACATCCGGGGGTGATGTCACGTGTACATTTCCTATGTTCTGGCAGCTGCAGGCGCAATATTGCGCCTCCAGCATGCTAAAGGTTAAATCTTCTTTTGGGATAAAGGTAAAAAGCAAAGTAATTTTCTTGTCAGGTTTTTTTACTTGATAACTAAAATAATAAAGTTTGAGAATTCACTGATAAATTATTGCAGCCTGCTGGAGGACATGATTTTGAAAGCACAAGACATGAGAGGTGACGCCATGCTGTACACACTCATAGAGGTCAGTGGTAAGATTGCTTTAAGGGTTTCAGATTTTATGAATATGTTAGATGACATTTTCATAGCTCTCATTCTTTCTTACGATAAGTTTAACTTTTCATGTACAGTGCAACACTCTGCTCTACTTTAGTGTACCCACATCTGAAAGAGCTAAAGGGGGTGTGGGTTGCATTGTGACCAAAAAGATAGTATCAAGGGATGGAACTTTGTCTCGGAGTGCATTATGGTTGTAAAACTAAAAGGAGAAACCATTGTCAACCTGATCATAGTGTATGGGCCAAATGAGGATGAGAGAGCAGAGGTCGAGGAGGAATTCTTCGAGCTGCTTCAAAGGACAGTGGATGACTTTTCTTCTTCTTTGATCCTTAGCCGCCGACCGTCAAAGCAGTCAGTGGCCATCACGCCTAGTGACGTCTTGTAGGGCAACAACAAATTGATTCCACTTTGCTCGGTCGGCGGCCATCCTTCGTACAGTGCCCCAACTCTGGTTCATTCTTTGCATCTCAGCCTCCACAGTCCTCCGCCAGGTTGTTTTTGGTCGGCCTCTCTTTCGTTTTCCTTCAGGGGTCCAAAGCATAGCTGTTCTTGTGATGGCATCGGGGTCTCTTCTGAGGACATGGCCAACCCAGCTCCAGCGTTTGCCAGCTATGATGGTGTGCATGTCCTCTTGCTTGCTCTGAGTAAGCAGATCTTGGTTGAGATTATCATGTTGGTTATCATGTTCGGAGATTTCAATGCCAGAGTTTGAAACAACCATGCTAGATGGGGTGGAGTTATCGGAAGATAATGAGAAGATACTCTCAATGACAATGAAAAGTGACTCTTTAGATTCTGCAGTGAGCAGAATCTGATCATTACAAACACAAAGTTCCCCCATAAGCGCATACATGCATACACTAGATGTGAATCAACAAAGAATGAGAAGTCAGTGATCGACTATGCCATAGTTAGTAGGAGCTCATTCAAATATGTCCGGGATTCTAAAGCCTGGAGGGGGCCAGAGATTGGAACAGGGTTCGTAGCGACCTTGAAAAACCTTGAAAAACCTGGAAAACGAAAAAAAAAATTCCAGGCCTTGAAAAGCCTGGAAAAATGGCTACAAGCCTTGAATTTCTCGCATCGGACCTTGAAAAAAAAATACAAATCGAAAGTTGTACGCTTTTCGTCCATTTTTCAGTTATTGGTGGTATTTTTCGTTAAACTTCAGTTACCGAAGAATTTTTACTTCCCTTTGTGCGCTAAATCCATATCCAGACGTTTTCGGGAGTTTGCGTTTTCGGAGGTTTGCGTTTATGACGTGTTCGACCGAAAATGGCGGCCAAACCCGTATCGCTGGAAAAAGGACGCAATCGCGACTTTCAAAATTAGCTACAAATACAGTAGCACATATTTGTATGTAAGGTCCTTTTTCCAGCGATACGGGTTCAGCACCCGTATCGCTGGAAAAAGGACCTTAGATACAAATATGTGCTACTGTATTTGTAGCTAATTTTGAAAGACGCGATTGCGTCCTTTTTCCAGCGATACGGGTTTGGTTGCCATTTTCTGTCGAACCTTAGTTGTCGTCACTCTACTATAGGCCTAGCGTCTGTAGTCTGTTCATTCGAATGAAACATCGCCACCTTTTAAAGTCGAGACTTTGACATTTTGACAGCATCCTTCACTCTTCAATTTATTTTTTAGAAACATGCCCGGTTGTAACTTTCAGCATTCATGGCTAGAAATGCCAAGTTATAAAGCATGGATAGCGCCTGGAAAAACTGCAAATTACGCAAGTTGCACCATGTGTAAAAAAGAAATATGTTTGACCAGCATTTGAGAAAGTGCAGTAAAGTCGCATGTTACTGGAAAAAAACACCAACAACTTGTCTCTGCACATTCAAGTTGTATTAAATCGTTCATTTCAACTGACGTAAGTAATAAATTTATTTATCTCATTTATAAAACATATTTAAATAAGTCCAATTTATAGATAGGCCTACTGTATTTGCGTCTTTAATTTACAATATATTTAGGCTACAGTTTTACTTTTAACCATGGCCAAAATTTATAGGCCTGGTGTTTGAATGAAATTTCTTAGTTTACAACTGTTTACGGGAACATCTTTGACACAGTTTAAGATTGTCAGGAATAGACACTGTTATCAGACCCATGTCCCACTGTTCATTCTTTGGAAATAAATATATTTTGAATGATTTTTTCTTAATGACAGCCTAAAGGGACATATCTCGTTCAACTTCTGAAGGGTTAAGGGCCTATAATTAGGATAGGCCTACATGTTTTCAATTCCAGATAACATGAATAACCGCTGATTCATGAAAGTGCCATAACTTATGTTAAATCACTGTAGGGCCTAGGTCTAATTAGGATGCATGAAAATTAGACTACCAAATTTGTGCATAGTATAGGCCTATGTTATTTTAAAAATAAATAGGTAAATAAGTAAAATTAAATAAAATTTTTAAAAATATCTAAACAAACAAACGAGATAAAACAAAACAAAACCCAACAAAAACACCAAACAAAGATAGTAAAGATGGGGAAGGGGTAAAGACATGCTGTTTCCAGTTAGATATTTAATTGATTTTCACATATCCTATAAGAATATCATCATACCTTCACCCTCCCAATTACTATATATTAACTTTTCTTGTTCTGGTTAAATATTGTTTGACTTTATTATTCATGCGTTTAGAACTTTGACTTGGTAAATATACATAGCTTAGGCCTACTCATAAGTTATTTGTGTTCCTTTTTTTTTTTTTTTTTTAAACAGAAAAGAACACAACCCCAAGGAGCAGTTTTTCCCTCAGAAATATCAAAACCATCTAACACTACTCCCTCCGACACTACTTCCTCAGACACGACAAAAACGTCTAACACTACTAGGAGACCTACAGAGTGACATCATTTGTGACCAAGGAAGAAACTCTCAGAGCTGAGATTATTTGGACTCCTTTTTTCAGTGAAAAGTCACCATAGTTTTAATTCAAATACAGGAATTAATTAAAAAAATTTCAGAAAATGTGTCCTGATAGTTCTATTGCCAGACAGTTTGGTCTATCTGAAAGGAAAACTTTCTACCTGGCCTCTTTTGGACTGGCTCCATATTTCACCTCACTTCTTGAGAGCCAGCTTAGCAAGAACAGTTACATTGTTCTGTTTGATGAAAGCATGAACAAATCAATGCAGCAAAAGCAAATGGATTTCCATGTTCGTTTCTGGGATGTGAATGTGATAAAAGCACATTATCTAACATCAAAGTTTCTTGGACATGCTAGAGCTCTTAAATGCAGACTGCATTTGATGATGCATGCTCATCATTAAATTTAGGACATTTGCTCCAACTGTCCATGGATGGGCCTAATGTAAATTGGTCTTTTCATGACAAAATTAATGTGCTACTGAACCAGAACTATGTCATAGAACTACTGAATGTTGGAAGCTGTGGACTGCACAAAGTTCATGGTGCCACAACTGAATATATGTCCATTGATTTGAAGGTTGAGTTGGGGCAACTTTCAGGGTTGTCAAAGATCTTCTTGATGGATAGGCAACATGGGACATATTTTCTTCTGTGGTAGTCTTTACTCAGCCTTCACCTTTATTTCAAGACCTGAAATTCAGATTGGTGCATTTGGAACAGTAGCTGAAAATAGGTAGCATTTTCCTGTAGCACTGAAGAAAAAACAACTCAAATTGAAAAAAGACAAATCATCCTGTGTTTTGTGCGACAGAAGATAAGGCATGCCGACAGTCACCTGGCATGATACAAACAGATTTAATCTTATATCTACTGTTCACTCCAATGATAATATAAACAAGAAACTGTCCTGGTCAATAAGCACATAACTACAACACTGCCAACTCTACAAAAAAAGATCAAAGCAAAGATCAGGATGTCAGTATAACTCTTATTGAACCTGCTATTCTTCTACACAATGTGACACCATCAAAACCACAGGTCACAACAACACGACTTACTGAGCACCACTTCATTGATAAATATGAAAGGGCAAGGTACAAACCAGACTGTAAAGTGTGTAAGGCTGCAGGGAACAGAAGCCAGACTTGCATGTACTGCCCAGATTGCAATGTACCTCTATGCCTGATACCCCGCTTCAAGTTATACCACACATTCAAGGATTATCAACGATCCAGACAAAGACTCTTGCAGAGACCTACAGCTACAACTTCAACCTCAGTTAATGAAAAAAGCAGCTCAGACTACAACTAGAGGTACGTAACTACTCAAACATTTAAAAACGTTCATTGTCAGATGCCACAGACGCAGAATACATTCAAAAAAGACGAACACGAAAAATACATTTTTTTTTTGCATTTTATTCACAATTTTATTAGCCTTTTATGTTGATATACATGGTTAATCGTTAAATCAATATGTCAATCAAGCTTATTTTATTCATTACCATCCATGTCACTAACACTTTATTGCGCTGACGTTGAACAAATTCACTAAAAACTTGGAAAAGATGTCTGTTTTTCAATCTTTTATGAATTTTATTTTAAAAAAAACAGTTCTTTTTAAAAAAATCTGCAAACACCATTGGTAATGGGAGACGGTAATGCTCCGGATTGCTGGTCAGCAAAGTGATAATTATATCTGAGAAAATTAGATGAGGAAAATATTAGAGTTTCCCATCCTTGAAAATTACGTGCTGGACCTGGAAAAAGCCTGGAAAATGCTTGAAGAAATTTGCTATGAACCCTGTTGGAAGTGATCACTACCTGCTTACAATCAAAAGAACAACTGAAAGAGTTGCACTACATAGGAACTGCCCAACATCACGCAAGAAACTAAGTAAACGAACGAGAGGAATGAACATTAAGACCTACAAGCTGAGAGAGCCAGAAATTAAGACCAGATATCAGGGGCTTATTGCTACAATGGTGAGAAACACAGAACAACAACCTGATGACCTGGAAACACTGGCTTAAATTCAAGTACACCATAAAGACAGCTGCTGCAGAAGCATGTGGTGAAGTCTGACTTGGGAACTAGAGAAAGAGGACACCTTGGTGGACAAAGGAAGTCAAAGAGAAAATAAGAGAGGAGAAAATGGCATGGAAACAATACTTAGGAGCTAAAAACACAGCAGGACAAATAGAGAAATATAGAGAATATGTGACACTCAGAACAGAAGCAAAGAACAATGTGCTAGCAGCAAAACAGAAGTCCTGGGAAGAATTTGGAGAAAAGCTAGAAAAAGATGCGCAAGAAAATCAGAAATTGTTCTATAAGACCCTAAAGAACATGAGGAAGGAAAAACAATGCCCTCTCAAATTTATAAAGGACAAGCAAGGCAAATTGCTTACTGCCCCGAAGGAAGTAATGGAAAGAATATTTCTCAGAACTCCTGGATGGTGAGCAAGGTCAAGCATCAGAAATGATAACCACTAGCACAGAAGAGAAAACCAATGATGGTGAAGCTGACATAAAGATGGAAGAACTGAAGGCAGCACTGGAGAAAATCAAGATGGGCAAAGCAGCAGGGCATGATGGTATAACACCAGAAATGGTTAAGAAAATGGGAGCAGCAGGCGACCTATTACTCTTAAGGGTCCTACAGGTAGCGTGGTGCAACAAGACCATACCAAATTATTGGGAAATTGCCATCATATCACCAATTTTCAAACAGGGTGACAATCGACAATGTGAAAACCACAGAGGCATATCCCTTCTCAGTGTCCCTGGTAAAATCTACTCTAGAATCCTAGAGCAGAGACTCTGACGCCTAGCTAAGCCACAATTGGATGAGGTCCAGATCGGATTCCGAGAAAACCGAAGTACTCAAGACCCAATCTTCAGACTCAGACAGCTGAGTGAAAAGGCCCTTGAGTATAAGAGTGAGATCCATCTTTGTTTCAAAGATCTGGAAAAGGCATTTGACAGGGTCCCCTGGAGCAAACTTTGAGACTGTTTGGCAAGGAAGAACATTCCAGCACCTCTGATTCATGCTATACAGATCTTCTACAAGTCTTGCAGAAATTATGTGAGGACAGCAAATTAAAAGTCAGAAGAGTTCAGAACCACCACTGGTGTAAGACAAGGTGATATCCTGTCACCTTATTTTTTCATACTCCTCATGGACGATGTCATCAAGGCATGTAAGGAGAGAACAAGAAAGTATTCAGTGGGGTATTGGAAGATGAGACAGGTCTGTATTTCAGAGCTGGCATTAGCTGATGATGTTGCCCTGATTGCTAAATCAGAGGCACATCTCCAATCCAACCTGCAAGTCTGGAAGGAAGAACTGGAGAAGAGAGGGATGGTCATAAGTAGCTCTAAAACAAAATCCATGGTGATATCACGAGAAGAAAGAAGACATCAGCTTAAGCTGGGAGAACAGGTCCTAGAGCAGGTCGACCACTTTAAATACCTCAGAGCTATTATAGACCGAAAGGGAGGCATCAAAGAAGAGTAGGCCACTCGAAAAGCAGCAGCTGGGAGACTTTTTCAGGCCATAAATCGAGGATTCCTCAGCAAGAGAGAGAGGCTGGTAGGAAAATGAAGATGGCTGTATACCGCTCCACCTATGTCCCAGTCTAAACATATGGATGCGAGTCATGGGCAATGACTACAACCCACAAAAGCCAGATCCAAACCTCAGAAATGAGGTTTCTGATGAAGGTGGTTGAAGTAACAAGAAGAGACATGGTCCGCAACCAGACGATACGCCAAGGCCTAAAATCCCACCCCTGCAGACCCAAGTAGAACAGTCCCAAAGTTTCTGCAAAGTACATTAAAATAAAAAATAATAAAAGTGCTCATAAAAAGCATTGAAAAATGAGCATAACAGGTTGTCCCATAGCAGCTACTGCTATAAGGGAGGGAAGTGTTAGAGACTTCACCATACTAGATCCAGAATTTTTTTAATGAAGTGGGGTGACCAGTGCCCTTCCATTGCCTTAAAGAGCAGAGTCAGGTACCCATTTATAGCTGGGTAAACTGGAGCTTGACGCTACTATGTTTTGGTCCTGGAACCCAGCAACTTTGCCATGAGAGGAAAATGCTCTAACCGCTTAGGCAGTCAGACTGAAATTCTGAATTTCAGTCAGTAGAATATATGAACATGTAACTTAGGAGGGGGGGGGGGGGAAGCTGCATCAGATTGTACCGTTTGTAACAAACAGTTTGTACGTGTAAATACACATGCAACATGAGGCCACAATGAATAAAATACTGGGCTCGCTAGAGCCAGGGGAAATTCTTGCACTCCGCTATGGCACCGTCTGTGAGAGAGTTATCTCAGTAGTAGCAGCTCATATTTTTTCAAATTGACATAGTCAGCAATCACACTGGATAGAAATAAGAATTGATGGTATCCTTTGGAGGCTGGTTACAGTTCGAGGACATTTGTTTGTTGTTGCCTGTATAAGATTAGCAACAGTAGAATAATAACTGTTGCAAATTAGCAACAACACATGGGCACTAAGAACAGAATTACCTCATTAGGTGAGGAATACTAACAGACTGATAATTATCATTCATTACCCTTCAGCTGCCAATGGAGCATAGGAGCATAGGCCATTAACATGTTAACACCAAGCTTTCATAACCCGTGCCACCCCCCTTCCTGTGTCTTTCCATGTCGTTATCTTTTTTAGGTCTTTCTCCAGTTCCCTTCTCCATGTGTTTTGTTGTTGTTGTTGTTACTGATGGGATTCCAGAACAAAGACTGCCTTGTAATACTATCAGCTTGTTTCCTCAGGGCCATCATCTATTCTTTATCTCTTGTTCCGCTGCTGTTGGTCCAACACAACACTATTAGTTCCACGTTAGTGATTTTGTCACACCATTTCAATCCTTATCTGTGCAAGCACTAATTTCTGAAAGCATGTAACTTCTTTGGTTCTTGTTTTTGTTGTTCTTCATTTTTATGTGCCGTACAGTATAACTGCCTTGACATTTGAGTTGAATATTTCTACTTTTTAGTTAAAGGTTCTGAGTTTTTAGTTGAAGAGTCTGATTTTTGAGCTGGGCTTAATTTATTTGAGATATACTTCTTTAGATATATCTCTTTTTGTATATTTTGGGGTTAGCTGTCCAGTCCGGTCGAAACTTAAGGCCTAAAAACTTCAACAGGTAGCAAATATCATTCTCATCTTCATCATTTCCTTTTATATTTATGTTGGAGCATGGAGCCACCACCACATCTGGTCTCTTTGCATGAAGCCTGCACCAGATCTTTTGTGTGCTCTTGTAGAGGTTTTCTGGAGCAGTTTGTTTTACATGCTGGGGATGCCAGCTCCATGTATAACCTCATGATAGCCCTTCTTACAACATGCCTGGGGTATCAGAAGCCCTATTCTTTATTTGTCTGGGCAAATAACATAGTTGCCAGACAGTAATTCTGCTTTCTAAAGTCAAGTCTTAGCTGGCAAATATACATTATGCAAATGACACAGCAAATTGAGTAGTTTGGTACTGCATAGGAGGATGCTTCTTTGATGTAGTGCAAGAGCAGAGTTTCTAAATGGTGTGAGGAAAGCGGATCAAAGGTCAATCCCAACAAGACCTGTGTGATGTGGTGCTCTATGAACAACTCCATAGTGAAAGCAGACCTTCCAGACATCACTCTCAGTGGGCAGAACATCGAAGGGCAAGTCAGGCTGAAGTATCTGGGAGTAACGTTTGACTGTGGGCTATCATTCAAATATCATGTCAAACTGATCATACAGAAGTTGCAAGCGAGGACTGGCATCCTTTAAAAACAAAGGCTGCTGCGTGCTTGGAACAGAGACTTGTTTGTCCTGTATCATCAGCTCGTGATTTCAGTAATTGAGTACGGGCTAGGAATACTCATGCTGTCAGTGTCACAATGTGAACGACTTGAACGCATTCAGAATGAAGGGGTGCGACTAGTTTTGGGCTGTACGTTTGATACCCCCGTTGTGACAATGAGATACGGTCTCGGATTACTGTCAATTAGAGCCAGATATGCGATGGCCCAGGCAAAAGTATATAGGCGGGTATTCACAGACAAAAGACATCCTCTACATGAGAATGTAGCTGATATCAAGAATCAAGAGCGGGATGTCTTGGATGGCACAGGTAGAGGGTACAATTGGTCAGGTGACCAGGGTTGAAAATGTATCCAAAGGGGAACAGTGGAGTAAGTCAGGGGAGAACTGGATAAACTACCAGCAGGTCATCATTAGCCTTGGCAGAGAGTGCAGGGGGGGGGGGAAGCTGCATCAGATTGTACCGTTGATACCCTCTCTTTGGACTGTCACTGGCTCATCCTTTAGACGAGCTTCACTAACTTGAAGAAAAATATTTCACATCCATTTAGTTTGTAACAAACAGTTTGTACGTGTAAATACACATGCAACATGAGGCCACAATGAATAAAATACTGGGCTCGCTAGAGCCAGGGGAAATTCTTGCACTCCGCTATGGCACCGTCTGTGAGAGAGTTATCTCAGTAGTAGCAGCTCATATTTTTTCAAATTGACATAGTCAGCAATCACACTGGATAGAAATAAGAATTGATGGTATCCTTTGGAGGCTGGTTACAGTTCGAGGACATTTGTTTGTTGTTGTCTGTATAAGATTAGCAACAGTAGAACAATAACTGTTGCAAATTAGCAACAACACATGGGCACTAAGAACAGAATTACCTCATTAGGTGAGGAATACTAACAGACTGATAATTATCATTCATTACCCTTCAGCTGCCAATGGAGCATAGGAGCATAGGCCATTAACATGTTAACACCAAGCTTTCATAACCCGTGCCACCCCCCTTCCTGTGTCTTTCCATGTCGTTATCTTTTTTAGGTCTTTCTCCAGTTCCCTTCTCCATGTGTTTTGTTGTTGTTGTTGTTACTGATGGGATTCCAGAACAAAGACTGCCTTGTATGTACGTTTGATACCCCCATTGTGACAATGAGATACGGTCTCGGATTACTGTCAATTAGAGCCAGATATGCGATGGCCCAGGCAAAAGTATATATGCGGGTATTCACAGACAAAAGACATCCTCTACATGAGAATGTAGCTGATATCAAGAATCAAGAGCGGGATGTCTTGGATGGCACAGGTAGAGGGTACAATTGGTCAGGTGACCAGGGTTGAAAATGTATCCAAAGGGGAAGAGTGGAGTAAGTCAGGGGAGAACTGGATAAACTACCAGCAGGTCATCATTAGCCTTGGCAGAGAGTGCAGATCTTGGGGCAGTGGAAAAGCAGAGCTGGAGATTAATCAGCTGATCAGTGATCATGCTGGGGATGATGACACCATTGTGTACAATGATGGATCTGTAGTGTGTGGTGAGAAATTAGGATGGGGCTTCTCTGCGAGAATAAAGGGCAGGGTCGTCGCTGAACAGAGTGGAGCCTACATGACAACAACCTCCAACATGAGAATGGAGGTAGAGGCAGTTACTGCAGCACTGAGGTGGCCGTCTGAAACTCCACCAACCAGGGCAGTTATATTGTCAGACTCTAGCCATGCTTCGGAAAGTTCAGATCGGATGGCTGCGGCAGGAATGGGAAACATCAATAGAATCCTCAAGTTTTCAAGAACTGGTGTGGATCTGCTGTCCTGGTCATGCAGGGGTATGTGGCAATAAGAGAGCTGACAGACTGGCATCAAGAGCACCAATAGTAAGGACACTGGACATGGATAAGGGAGAGATGCTAAGGGTTATTAATGATCACCTGCTGGATAATGACACTACAATTGATGAATCAACAAGGCTGAGGCTGTTGAGTTTGGCATCAAACGTGGGACTAGCAAAAATGGACATGAGAGAGGATGCATCCATCGTATGTACATCCAGCGTGCTACAGGAACAATTAGCATTCATACTCTTTGACATTTGCTGAGGGAGAGTGAACACCTATGGGTTTGCCCAGAGTGCAGTGAGGTCGATTCTGATTAACAATAACAAGAGTTACATAGTAGCACAGCATGTAATGTCCATTCAGTACAAAGTCAGCATAGTCAGTGGAAGTGAATTTTGTGATATTAGATGTCTGTAACTAGCACACACAAACTTATAGGTGAGCTGTTAGCCTCTTCAAATTTATAGTAAGTGTTTAGCTGTAGACGTGCCAGGATTGGACATTTTGAGGGTTAAACTAAAATAAATATTAATTTGTTAGATTGTGTAAATGAAGAGTTTGCCTGAATTCCAATTTATTATAAATTAATTAAAACAGCACAGATAAATAATATTCTGTGTTTTATCCTCCACCTACAGATGGCCAAGGACAGTCTCACTGAAGGCAACATACCACACTGCCCTTGTGTTGTCTGTTTAGAACATTTTAATCAGAATGACAGTTTTCACTGCACTGCCTGCTACCACTACTTTCACACTCGCTGCCTGTACAAGTATATAAGTCACGCTCGCACTCAGCTGGAAGATGAGGAAAAGGATTTCTCAGAGAGAAGGCATTTAGAAGTCGGCAGCAATGATAAGGTATTTAATGCTTCCTGCAACATGATTTAAGCCTAAATCTAAGGTAGAATCATGGAATAGTAGACTGGCTCAAATGTTGGCCAACTGGCTATTGCTACATCAACTGTGTCGCTTGCAATTTTTAAAAACATAACCCATTTCTGTTAACCTAAACGATAACCCTAACTCTGTTTTGAGCTTTAAGGCCTCACTAAATAAAGTCAATGAGAAAATACAAGGTTTCTACCCACGGACTTTACAATCCATCAGTGATGTGCTTTCATTCAATCAGGCTCATACTTCTCTTGCACTCTGGATATTCATTACAATCCGTAATGAAAATCTTGCTAATATTTTAATGATGACAAGTGACACTGCTGGTGTTTTGATAATCATTTGGGAGACATAATTACAAGGCCATCTTTGTTATGGAATCTCCTTAGCCCCTAAGATATTAGAATGAGTCATGTTCACTGTCGAGCCTGGTTCTGTTTCGAAAACAATCGCTTGTCTCTAAAACTAAAGTTATGAACTTTTCTAACGAGACCTTCGATATCATCCTGAACGGGGAAAAACTACAGAAAGTTGAAAGTTTCAACTATTCAGGCAGTAAAATGACTCAGGATGGTGACACAACAAGAGAAATTCATACTAGAATTGCTTTGGCAGCTAGCGCCTTCAATAGATTATCTAACATTTGGAAATTACGATCATTGAATATACATACCAAGCTTCGTCTGTTTAATTCGATTGTTATCTCAGTGTTAACATATGGCTGTGAAAGTTGGAAAATACAGGGTTCGTAGCAACCTTGAAAAACCTGGAAAACGAAGAAAAAAATTCCAGGCCTTGAAAAGCCTGGAAAAATGGCTACAAGCCCTGAATTTCCCGCATCGGACCTTGAAAAAAAATTCAAATCGAAAGTTGTACGCTTTTCGTCCATTTTTCAGTTATTGGTGGTATTTTTCGTTAAACTTCAGTTACCGAAGAATTTTTACTTCCCTTTGTACGCTAAATCCATTTCCAGACGTTTTCGGGAGTTTGCGTTTTCGGAGGTTTGCGTTTATGACGTGAACGCACAAATCTATATTTAGCGCTAGCGTCTGTTCATTCGAATCAAACATCGCCACCTTTTAAAGTCGAGACTTTGACATTTTGACAGCATCCTTCACTCTTCAATTTATTATTTAGAAACATGCCTATAGCACGTTTCACTAGCTTTGCCCTCAAACAAATGTAATTATCTGATTAACCGTCTAACGTATTAATGCCATTTTTTGCATACGATGTTATATTGGGTTAGACCCAACAAATATATACTTTATATCTGTGCATCTTGTCCAGTTCCCATAAACGGATGAAATCCTTTGATCTTTGTCGGCATACTAATTATTGTGTATCGAGAAAAGAAATTTTACCACTTCATGCACAGATTCTGTGAATTGATTAGGCATAGGCGTGTCTACTATTACAATAATGTGGCCATCACGTTTGCAATTGAATACGTGTTGAAGATGATTTCTTAAATGATCTGCATGCGAAATACTCGTGACATTGTTTGTCATTGACATTTAATGCGCTACCAAACTGGACCTTCCTTGATCTAATTATTTCAATGGGTATCATCTCTTTGCGGTTCATAAATATCATAATGGAACGTTGCTCCTCTAATGTGCTTGTAAATAACGGTAAGGTCATCTTTAAAGAAATTAAACTTCATCCGAATCATAATCAGATGTCTCTGAGAAATTGAAAATCAATCTCGGCTGAATGAAGGACAAACCATCATTCTTCCAATATTCCTCTTCCTCTTGTAACACATGGTTCTCACTTTTCTTCCAATAATCCCTGGCTATATTGGAGATGGCGGCTTTTATAAGTACAGTATTTCAACATCTTTTAATTTGAACGTTCTATTTTCTGTTGCTACCTGTTCCTTAATTTTAGCCCATACTAATTCTATTGGGTTTAAGTGAGAATGGTAAGGAGGTAATCTTAAACATCTGTGACCATGTTCATGGATTGCCTTGTCTATGTGAAATATCTTTGTATGCTGTGTCTTTTTTTACAATTCCAAGTAATTCAGGTTCATGGACATTTCGTTGAATGGAATGTTGTTTATGGTCAGCCAAATCTTTATTACATCTTTAATACTTGGTGAATTAGAAACTTTATCTTCTGGTGCCACAACGTTGTGATATGAGGCATTGTCCATTATCAAACACCACGGTCTATCCAAGGAAGGAAGTACATGATTCACAATCCAATCTTGAAATATCTTGCCATTCATCTCTGCATGGTAATCCCTATTATCTGTGGATTTTGAAACAAATATGAGTTCAGTATTATTTAGAAGCCCATATGATGGTTGCTTCCTGGATGTGCAATTATTAGGCGCTGTCCTTTGCTGCTTGGTACTAGTCTCTTAGTTGTTCCATCAGATGATTGCCATTCTCGTTCATTACTGTGGTGCGCATTGATCCAAGTTTCATCTAAATACACAAAATCATAACAATCTCTTCTCATTTCTCTGACCTCGCGTAAATATTTGCTTCTCATTGCAACTATATGAGGCTTCTCACAAATAAGGTTTCTACCACCAACATATTTTCTAAAAGTGAATCCCAAACTCCTAATAGTCCTCCATAGCGTAGATTTGGAAATATCAATGTCATTATTCTTTCTTAACCAAATTTTCAATTTCCTTAAAGTCACTGCCTCATTATTGTGAAACATATTGCAAATTTCTCTGCGGATCAATTCTCTGTCAAAATTATCCACCACTCTTGGCCTAATTTTCGTGTGTAAAACACTGGAATTAGACATTTCAGATGTCGCTATCCAGCGGTGCAATGATCGTTTGCTTATCCCCAAGGCGTGAATAGTCCTCTTTTGTGGGTTTGAAATAGAATGATTAGTTTTCCTCGAGTAGCTTCATTGCAGAAATACTTAAAAATCCTATTTGTGATTTGCTGTAATGTCATAAAATGTACTCGCAGACTCATTTTTCCTTCTTAACCACACAATAATTTTTGTAGACACACCTCTGATTGACAATGTGTGCGTTGCACCGGATATAAACTGTTTTATGTTCAAGAAGTGCGATTTCACGCAATTTCACTCAAAAATCATGCCAATTGCTTGATAAACCAAAAATGTGCAAATGAGGTCGTATAATTTACTGTAGACATTTCATTATGTGTGCGTGTGATGTGTGTTGGCAAGTAGGATTTTATATTATATCGCAAAGAAACGAAAATTGAAACCAATGGCCGCATTTTAATGAAAAATTTAATTCATAGGGACTATACCATTTCAAATTCACACACAAAATTTCACTTATATACGTTATATATTCGCTGAGATATAGCATTTTGAAGTTGGGCAAAGCTAGTGAAACGTGCTATAGTTGTAACTTTCAGCATTTCATTCATTCATAACCCTCCACTCCCAAAGGAGCATAGGCCTTCAACAAACACATGCCAAGTCCTCCTGTCACGTGCCATCATCTCAAGTTCTTTCCATGTTCTCCTCATCATTTTCACCTCTGTTTCCAACTCTCTTCTCCATGTACTTCTTGGTCTTCCTCTGCCTCTCTTGCCCTGCGGGTTCCAGAACAAGGACTGCCTTGTAATGCTATCAACAGGTTTCCTCAGTGTGTGTCCTATCCATCGCCATCGTCTTCTTCTCATCTCTTGTTCCACTGGCACTTGTCTAGTTCTTGTCATCAGTTCTACGTTGGTAACCTTGTCATACCATTTTAATCCCTCTATTCTACGCAAGCACCCATTTATGAAAGTCTGTAGCTTTTTGGTTGTTGTCTTTGTTGTTCTCCATGTCTCAGAGCCATACAATAGGACTGACTTCACATTTGAGTTGAAGATTCTTATTTTCGTGTTGGATCCTATTTCTCTTGATCTCCATATATTTCCCAATGCAATGAAAGCTCCTCTTGCCTTTTGTATTCTTATTTTGATATCGCTGTCTGTCCCTCCAACTTTGTCTATATTACTGCCAAGATACGTATATGATTCTACATCTTGTATTGGTGTTTCTTCAAGTTCAACCCTATTATCATTACCTGCATTTATTCTCATTATTTTTGTCTTTTCCCTGTGTATTTTCAGACCCAATTGCTGTGACCTCTCATCGAGTGTTTTCAATTTGTCCTGCATCTGATTACGGTTATGGGACAGAAGAGCCAAGTCATCAGCAAAATCCAGATCATCCAACTGCTTAGTCAGAGTCCACTGGATTCCATTTCTGTTGTGTGTTGTCGATGATCTCATAACCCAATCTATTGCCAGCAAGAAAAGAAATGGAGACAAGAGGCATCCCTGTCGCACTCCTGTTCTTATCCCAAATGGTTCTGTAAGCTGTCCTTCATGAAGAACTCTGCATGTCATGTCTTCATATGTTTTCTTTATTAAATTAATGATCTTCAGGGGAACTCCATAATGCCTCATCAATTTCCAAAGTGATTCTCTGTCTACACTGTCAAATGCCTTTTCATAGTCCACAAATCCGATGTATAGTGGTGAATTCCATTCCAGACTTTGTTCAACTATTATTCTCAAAGTGGCTATCTGGTCTGTACATGATCTGTTTTGTCGAAAACCTGCTTGTTCATCTCTCAATTTCTTGTCTATCGACTCTTTTAATCTCTCAAGGATAATCCTGTTTAATACTTTTCCTGGCACTGATAGTAACATTATTCCTCTATAATTTGTGCACTCTTGTAAATTTCCCTTCTTAGGCAACTTAACCAGATATCCTTCCTTCCATCCTGCTGGTATCTCTTCCTTTTCCCAGACTTTACCAAGTAATTTATATAACATCTCTGTAGCCGTGTCGATATCTGCTTTGATGGCCTCTGCTGGAATGCCATCAGGTCCAGACGCTTTTCCATCTCTTAGAAGCTTTATGGCTTTCTTTATTTCTTCCTTCGTTGGTCTTTCACCGTTAATTTGTAGCTCTTCTTCTGCTGGCTGGATGTCCAGCGGGTTTTGTGGAGCTGGTCTATTGAGAAGGTCCCCAAAATATTCTGTCCACCTCTTCATTTGCTCTTGTATATTGCTGAGCAGTTTCCCATTCTTGTCTTTTATGAGACAACTTGTTTGCTTGTATTTCCCTGTTAACTTCTTTGTGCTGCTATACAGTTCTCTCATATTTCCTTTGGCTGCAGCATCTTCTGCCTCTCTTGCCAACTCCTCAATATACTTCCTCTTGTCTCTTTTGATACTTCTTTTTACTTCTTTGTTTGCTTCTGTGTACACTTCTTGAGCCTTGGCTTTGGAACTTCTGGTTTTGCTTGTGTTTAACTCTGCTTTCTTGTTTTTCCTGTCTTTTATCTTATTGATGGTTTCTGTTGTTATCCATGCTTTTTGTTGTCTTTCCCTTTTCCCCAGTATTTCTTCACATGTCTCCTTCCATACCGTTTTGACCTGCTGCCAATAGTCTTCTGTATTCTCTACATCTTCCAGCTGTTGTAGCACTTGGAATTTGTTGGATACTGTGACCGCAAATTTGTCTCTTGTTTCTTGATTTCTTAGCTGTCCTACTTTAAACTGTTGTCTATAATTTTGCATTGTTGCATATCTCTTGAGTTTCATTTTTATTTTGGCTATCAGAAGATGGTGATCTGATGCCACATCTGCTCCTCTATATACCTTTACATCCTGCAATGATGATCTAAACTTCTTCTTTATGCATATATGATCGATCTGATTTTCTGTTCTATGGTCTGGTGATATCCATGTTGCCTTGTGTATTCTCTTATGTGGAAACATGCTTCCTCCTATAGCCAGTTGATTTGAAGCACAGAAGTTTGCGAATAGTTCTCCATTTTCATTCATTACTCCTAGCCCATGTTTTCCCATGACTTCTTCAAATCCGGTGTTGACTGTACCTATCTTTGCATTCATGTCACCCATCAATATTGTGATGTCTCTTCTTTTTACTTTATCCATAATTTCCTGTAGTTTAGTATAAAATGCTTCTTTCACAGACTCTTCTTTGTCATTAGTTGGTGCATAACATTGGATGACATTTACATGAATTTTCTTTTTAGCTGTTTTGAAAGTAGCTGTTATTATTCTGGGTCCAACAGCTTCCCATTCAATGAGTGCTTTCTGTGCTTCTTTAGATAACATAAGAGCTACCCCTTCACTGTGGTGTGAAGTTTCGTCTTCATGTCCTGAGGACAGCACCAATTCATCTGTGATGAGTTTCTTTCTGTCTACCCCCTTCCACTTTGTTTCACACATTCCCAGAACCTCGATTTTGTATTCCCTCATTTCTGCTGCTACTTGCGCCACTTTCCCTTGTTCGTTTAATGTCCGAACATTCCAGGTGCCAAATCTGGAAGTTCTCCTAGAAGAAAGAAGGTTAGTCAGCAACACAGACTCCTTTCGGCTTTCTCTGTGTTGCATCATACGCCTCCCCGCGAGAGGACCTTCCCCTGTCTTGGATGGCTGTGTTTTATTTCCTTTATTTGACTTGTCCATATTTGTTGAAGTTTTTTGTGGTTTAAATTTTTTTTACAGGATGGGGTAACCGGCCCCATGCCCAACCCTCCTTAGTCGCCTTCTACGACATGCCTGGCAGGGGACAGTGTTACTATTCTTTGCTCCCCTTTCGGGCCCCGGTGACACATGGGTGAACTTTCAGCATAAATGGCTAGAAATGCCAAGTTATAAAACATGGATAGCACCTGGAAAAACTGCAAATTACGCAAGTTGCACCATGTGTAAAAAAGAAATATGTTTGACCAGCATGGGAGAAAGTGCAGTAAAGTCACATGTTACTGGAAAAAAACACCAACAACTTGTCTCTGCACATTCAAGTTGTATTAAATCGCTCATTTCAACTGAGGTAAGTAATAAATTTATTTATCTCATTTATAAAACATATTTAAATAAGTCCGATTTAAAGATAGGCCTACTGTATTTGCGTCTTTAATTTACAATATATTTAGGCTACAGTTTTATTTTTAACCATGGCCAAAATTACCGGTAGGCCTATAGTGTTTGAATGAAATTTATTAGTTTACAACTGTTTACGGGAACATCTTTGACAAAGTTTAAGATTGTCAGGAATAGAAATTGATGGCAATTCCATATCCTATACCCTGTTATCAGACCCATGTCCCACTGTTCATTTTTTGGAAATAAATATATTTTGAATGCTTTTTTTTTTTTTATGACAGCCTAAAGAGACATATCTCGTTCAACTTCTGAAGGGTTAGGGGCCTATAATTAGGATAGGCCTACATGTTTTCAATTCCAGATAACATGAATAACCGCTGATTCATGAAAGTGCCATCACTTCTGTTAAATCACTGTAGGCCTAATTAGGATGCATGAAAATTAGCCTACCAATTTTGTGCATAGTAGGCCTATAGGCCTATGTTATTTTAAAAATAAATAGGTAAATAAGTAAAATTAAATAAAATTTTAAAAAATATCTAAACAAACAAACGAGATAAAACAAAACAAAACCCAACAAAAACACCAAACAAAGATAGTAGGCCTAAAGATGGGTTGGGGGGGGGGGGGGGTTGTGTCAAGGCATGCTGTTTCCAGTTAGATATTTAATTGATTTTCACATATCCTATAAGAAATAAATAAAGAAGTGAAGACAAAAACTCGAAGAGATAAAAGACATTTCATCAATGAACTGGCCGTAGAAGCTGAAAATGCTGCAAGAACTGGTAATAGTAGGTGCCTTTATCAAATTACAAAACAACTATGTCACCAGCCTACTGCTATGGAAACACCTGTTAAAGGTAAATTAGGGAATTCAATACCAACAGAAAAAGAACAAATGAAGAGATGGGCTGAGCACTTCATGGAGGTGCTAAACAGACCACCACCAACAGTAACACCTGATTTTAATAATGAAACATCCACAACCACCTTGCCAATAACTTGCGATGAATTCACGCTGGACGAGATCAAACAAGCCGTTAAAAGATTAAAAAATTTTAAAGCTGCTGGAGTTGACGAAATTTCAGGGGAAATGATTAAAGCAGTTAATGACAACAACCTCTTGAGAATTTTAGATATTATAAATGAAGTATGGAGAGAAGAACAACCACCACAACAATGGAAAGACAGTATTATTGTAAAGTTACCGAAGAAAGGTGATCTATCAGACTGTAATAACTGGCGTGGTATATCTCTATTATCAGTACCTGGAAAATTATTATGTTGCATGATGTTAGAAAGACTTAAATTGCATGCTGACGAAAAGATCAGAGAAGAACAAGCGGGTTTCAGGCCGAAACGATCATGTATTGATCAAATATTCACACTAAGAACAATTATAGAAGAATCAGTGGAAAGGCAATCGCCACTTATTATCACCTTCGTCGATTTTCAAAAAGCCTTTGATAGTCTACACCGCCATCATTGTGGAAGATACTTACAATCTATGGTTTTCCAACAAAATATGTGAATATAATCAAAGCGCTATATGACAATGCAAGATGTTGTTGTGTTAGAACAAATAAAGGGAATACAGAATGGTTTACAGTAGAAACAGGGGTGAAACAAGGCTGTATTATGTCACCACTACTTTTTGGAATAGCTATTGATTGGGTTATGAGAAACTATACCCACAATGAACAATTGGGTATAAAATGGACAAATGGAAAATTCCTGGGGGACCTGGATTTCGCAGATGATGTAGCATTCTTAAGTTCAACACCAAGACCATCCCAAGAAGCAATAAATAATTTGTGTCATCTCTCGGTTAAAATTGGTCTCCAAATAAATGCCTCTAAAACTAAAGCTATGAACTTTTCTAACGAGACCTTTGATATCATCTTGAACGGGGAAAAACTACAGAAAGTTGAAAGTTTCAATTATTTAGGCAGTAAAATGACTCAGGATGGTGACACAACAAGAGAAATCCATACTAGAATTGCTTTGGCAGCTAGCGCCTTCAATAGATTATCTAACATTTGGAAATTACGATCATTGAATATACATACCAAGCTTCGTCTGTTTAATTCAAATGTTATCTCAGTGTTAACATACGGCTGTGAGAGTTGGAAAATAACAAAATCATTGGAGAACAAGCTGAATACATTCGAGAACAAATGTCTTAGAAAACTCATGAACATCAGTTGGAAAGAATTCAAGACTAATCGACAAATAAGAGAAGACTCTAGGCAGAAATATGTCTCCGACTATATAAGGAAAAGACGATGGTCATATATCGGTCATGTCCTACGAATGCAAAACAACAGAATACCACTACAGGCGCTCACTTGGGTTCCTGAGGGTAAGCGGAAAAAAGGAAGACCAAAAGAAACACTCAGAAGAACAATAATAAGAGAAGGAAGAACGTTGGGCCTAAATAATGTGCAAGAGCTAAGAGGAGTGGCGTCACAACGAACAACCTGGAGAGCACTGGTTTCTGCCTTATGCGCCGTGTTTGGCGCTTAAAGAATTTATTATTATTATTATTTATAAGAATATCATCATACCTTCACCCTCCCAATTACTATATATTAACTTTTCTTGTTCTGGTTAAATATTGTTTGACTTTATTATTCATGCGTTTAGAACTTTGACTTGGTAAATATACATAGCTTAGGCCTACTCATAAGTTATTTTTTGTGTGTTCCTTTTCTTTTTTTTTTTTTTAATCAGAAAAGAACACAACCCCAAGGAGCAGTTTTTCCCTCAGAAATATCAAAACCATCTAACACTACTCCCTCAAACACGTCAAAAACGTCTAACACTACTAGGAGACCTACAGATGTGACATCATTTGTGACCAAGGAAGAAACTCTCAGAGCTGAGATTATTTGGACTCTTTTTTTCAGTGAAAAGTCACCATAGTTTTAATTCAAATACAGGAATTAATAAAAATTTTCAGAAAATGTTTCCTGGTAGTTCTATTGCCAGACAGTTTGGTCTATCTGAAAAGAAAACTTTCTACCTGGCCTCTTTTGGACTGGCTCCATATTTCACCTCACTTCTTGAGAGCCAGCTTAGCAAGAACAGTTACATTGTTCTGTTTGATGAAAGCATGAACAAATCAATGCAGCGAAAGCAAATGGATTTCCATGTTCGTTTCTGGGATGTAAATGTGATAAAAACACATTATCTAACATCAAAGTTTCTTGGACATGCTAGAGCTCTTGATATGCAGACTGCATTTGATGATGCATGCTCATCGTTAAATTTAGGACATTTGCTCCAACTGTCCATGGATGGGCCTAATGTAAATTGGTCTTTTCATGACAAAATTAATGTGCTACTGAACCAGAACTATGGCACAGAACTACTGAATGTTGGAAGCTGTGGGCTGCACAAAGTTCACTGTAGCACTGAAGAAAAAACAACTCAAATTGAAAAAGACAAATCATCCTGTGTTTTGTACGACAGAAGATAAGGCATGCCGACATGATACCCTGCTTCAAGTTATACCACACAGTCAAGGATTATCAACGATCCAGACAAAGACTCTTGCAGAGGCCTACAGCTACAACTTCAACCCCAGTTAATGAAAAAAGCAGCTCAGACTCCAACTAGAGGTACGTAACTACTCAAACATTTACAAACACACATTATTATGCCACAGACGCAGAATACATTCAAAAAAGACAAACACGAAAAATAGTTTTTTTTTTTGCATTTTATTCACAATTTTATTAGCCTTTTATGTTGATATATGTGGTTAATCATTAAATCAATACGTCAATCACGCTTATTTTATTCATTGCCATCCATGTCACTAACATTTTATTGTGCTAATGTTGAACAAATTCGCTAAAAACTGGGAAAAGATGTGTGTTTTTCAATCTTTTATGAATTTTCAAAAAAAAAAAAGTTCTTTTTAAAGAAATCTGCAAACAACCTTGGTAATGGGTGACGGTAATGCTCCGGATTGCTGGTCAGCAAAGTGATAATTGTATCTGAGAAAATTAGATGAGGAAAATATTAGAGTTTCCCATCCTTGAAAATCACGTGGTGGACCTGGAAAAACCTGGAAAAAGCCTGGAAAATGCTTGAAGAAATTTGCTATGAACCCTGAAAATAACAAAATCATTGGAGAACAAGCTGAATGCATTCGAGAACAAATGTCTTAGAAAACTCATGAACATCAGTTGGAAAGAATTCAAGACTAATCGACAAATAAGAGAAGACTCTAAGCAGAAATATGTCTCCGACTATATAAGGAAAAGACGATGGTCATATATCGGTCATGTCCTACGAATGCAAAACAACAGAATACCACTCCAGGCGCTCACTTGGGTTCCTGAGGGTAAGAGGAAAAAAGGAAGACCAAAAGAAACACTCAGAAGAACAATAATAAGAGAAGGAAGAACGTTGGGCCTTAATAATGTGCAAGAGTTAAGAGGAGTGGCGTCACAACGAACAACCTGGAGAGCACTGGTTTCTGCCTTATGCGCCGTGTTTGGTGCTTAAGGAATTTATTATTATTATTTGTTATGGAATCCCTAAGGTAAAAGACCAATAAAAAACAAAATGGAGAAGACAACTGGAGACAGTTGTGAAAATGATGAGGAAGATGTGGAAAGAGCTTGAGATGATGTCACATGACAGGACGACTTGGCTTACTTGTTTGTTGAAGACCTATGCATCGTGGGGAGCTAAAGGATTGATTGATTGATTGTCTATCAGCACATTTCATGCAGAGGGTTCTTGCAGTGTTGGACATTAACAAACTCAAGAATCATGGAAGAGAACCAGATGATAACCAATACTGTTTAAAGAGGAAGCTGAAGCAACAGATCTGATGGGCATTTCTGAAGCAGATGTCTCAAAATAAAAGTATGTGACAAGCAGGGAAAACAAACCTTTGTTTCACTGGGAGCATAAAGGATGGATAGATGATGGTGAATAAGAATATTTTCAGAAACCATTAGTTAAAAGAGTAATGGTGAAGGTAATTCATAGCAGATACTGCTGTAGGAGAGCCATGTGTTAGAGCCTTCACTGCTGGTTGCTTGAAAAGTCATTCCCTATTTTTAAAGTTTCTTCACACCTTTCCAACTAATTTATATGAAACAAATGTCAAAATTAGTGATTTAACTTATTTTTTTAATTACATAAAATTACAGCTGAACATGAGACCTGAAACATAACTTCATAGGGGGCATCTATTTTTGCTGTCTATTGAAGTGTCAGTTTTTTGGTAATATTAGATTCTTTGTTTTTGTGTGTGTATGGAAATAAAAAATAAAATTTATCAGTCAAGTGTCGATCAGCAGTTATTGTTCCTTGTTTTGATGTTTCTTTCATGTATGTCCAGAAGATGCAAGTGAGGACAAAAAATTGTTTAATTGACTTATTTTTCAATGACCATGTATACTAAGTCCAGCTTTATTAGGCTGTGTCAATGGTTCCCTATCTTGCTACCTTTGCCTTCCCAATTTACAGCTGGGTAGACTAGAGTGTGACACTTCTTGCCTCTAGAACTGGGTTGTCCAACTTATTCTACCCCGAGGGCCACATAAACCAAAAATTTAAAGTCCGCGGGCCATTCATGATAAAAAAAATTATTTAAAATAAAAGCTCAGTGGAAAATAGATGAAAATCGAACAGTGCGAACTTAAAAATAAAATACAATAAAAATGTACAATGAGCATTGAATTTCTATTGAAATAATTTTAGTTTAATTCTTACCTCCTGATGGAATGTTTGGGAAGGTGGGGGGTGGATTTTCTGTGACCAGAGTCTCGATATTAGTGTCAGTCGAACGCATTCGGATGTTGACTGCAGGCAGTAAAACATTGCTTTCCACCGGATGTTTTGAGTCTAATCTCGGAGTATTAATTATACCATATAATTAAAGAAATATTTTTTGTATGAGCGTGGGTCACAAAAATTTGCGCAGGCCACATTTGGCCTCTGGGACTGCAGCTGCTTTAGAAGCAAGCACCCTAACCACTGCCACTCACCATACTATTATAGTGTTTTAATTTATTGTTACTTTCAGAGCAAAGCTAAAAAAATAATATGCCCAATTTGTCGCTCTCCGTTGGACGAAGAGTCGCTGGCTGTTACCTGTTCTTCAGAGGAGCTGGAAAAAGATGAGAAGGTAGATGAGTTTGTTATACCACCTTCTTTGAAAGAGCAGCAGGTCAAGATGGCGCAGCTGTATGAATGTCAGAAGGCTAAAGGTGGAATCATTGATCTGGAGCTTGAAAGAAACAAGTACCTGGTGAATCCTGTAAGATTTTACTTTGCTCGTTTTCAAAATTATAATAATTACGTTACTGTTTGAAGTATATTGTAAAGCTGTGGATCTCAACAGGGGTACCTTGGGCATTGTAACCAGAATGGTGGATTTTTAGTCCCAACTAAGTTGGTTTGACCACGTCTGCAGAATGGGAGAAGATCAGCTACCACAACAAGTATGGGAAACTAAGAACCAGGAATACAGACCTCCAGGATGACTAGGAGGACAACATTAGACAATCTCTGAAGGACCGAGGACTAGGCTGGAACCAGGCCAGGAGGAAGACAGACAGACGGTACTTTCTTATATATTATATATGTAATGTATATAACGTCCTGAAAAGTATTGTAGAAAAAAAATGTCTTTGCCACAGAAAAAAATAGTAAAAGATTGTTAGTATATGAAACATTAGTGAAAAATGTGCTAACCATTTATGTTGATTTTTTAAAATGAATATTTCTCAAAAGTACAAAAATAAGAATCCTCAACTCAAATGTCAAGTCAGCCTTAATTTAAGGCTGTGAAACGCAGATAACAACAAGAAATAGCAACTAAAAAGCTGCAGACTTATCAGTGGAGGCTTGCATCGATCAGTGGATGCTTGCATAGAACAGATATAGAATTTTAGCAGACTGAAATCATATGAAAAAATCACCAGTGTGAAGCTGATGACCAAAACCAGACTAGTGCTGGTGGAGCAAGGGATGAGAAGACACTGGCAATGGATAAAGCACATTGTGAGGAAACCTGCTAATAGCATTACAAGGCCATTCTTATTCTGAAATCCCCAGGGTAGGGTAATTAGAGGGAGACTGAAAAACAAGCGGAGAAGAGAACTGGAGACAGAAGTGAAAGTGATGAGGAGGATATGGAAAGACCATGAGGTGATGGCACGGGACAGGAAGTCTTGGGAAAAGTTTGTTGAAGGCTTGTGTTGTTTGGGGAAAGGGGGGGCGAAGGGTAAAGAATTAATGAATTTACAGCAGAATGGGCAGATAGATTTTCTGACTGATCTTGTTACGGATGATGCTTGTGTGTGCCTTTGTTTTTTTTAAACATACTAATCAATATTTTTCTGCTTGCACCTCTGTCATAGGAGGACCGTATGCCAATTCGAAGCCAAACGCTCACTCCAGCAGCACCTGAGCACACTAGTAGCAGGTCTCCTAGGAAGCATGAGACTGGAGCGAGAAGCAAAGACAACTCAAAAGGTGGTGGCAGTCGTGACAACAGCTCTCAGCAGTATAGAAGCAAAGGCAGGGGTCAAGGCCGCGGAGACTTCAAATCAGACAGACCTCACCAAGAGAGGTATCACCATGACAGGAGCAGGCCTGTCCCTAGGCCAAGAATAGATGAAGGCTTTGTGGGTAGGGATAATCGTCCTCCTACAGGTGGTGCCAGGAGGGGTAAAGAAATAGGAGATAAAGATGAAAGTGAGAGGGAGTTGAAAAATGACAGAGGGATCAGGAGGGCTGATGGTTACGGAGGTGATGTTAAAGTAGACGATAAATTTCAAGAAAGAGATAAGAGGAATAGAGTGGAAAATAAGCAAGACAAAACAGACTGGTGGGATGTGGGTATCTTGGATGATAATCCTGAACATGGTAACAAAGAGTCTTATAAGACTAAAAGAGCTAGTGATGTGTATGTAAATACAGAAAGTAGACAAAGGGATTTTACTGTAAGGTTACATGACAGTGGAAGGGATAGACGAAGAGGTGGAGACAGCCAAAGAGGCAGAGATAGCCAAAGAGGTGGAGACAGGGAAAGAAGTGGAGACAGTCAAAGAAGTGGAGACAGTCAAAGAAGTGGAGACAGTCAAAGAAGTGGAGATAGTCAAAGAGGTGGAGATAGCCAAAGAAGTGGAGATAGCCAAAGAAGTGGAGATAGTCAAAGAGGTGGAGATAGCCAAAGAGGGGGAGATAGCCAAAGAAGTGGAGATAGCCAAAGAAGTGGAGATAGCCAAAGAAGTGGAGATAGCCAAAGAAGTGGAGATAGCCAAAGAGGGGGAGATAGCCAAAGAGGGGGAGATAGCCAAAGAGGGGGAGATAGCCAAAGAGGGGGAGATAGTCAAAGAAGTGGAGATAGTCAAAGACGTGGAGATAGTCAAAGAGGTGGAGGAAGCCAAAGAGGTGGAGGAAGCCAAAGAAGGGAGAAGCATGCTGGGCAGTCTTTAGAGGACAGTGAGGATCAATCTGCAGAGGATTTAAATGTGCCAAATGTTAATTTTAGTAGCCGTGTGAATGAAAAAACACACAAGAAGTCTGGTGAACTGAAAGGGGAGAATGGACAATATAGAAAATGTTCTGGAAATGGAAATAAGGTTAGTGCAACAGTGGAAAATAAAGCAACACATGTACAGAATGACATACATGGTGCTACAGGATTTAACAGAAACTTTGAAAGAGGTTTGAATGTTCACCTCAGTGACTATGACGATGGACGTGATTATAAAAGACGTGAGGGAGGAGGTCAGCAGAGGATAAAAAGAGAATATGACAATAAGGAGAGCAGTGGACACCAGGGAGATAGTGATAGTCATAAAGACAGAGGATCTGGCTCAAGTCACAGGGGCAGCAAGTTCTATGAGGGAAGTAACCATTCTGGGCACTCTGAAAAGACTTATGCTAGAAATGAGAGGCTACGTCAGCACGATACTTATCAGTATCATCAGCAACAGTGGCACCATAACAGCAGGCAAGAAGAAAGAGAGAGAGTCGACAGGCAATCAAGAGATACCCAAGGGATCAGAACAAGAGCTGAGGATAATGAAGATTCAGGAGTGGCCGTCAAGGGTGCATGTGGATCTGACACCACTTCTGAAACAGGGGCGCAGGATGATGAAGAGGCAGACTTACAGTACCAGTCTACCAGTCAAAATTCCATCTTTAAATATTTTGGGAAAGTACCAGAAGTGGACAAGATGAGGCTGAGCACTGTTGCATATATGGAAGTGCCAAACAACGAGATCATGACTTATAAATCTGAAACAAATTATAATGTGGACAGATCTGATTATCACAATGAGTACAAATGTGCAGATAGGAGACCAGAAAGTGTAAATGGTTATGTTAATTTAGGAAATAATATGGGCTCTTCATCCGACGTAGAATGTGAGGAGGAAAAATTTAGGACACACAAGAAGTGTCCTGTTTACAGCGAAAGTGAGCTAAGGACATATTATGTAGGTTACGATGAACATGAGGAAGAAAACTGGGATGATGAAGTTGACATTTACGATTATGAAAGATACATGGTTAGACCTGAACATCTGCAAGAATACAACAAGCAGGTGGCGCCACGTAAGCAGCACTACCAGGACAAAATAAAAGAAAGACGTGAACTACAAAGGGTCATAGAACTTGAGCATAAGAGAATTAGGAAGGAGCAAATGGAGAGAAGTAACGGAAAAGACGATGAATATGAAACAGGGTCAACTGTACAAGCAGATACACTATATAAGAAAGAAAACATCTTCAAGGAAAAGTCTGTACTGGAATTGTTCAAAGAAGAGGCAAATAAAAACATGAATTCTTCCATTCTGAGAGAAAACAGCAGTACCCCAATAGAGACATCAGCCACTTTGTCAGAAAATTCTGTGAAGTTTGTACTTGAAAGTGACAGCAGACTGGAGTGCTCAAAACAGAATATCTGTGTTGGACACACCATACAGGATGAGTCTAGCAACAGTAAATCTATATCACAAGCTTGTCACACAAAAATAAGCAACACTTTTATTAAACATCAGGATGGGAGTAAACTTGCCAGGGTGGAGGAGAACAGGATTAAACTTGCACCCCATATCAGCAGTGATCGTAAATCATCAGAAGGCTTGAACAAATCTGAGGGCGTAAACACAGAAGACTGTCACAAGCGGTACGAATTTGCCATGGCAAGCATGTTTGACAAACACTGCAAAGGCCAGTATGCCAAAATGCCAAACAGAATTAAAGAAGGTGATTCCCAGGTTACTGCTCTGTCTTCTGCCTTAAACAGCAAATATTTTGCAACCAAGGATGAGTGTTCATCTTCATTGTCAAATACAGAGGGATCCTCTTTGTCTTCACGAGACAATGTCTCCATGCCATTCTTAACAAAAAATTTCTCATCAGATAACGCTGCAGAAAATACTATACACAATGATAAAGGTATAAAGGCTGCAAAACGTAAGGATGCTATAAACAAAGATAAAGGTACACTTCACAAAGAAGAGTGTAAAGCAGTACCGCAGTCTTTCATTCAGAACTTCAGAAAAGCCCCACCGTTGAAATTTCCTAAGAAAAATCGACAAAGCACGTCCAGAGATTCATCATTGTGTGCCATATCCAAGCCAGAAACAGGAGATGAGAGATTCTCAGCAGACAAGGCATCTGCAGCTGTAAATGATGGCTGTTCTCAAATTCTTGAACAAGATGTTGGTGGTGGATGGGTTGAAGATGTGAAGGGCAGTTGTAGTATGACAAACCACAGTATATATCCTCCACAAACTACCTCGGCTATGCTGAACACTTTGCTGGCTACCAGTGTCCCTGATCTGTCAACAGCTTTGCTCAATAGCCACTTAAGCAGCTCTTTACTGAACGCGAACTTGCTCAGCAGTCACCACGGTGGTTTAGGTTTGAATCCAAGTCTATTAAGTCTTTATAGCTCATACTTTGGAAATGCATGGAATTTGTGTGCGAGTGATTTGTATGCTTTGAACCATATGGTTGCACAAAATATTGGAGTTTGTAATAATATGAACCTAGCAACCAACACATACAGTATGAATGATGTTACATTGCCTAACTATACTGTTAGGGGTGGCATTGCTAGTGGCAGGCAACATAGTACAAATGGAGATGTCATCAACACAGACAGTGCAAACATCTTCCCAGTTGTTACAAAGTGATTTTTAAAATATTGTGAACTACCGGAGATACTCGAGTATAAGCCAGTCTGACTACACGTCAACCCCTAGACTTTAGGACTTAAAATGCTTCCAAAATGATTGACCCGATTATGTCGACCTAGTTTTTCTTCGATTCTGTATTCCCGCATTGCATTGGTATATTCATGGCTTTCTGCAAATTCTATCGATTTCATCCTAACCCTTTCTCATTTAAAACGCTTGTAATCGCCTGCCCAGAGTCTGATTACTGTTGTCAGTCGTTGCCAAGTAGCAACGAGATGTCTGTATTTAGCGAGACCTGAGTTATAAATAGATGTCCCTTAGATGTAAAGCCTCTGTTTTCTTCAGAATCGATCAATATTATGATTTTTTTCGATTTTTAAAAATCCATGGCTTTCCAGGCAGTCAAATATTTGCTTTGGGATCTGAGAAGTGACTTGTTATTTGGCCAGGATGCTAATGGTGTTGCAGAATCAGATGTGGATATTGAATAAGGGCCAGATTTAGACTCTGATTGTGACACTGACGAAAGTGAATCTAGTGAAAGAACAGTATTGATGATAGATCAAACAAAGGAGGCTGGATAACAAAGCTTACTCCAGTTGAAATTTGACTTTATAGGAATTTAAACGTATTACTTAGATATTTTGATTTTAAAAAATGTACGTAAGCAGCAGGTTTATATCTCTAGGATAACCAGTATGCGAAATATGGGGGGGAGGGGGGGATTTGCAACACTGATAATTTTTTAATCAATTTTTTGTTTGTTTGACTCGACTATTAGTTGGAGTACATTTTTAAGATCCAAACTAGGAATACATTTCTCGACTTGTACTCGAGTATGTACGGTAATTCTTCTGAGCTTACAAGATATCCATTCATCTGCTGCTGTGGAGGCTAGCTTAGGAGATCATTCTAGTTTCCTGTCTGGTGTTCTTTTGTCAGGTCTCTTGCTGTCATCCCCTTCATTTATTTATTCAGTTCTCTTCTCCGTGTGTTGTTTTGGTCTCTTTCTACCTCTCTTACCCTGGGGATTCTGGAGCAAGGACTGCCTTGTGGTGCTGTCAACATGTCCTCAATATGTGTCATATCCATTGACAGCATCTTGTCATCTCTTGGTTGTAAAGACATTCCAGGTGCCAAATCTGGAGATTTTTTTCTTGAAGAAAGAAAGGTGAATCAGCAACTTAGACTCCTTTTTGGCTTTCTCTGGGATGCGTCATCATCTTCATTACCAGAGCACCATCTTCTGTCATGGTAGGTTGAGTAGAATTATTTTCTATTGTTGACCTGTCTGTTGTTGAAGTTTTTGGTGCTTAAAGTTTCAACAGGGTGAAGTAGCAAGCCCCATGATTTTAAAAATAATGTGAACTAATTTCCTCGGAGCTTGCAAAATATCCACCCATCAACTGCCTGGTAGACTGACTTATGAGATCTCTGCATTTCCTGTCTGGTGTTCCCTGTCAAGTCTTTTGATGGTTGTTCCCCATAATTTTGGGAGACTTTGCAGCGTCTTCTCTTTTTACGATAACGTATCTTTCTTTTCTTCAGTTTTTCTTGTTGTCACAGTGTTTTTTCCATCTTATTTGCTCATTATCATGCTTTCATGTCTAGGAAGTAGACAGTATTTCATAGGTTTCTCTTATTGTGTCCCTCAAAGAAGGTTGAGGATGGCCGCTGGTGTTGTCATGAAACTGACATCCCAGGAGTACGTGTTCCAACAATTGTTTTTCTTGTTGGCTCATAGTCTGTTTATCCAATTTTTAACTTGTTGAACAAATGGTTATTTCAATCTGCTGTGGCCAGTCCTCAGTCTAAAATTATCACTTTTTCTCTTCTCGTCAGTGTGTCTTATGCATCTGTTATATCTGTATTTTAATTTTTGCCCCTTTTCTTTCTTTCAAGCAATTTTTAATCATTGCTTTATTCCCTTCATTTGTTTTTGATATCCTTGTTTTCTGTTGGCATCCTCCCTTTCAGGATATCTTCATTAGTCTTTTTAGTCACCTGTAAGATTCTTATCATTCTTCTGTAAAACCACATCTCTCTGGGCCTCTAGTTATTGTCTTGTATGTCATTGTCCACAGTTTGCTTGAACATGACAGTATGTGCTGTGTGTAGCATTGGAGAACTCTTTCTTGTTGCCATGGATAAGATAAAGATTTGTTGCACAGAATGTTTTTGTTTTTCTGTTCCATTTTGCAGAATGTTTCTTTAATTTGGATTATTCGTTACAAGTCCTCAACTCCCTTATCCGAAACACTTGGGGCTAGATCCAGATGTGTTTAGGATCTTTTTGAATTTCAGAGTGGAAACAGGTACACAAACTGTATATTACATAACACCATTGTGGGGTCTGTGGCAGCAAGCACATTATTATTTCTAAAAATTCATTTTTATATTAAATAAATGTGACAGGGGCGCTAGATGTACCTCACACCCAAGACCCGTGCACCAAGAAAATTTATAAAGGATAGTTTGACAGGGGTTGCAATTATTGGTTGCTTGCAACCCTCTCAGCAGCAGACTTAACAATTCAAGCAACCCAAAGCCTTATGCAGATCAACATTTAATTCTACCGAACAGAACCGAACACCAAACAGAGACTGTGTCAGATACGCATGCATTAAACGCAGAAGTAGAGCGGCTGAGAGCACAGGTAGCTCAATTAGAGGCTAAAATTGGTGCGATGTCTCAGGAGCAGGGGAGACGTACCAGGACAGTTCGTTGTTTTAGATGCAGAGAACTAGGCCACGTACAGAATCGATGTCCACAAAGCATTAAACTAGACCCCTCTGCGGCTGGGAGTCAGGTTACAGAAGGGGAGCAGAATGGCTCAAAGATAAAGATGGTTGGTGGTCGACCGGAGTGTGAGGTGCTTATTGCAGGGAAGAAAGTCAAAGGCGGCCAGGGATGTAAGGGTAGCAGGAGGCGACCCAGGGCACCAAGGAAGCCTAGGAAAATAAGATGCTTCAACTGTGGAGACCTTTCGAACCACATGGCAGCCAAGTGTCCCCAGGGCCCGCTTCCTAAGCGATGTTTCCATTGTAGGTCCCCGGACCATTTGATATCGGTTTGCCCATCAAAGAGCGCCCTCTCTAAGCGTACCAACACATCTACATTGCCGTCACAGTGCAAGCCAAGAGATGGCCGTGGCAACTGTCACCATAAGGGCGCCAGGAAAAGTGGTCGACATTTAGAGGAGGAGACTCATCTAAAACTCGTTGAAGGACACGTTTCCAGGCTACGAGGGGCGCACGTAAGAGCAGAGCCACCGTTGCAGAGTCTTGCAGCAGTCCGGAAAGAGAGATGTGACAAGCTGTCGTGTTCTACTCCACTACAGGTCGGAGAATTGGTGAAGAAGAGAATGCACAACGCTGAGAGATCCGAGATTCGTGATATGTGGTCAGAAGACGAGTACGTTGTAGTTCGTGCTCCCACAAAGGCAGGGGGTCCATAAACAATCCAACGAACAATCCAACGAACACCCAGTCAGTGTTCATAGACTGTGTGCTCAAGGCATTTACAGCTTGGCTCTTGTGTGCCTTCTTAGTCTGTTCTCACTGGGCGGCTCTCTCAAACATAGACCGGTTTCGCCGCTTGCTACCCCTTTTTATAGGCCCTGGCCTAACCACTCAATTTATTGCGCGCTTACGCGCATTAATCTGCGCCACACAGATAACACACGCGATTATTGCTCCAGAATGCATGAAAACACAGATATACACAACTAGAGCAAAAACACTACTAATATGTAGGCTTATTATGGCCTTGTAATAAATCTGCTTGAAGATAACGTGATCAAAAAGCACTAAACCACATAGACAATATGACTGCCCAGATGGGGCCAGCGCCTAGAACGACAGACCTCAAGATGGCGCTGTCACATATTCCCCGCCTGATTTTGTTGTCGTCCCGACAACTACACTAAATCAGGCTCCCCAGTCGTATTCTGCAAATCTGGAGGATCACCTTTTCCTTCACTTCGTCTCAGGTCGTTGCCGGTGACTCTAATGCTCGGACTCGCTCTGTCCGTTCGTTGGATGATATATGGACCCCCTGCCTTTGTGGGAGCACGAACTACAACGTACTCGTCTTCTGACCACATATCACGAATCTCGGATCTCTCAGCGTTGTGCATTCTCTTCTTCACCAATTCTCCGACCTGTAGTGGAGTAGAACACGACAGCTTGTCACATCTCTCTTTCCGGACTGCTGCAAGACTCTGCAACGGTGGCTCTGCTCTTACGTGCGCCCCTCGTAGCCTGGAAACGTGTCCTTCAACGAGTTTTAGATGAGTCTCCTCCTCTAAATGTCGACCACTTTTCCTGGCGCCCTTATGGTGACAGTTGCCACGGCCATCTCTTGGCTTGCACTGTGACGGCAATGTAGATGTGTTGGTACGCTTAGAGAGGGCGCTCTTTGATGGGCAAACCGATATCAAATGGTCCGGGGACCTACAATGGAAACATCGCTTAGGAAGCGGGCCCTGGGGACACTTGGCTGCCATGTGGTTCGAAAGGTCTCCACAGTTGAAGCATCTTATTTTCCTAGGCTTCCTTGGTGCCCTGGGTCGCCTCCTGCTACCCTTACATCCCTGGCCGCCTTTGACTTTCTTCCCTGCAATAAGCACCTCACACTCCGGTCGACCACCAACCATCTTTATCTTTGAGCCATTCTGCTCCCCTTCTGTAACCTGACTCCCAGCCGCAGAGGGGTCTAGTTTTAATGCTTTGTGGACATCGATTCTGTACGTGGCCTAGTTCTCTGCATCTAAAACAACGAACTGTCCTGGTACGTCTCCCCTGCTCCTGAGACATCGCACCAATTTTAGCCTCTAATTGAGCCACCTGTGCTCTCAGCCGCTCTACTTCTGCGTTTAATGCATGCGTATCTGACACAGTCTCTGTTCTTGCCACTTCAACACTGGCAACACCAGCCCCCGAAGCTGCTTCGACACTGGCAACACCAGCCCCAGAAGTGGGCTCAGTCTCCAAAAAAACCGTAGGGCATAGTCCCTCACCGACGTGAACGATGCTGTTGGCTCCTTGATGATCATTTCCTTTGCAAGCTTTCTTAGTAGGTCATCTCTCAGACAAGCAGCAAACTGGTCACGAAGAAAGGATGGCGCCAAAGGAGTGACGTTGTTCTGCTTTTGTGCCCTTACAGCACTTTCAAACACCTCGTGAATGCGATGGGAGAATTCCCAAAGAGACTCCCTTGCGCCTTGCCGGGTAGAGTAGAACGCGGCCATTACTTCTGGGATGCTCCGACGCTCCCCATACACCCTAAGAATGGAATGTAGCATTGCTTCTGGGTCACCGTCATCAACCTGAATCCTCAGCTCCCTGCGGACACTTGGGGTCACACTGTCAAGGATAACATCTGCCTGGTCCTCTTTACTCATCATCCCTACTCTCCAGGCAGCTCTCACCTCCCTGACATATTCCTCAGCCGTAGGACCCGTGCGCTCCCCAAAGCACCGCACCCTCTTGTGAGTAGGTACCACGATGTACTGCACTCGTTCTGGTTGACGATTTAGCCCTACTACAGGGTCATCCACCTCAGCCACATCTTCGTTATCAGTTCTACTAGCAGCGCGTGTGTTGCGTGCCGCCATCTTGTTGCTAGTAGAGTTGACTAGAAATCTTGACAAACTGGATGATCCCGTCCCTCGCCTTGCACTGAACTGGGTGTTCTACTGTTTCGGCTGTTGCTGCTCTGATTGCTGAAGAGTTGCTTCACTGCGTGCTGTCTGTCAATCCTGCCGACGACGCCACTTGTGACAGGGGCGCTAGATGTACCTCACACCCAAGACCCGTGCACCAAGAAAATTTATAAAGGATCGTTTGACAGGGGTTGCAATTATTGGTTGCTTGCAACCCTCTCAGCAGCAGACTTAACAATTCAAGCAACCCAAAGCCTTATGCAGATCAACATTTAATTCTACCGAACAGAACCGAACACCAAACAAACAATCCAACAAACAATCCAACGAACAATCCAACGAACACCCAGTCAGTGTTCATAGACTGTGTGCTCAAGGCATTTACAGCTTGGCTCTTGTGTGTCTTCTTAGTCTGTTCTCACTGGGCGGCTCTCTCAAACATAGACCGGTTTCGCCGCTTGCTACCCCTTTTTATAGGCCCTGGCCTAACCACTCAATTTACTGCGCGCTTACGCGCATTAATCTGCGCCACACAGATAACACACGCGATTATTGCTCCAGAATGCATGAAAACACAGATATACACAACTAGAGCAAAAACACTACTAATATGTAGGCTTATTATGGCCTTGTAATAAATCTGCTTGAAGATAACGTGATCAAAAGGCACTAAACCACATAGACAATATGACTGCCCAGATGGGGCCAGCGCCTAGAACGACAGACCTCAAGATGGCGCTGTCACATATGTGTCTTCTTAGTCTGTTCTCACTGGGCGGCTCTCTCAAACATAGACCGGTTTCGCCGCTTGCTACCCCTTTTTATAGGCCCTGGCCTAACCACTCAATTTACTGCGCGCTTACGCGCATTAATCTGCGCCACACAGATAACACACGCGATTATTGCTCCAGAATGCATGAAAACACAGATATACACAACTAGAGCAAAAACACTACTAATATGTAGGCTTATTATGGCCTTGTAATAAATCTGCTTGAAGATAACGTGATCAAAAAGCACTAAACCACATAGACAATATGACTGCCCAGATGGGGCCAGCGCCTAGAACGACAGACCTCAAGATGGCGCTGTCACATAAATAAATATAGGTAGTTAACAGACACTCGTTGGACAGAAAGGGGGACACCAGACAAAAGAAAAGAAATATAATTTATAGAAGACAAACAACACAGAATAGACTGGTAGGTTTTCTGTTGTCTGATGTCCTCCTTTTCATTCCAACGAGTCCCTGTTAATTACCTATATTTATTTTTTATTCTCATTGGACTCCGGTTTCCTTTATTATTTTTCTTTTTCATTACATAATCTGTAATGTTTATTGTCTAATGTTAGAAAATAAAAAGGAAGGTAAAGGTAGTCAGTCCTATAGCAGATACTGCCGTAGGGAACTGAAGTGTTATAGACTTCGCTATACTAGGTCCAGCCTTATGAGGTGGGGGGGGGGGGGGGGGGGGGGCCAGTTTCCTTCCTTGCTGCCTTTGTGTTCCCTAATTCAAGAGCAGAGTCAGGTACCCATTTTCAGCTGGGTAGACTGGAGCATGATACCAACAGGTTTTGATCCCGGAATCCGGTAACTTGGCCAAGAAAGACAAGCCCTAACTGCTTAGCCACTGGACACTCATTGTTGAAAACATAAATGTTTTATAATTGGTAAAACTATTTTTAACTCTGAGATTGTTAAATTTTTATAAGATTCATGAATATACAATCTTTTAAAGTTGGTGTTCAATAAATATTTGAAAAATTCACCAATTCATCATCATATTGTGATATAGATGATGTGAAATGAAACTACTTTAGACACCTGTCTGGGATTTTGCATTACGGGGGTCTATCTATAATAGAATATACATATCTTGTGTGTGTAACAGATGCCTCACATATCCTTCACTTTTGTTGTGCACACATCGGATTCCCCATAAATAAAGTTTTTGGTTCTCAGAGCTTTTTGAATTTCATATTTTCTGATAAGATGTTGAGGACCTGTATTTATAAGCTTCACTTTCCACCATATGGTTTAATTGTGCTCAGATAACACAGGTTATGTTGTTTCAAAGTGGTCTTACCACTTTATTTTTTTTATTTTATTTCCATTCTGAATTGTTAATCTTGGAGATGACCATTATTTATGTTGCTTTTGTCTCTCGTTATTTCTCACTCTCGATTATCTCTCTTTAATCACTCTTTCCCTTTGTATCTTTCTTTATGCACATATGATGCCTTGTAAGGTCCTTTTCAGCAAGATTTAATTTTTACTGTATTATTTCAGTGTTAGTTGATAAGTTTGTCACTTACAGTTGTTCTACATCCTGGTTTATTTTGAGACCAGTAAGTTGCAGTTTAGTTTAAGTATAACACGGATAGGACTAGCTGTTTGATTCATTTCAGTTGTTGCCTGTGTTGTACATTGGTGTTCATTTTCATGTAGGATTATGACAAAATAAAAATGCATTAAAGGCGATATTCTCCTGTGACCCAAGCTTTGTTGGTTTCATGTCGCAAGGATTGTTTCCTTATATGGGCATCATATTATGACACAAAGTTCTAGTGTTTGTAGTTGGTGTTAAAAATAAAAAAGCTATTCCCATAGCAGATACTGCTGAAGGGGGGTTAAGTGTTAGATACTTAACTGTACTAGATCCAGCTTAATGAGGTTGGGGGATAGTTCTTCTCCTCACTGCCTTTGCCTTCCCTAACTGAAGAGCTTCAGGTGCCCACTTACCACTGCCTAGACTGGAATGTGATGCCAGCAGGGTTTGATCCCGGCACCCAGTAACTAGATAAGCCTATCAATATATTTATCAGTTTTGTTGTTTTTGTGTGGCTGCTCTCAGTTTTGCAGTAAACCTGACAGGTCATTTTTACTGCAGTAAAATTGACGATAGGATAAATGTAAGAAGCAAAATGTCACTTGAAAATGAAAAGTGACAAAGAAACGTTTTTTTTTTTTTTTCAATATTGTGAAATGAAATTATTCTTATTTGTTCCTGTTTTAAAAATGGTAAAGCGTCATTATGTCTTTCACAATAAACCAAATGCATCTGTGGTTTCATTTCATAATGAATTCAGTGTTTGTATATTTTATGAGAGTGAATTCACTTCTACAGTTTTTTTTAAGCAGTACTGTTACCTGCATAATGTTCACTTTATATTTTTTGCTGGAAGCCATCCATTCTCGGACACAGGCTTGCTTTTTTCTTGGATGTGGTATTATTTTAGGGTCTGTCATTCATTTATATTTCACTAGTGCCTAGGCATATTTTCAGGAAGGAGAGTTGTTGGTTTGTTAGCTTCCCTCTTGTCATATTTATAAATAAAGAGGGAAACATAAGCCTGTGAACAGTAAAGAAATAGTACACATAACAGGTATGTTGCAGTAAAGAAATAATACACATAACAGGTATGTTGCAGACACTCATAAGAAATATAGAAAATTAGACAACAGAAGTGCTAGGCTTACCAGTGACTTGAACCCAGGACCGTCTGAATGGCACCACTGATTCGCTACGGGAGTGGAATCATGACTAACCTGACTGCCAACTAAGCAGCATGAAAAAAAAAGGCTTTGTGGACAGTGGTCATTAGCACGACCACCCAAATTAACTGTGGCTAAACAACTAATGAACGAACAAGACTGCTTATAGATGCAATCAGTTCTATAGCCTTCCTATTCACTAGTATAGGCCAAATACGAGGGGCATTCAGAAAGTAATGCACCACATCGTTTTTCTCAGCTAATAATGAAGATAGAAGCATCACATTTTGCACACTTCAAATATGGCATGTGCCAATTATGTGCACCAAATTGCACCGCAACCTACCAAATAATACGGCTGCCCTAAACCGTTGAAATGGAGCGTGTTAGCAACTCGCGTTAGAAACAGCGAATTGTGATAGAATTTCTCGTTGCAGAGAAGGAAACTGTTATGAATATTCACAAGCGTCTATGTGATGTGTATGGAAGTTTTGCAGTCGACAGGAGTACAGTCAGTCGCTGGGTTCAGAGAATCAAAGAATCAGGAAGTGAAGATACGGAGCTACTTGATCGGCCGCACTGTGGACGTCCTGCCACAGCCACCAACGCAGAAATGTTGAAATGCTCTGATAGGCGAATCACTACTCAACAATTGGCCTTACAGCTGTCAGTCAGCATTGGTAGTGCAAATGCAGTTATAAAAACTCTTGGATTTTCAAAGGTTTGCGCAAGATGGGTTCCTCGAAGTCTCACAAATGACCACCTATTGCAAAGGAAAGCAATTTCTTCTGAATTGTTGGATCGTTTCAATGCTGATGGAGAGAACTTTTTGGCTAAGATCATTACAGGTGACGAAACCTGGGCACATCAATTTGAACCTGAGACAAAAAGACAGTCAATGGAGTGGCATCAACTGCAATCACCAAGAAGAAAGAAATTCAAGACAATTCCTTCAGCTGGAAAGGTCATGATCACTGTCTTTTGGGACATTGGAGGTGTGATTCTTGTGGACGTTATGCCAAGAGGAGAGACAATCAATTCGCAAGCTTACAATAAGACATTGAAAAAACTCAATCAACGTTTTCGCAGAGTTCGGCCGCACAAGAATCCAGCAGACCTGCTTCTCCTTCACGACAATGTGCGCCCTCACACAAGTCTGGCAACACGGGAAGCAATCACCAAATTGGGTTGGACTGTACTACCCCATCCACCCTATAGTCCCGATTTGGCACCCTCTGATTTTCATCTATTTGGTCCACTTAAAGATGCACTCTGTGGGAATAGGTTTGAAGATGATGAAGGAGTGATTCATGCAGCGAAGAAATGGCTACATGATAAAGACAAAATCTGGTATGGGCTAGGAATACATGCACTTGTTTCGCGTTGGCTTAAAGCCGTACAAGTTGATGGGAATTATGTTGAATAATACTGATGTTTACATGACATATCCATGTATATTGTGTATAAATTTCATGCTTTTTGAATAAACAGCTCCTGAGAAAAACGATGTGGTGCATTACTTTCTGAACGCCCCTCGTAATACCAGACAAAGGCTGTAATACTGTGTCTAGTAAATTATAGAAGAATAGGAACAGAATAGCTGTACGTATGTGCTACCATACAAACCTACCCACTATTCTGTTCCGAACTTCTACAATTTTATAGACACATTATTACGTTCTTTGTCTTGTATTATCTGGTCTCTACTGGTGAACACGAAGGCTGTCAAAATGATTGCATCTGTATTTATTCTGGGTCATTCCTCTGTCCAGCAGTCAATAGTTACTTGGGGTGGTCGTGCTAATGACCACTTTCTACAAAGCACCATTTTTATGGTGGCTAGTTGGCAGTCTGGTTAGACACAATTCATTCCCGTAGCGAGCTGGTGGTGCCATTCTGATGGTCCAGGGTTTGACGCTCCTGTAAGCTTATCACTTTTCTGTTATCGAGTTTTCTACTTCTTTATTTCTTGCGAGTGCTTGCACCATACCCATTTATATGCATTACTTATTCTTTTCATGTTCAAAGATTATCCTTCTGTATTGAGGAATACCTTGAGTTCATTACAACAGCCAGGCATGGCTTCACAAAGAAATGAATCAATATTATCTTTGTTGTCAGTGATAAGCGTGCTCAGTTTATAGTTATGTAAACTACAGTGAAAGACAAAAACATATGTTAATTTTCCATGTGTTCCTTCTATTTGTGCAGTGCTAGAACTACTTCAGACAGCTGTGAGCGTCTTTTCTTTACTGCTATTACTCTTCTCAGCAGCATCTTCCACACTCTATATTTTAAAAATGTCTTTCATTTAGTTTTCAATTTTTTTATCCACTTGATTTGTGGGATTTTCCCCCAAACTTAGTCTTTATCTTTATTCTCTATCTCATTTTGCATACTGTGGTTCTGTAGCACCTGTTGTATTTGTATTTATTTTACTTAGTTCTTGCTTTACTTTCTTATTTGTTTGTCCTGGATTTTTTGTTTCCTTAACCCCCACCGTGAGCTAGGCTAGTACAGATATGGGACCGGTTATCCCACTAGTAGCTATCCAGTATCCAGAAGGTTCTGAAAACTGACGAAGTATAATATTTAAAACCGCACACCAAGTAATTCTTTGGTCTCTGCTTCTCACATTTTAAGTGTTTATTCTTCCCAGCTCATTTCATATCGCTCATTATCTTTATGCCATTTGTAGTTCCCCAGGGGGCCTTTGAAAAGACATTGGAAGAGATAGATTACTGTACTCTCAGACATGTCGTACAAGGCCACTAATATGAGGTAATGCCTGGCAGCCTTAACATGCAGGGCAAGCTGCAGGAGCATGTGCACGCTTGGTGCAGGCTTCCTGCAAAAGGACCAGTTGCAGTGGTGGCACCGTGCTCCATAAGGAGCACAAATGAAAATAATGATAATCTCTATATCAAAACTGGCATGTAGAAAAACTTCCAGGAAGACTGCCTTTCTCTAAACATTGAGGATAAAGTGGAGTTACTAAACTGTCTTAACAAAGGTGCAGCTGTGAAATGGCTCATCTGTCATCTATAATGTAATGAAACAAAAAGAACAACTGTGGAAATTGTGATAGTGATTTACCCACGTTAATTCTCTCAAATGTCAGACATGGTCCCTAACCATGCACACGAAGAGGAAAAAAAAAATTAACATCCCGTGAAATGAGATTCTTAGCCCGTTAGCATTCTGCCGATTTTACAGTACTATATTTTTATCATACCGTCCGAGATAAGGAGAACAACTCCATTTTTTAAACAGTGATCATAGATAAATGGCAAAGAAACAAAGTTACAACTGATCAGAGCGTGTATATTCCCAGTAGCAACATACGGCTGTGAGATATGGACACTTAATAAAACAGTTGCAAACAAGATTACATTATTCGAAATGAAATGCTACAGAAGGATGTTGAGAATACCCTGGACAGAAAAAAAGACCAACACAGAAGTACTGCACTCACTAAATGTAGAGGGAAATTGTCTCCTAAATACCATCGCAATAAGAAAGTTGAAATTCTTCGGTCATATAAAAAGACATAATAGTCTGGAAAAATTAGTATTGGAAGGCATAGTCCCTGGAAAAAGGGGAAGGGGATGACCTAGACAACGGTGGATCCAGGACATCACAGAGAGTCTGAACTTGTCTTTGAATGATGCAGGTCGACTTGCCCAGAATCGTGATGCATTCAGAGCAGCTGTAATGGAGACAATGTTCTGGAGAGAATACGTCACATGATGATGATGCTCACAGATACAAATTTCATTAAAAATAAACTGATCTAAAATTGTATTTACTAGTTTAAAATACACCGAATTGAATCATGTATCATTAATAAGAATGTATATATATATAAATTAGTATTATTAGTAACTACCTTCAGTCACAACTGACGGAATGAGCCCATGAGGTGATAACCCTCAGCTGCTTTTTTGGGACTGAAGACGCAGCAAAAGAGATGAATGCAGTCAGCGACTCATAACTTGACTGCTTGCGTCAGGGTCAGCGAACCAGAGCTGACCAAGACCCTACTCCACTGTGACGTATAATGGAAATATAGCTTACAGTAATCTGACAGCCGTTGCTTTCCCATCTAGTGTCTATCATATGCTAAACCAAACCACGCAATTTTCTGTTTGTATGAATCCACACCCTTTTTCTGGGAACATAACAACAGAGTTGTTTACCAACTTTTCGCAACCTGCCAGTCTTAACAGGGGAGCGAATCACGTTGTTTACCTGAGTTTCTCACGCGAGCTGATTTGCCAATTATCGATCATTAGACAGATGCGCGTGGAAACCGTTGTTTGAAGAGATACATGGGCGATAATATTTTCCCAACCACCTTGATGTTCGTACGTTCAGGGGGAGGTAAATTGTTTGATCTGCGAAAGGGGACGAAATCTAAGAGAGGCCCGTTGCACGGCTAAGTCTTCTGATGTCGGTCAGCACCGTTGAGTAGAGCGAACGATAAAACCTTTGATCCGGGAAACGCAGTTTCCTGATTTCTCTGCTATGCAGAATGTGTGAATTATAACATCCTCTAGTGATAACAACATCATGATCTGTATATATACTGCGTTCTCTCCAGACCAGTTATCAGAGTCGCTCAGAAATGTTGGATAATCTAAACACGCCAGACTAGAACCATTCTTCGCTAAATGTGTTAAATAGTCTCGTGGGGATTTCATTTTTCTGATTTATTGTAATAGAAATTGTGCTTAAGTGTTAAAATGCGTTAAGTTTACCATTTTAATTCACTGTGATTCCCTATCGTTAAAACTAGTGAAATAACATAACGCGTAGATATTTTCTTGCCAGTTCAGTTAATGTAAATTCCATCACCCCACATTCTTACACAAGAAGATACGGTTTAGCTGACTGGGATTATTACGCGTGACGGATGAGTGACAGAATAGAATTCGCATTATATTTCATTGTGTGAAATTATATAAGTGACTAGTGTTAATCTCATGTCACTAAACAACAGACGCCGACAATCAAATAACTAGTAGTGACAGGCGATTTTTGTTAAAGTGCGCGTATGGATAAATGAAATAATAATGACTTTGTGTGCTGTTCATTTTCTCGCGGGCAATAACGGGGGAGGGCGCATACCCTCTTTCCTGACATGCCATAGCGGAAAAACTTAAGTGTGGATAGGATAGTAGCATTTCATTTTTTCATAAATGTTCTTTTCTTCCTAAATAGTACCTGATCAAAAACCAGCGGTCTTAAATTTGGGTCTTCGATTTTTGGGCTGGTTCTATCCTCTTTCTTCATTCAGTGAAGGATTAATGGTGTCTTCTTTTGGCTTTCAAGTCCCAAGTTCCTTCGTGAACCGGTTGAGCCAAAGAGACAAATAAACATTAATATTAAATCTTAACTGGACTGTACCTTACCCACAATTATTTATTCAATTTTTTCAGCCCACTGGGCATACGAAAGAACATATACTACTCGTCAAAAGTCAAGGGCCACTTAGAAAAACCTTGGTTGAAACCATAAAACAAATCTGATATAAACGTAATTGGTATCAGTCAAAACGACATTTATTGAATACCAAATTGACATGTATGTGGTGGGTTTTGATGTTAAGAAGGTTGGTGTATGGTAAAGTTGTACTTTAGTGAGGTCAATCTGTGAAGGTCCCTGATGTAGACAATTGATAGCTGTGTTTCAGAGAACCTTGCCGATACCACCTACGATCTCATTCAAAGTTATATTTTGGCCTAGTGTGATTGAGAGCTATGTTTAGTGTCTAGGGTAATGTAAGAGTGATGTTAAAGAACCTCAATACAAAAACATACACATACATATATATTAAGTACTAGGATAAACTCAACTAACTCCAGTTGTTACATTTTATATTTAAGAATTTCTTTTGTTAATCTTTATTGGTCCTGAGCCTAAATTTGTTTTGGTCAGGACTACCTCTCAATGAGAATCATATTAGATAGATAGATATATTTACATATATATAGATATTTACATAAAAGGGACAATATGTCCAAAGTACATTGTCAAAAGTTTTGGTGTTAATTAATCTATTTGAACTAACTGGTACTTGGAGGCAGGTTGGGGATTTTCCTCATCCCAAAGTTCTTTTGTTTCACCTATGATTGTTTATTTTATTCTTTGGGAGGAAAGTTTATTTATACACAGGAGATCTTTCACAGTCACTGATAAGTTGTCCCAGGCCAGATATTAAGACTTATCTGGACCCTAGAATCACAGCAGTTGTAGTTGGTTTGGCCAAACACCCCAGTCTCCTCTGGTCTTGAATTTCTTTACTATAAGCAAGTACCAGAGACTCTTCGAAATCGTGCAGAAATTCTCAATCAGCAATTACCAGCACCAGACAAGTGCCAGCAGAAACCCCTGTAAATGAAAGTTATGTTTCTGTCTTAACATCAAACTAATTCCTCCCAATTTACAGGTAATAACTAATAATACATTTAACACAAAAGAACTTGGTCAGCTCTCTCTGACCAACCTAGCTTCTCCACTCTAGTTTGATGGAACAAATTGTACCAGTTTTCTTTTCTTTTCCCTAATGGCTGCTACGCCTCTGTCATTCCTGCAGTAATCTTTTCCATGCAATAAGTTAGGTGTAATGCTCCTGTATGACCATCATATATAGTCCTGTATTTCTAAACTTCTTGGATAGTCCATTATATGATGGATCAACATCTAGGCCATGCCTAAGTCTGCCATGGAACCACCTAATTACAATCTTTTTACATGGCCTTTTCTTACACTCAACCCTTTTTTAATTAAAAAGTTAATAAAATCAATCTTACCACATATTCAAGGAAATATAAACAAGTACGATGACTAGGCAATAGAATATGGCACACTTTCAGCACTGCCCCTGTCCAGACTGCTTTCTGTTATTAGTATTTAAAAAAAAGCACAAGTCTGCTCATCGTTGCTTGCTGCTCAGAATATTTTGAAAAAATAGCAGCAAGCAGCCTACTTTTCCTATAATGTAAAAGGCTTTGGCCAATGGGACCAAGCATCTCTTTATTTTGAATGAACTTAAAAAAAAAATATCTCAACCACTATGCGTTACTACTACCAACTATATTTGTATTTTTAGGTCAGCCAATAATATTTCGCCTTGCTTAAAACTACAACCAATCAAATTCCCCGTACCTTCTTTCCCCAAAGTTGTTTTTCAAAAATATGCCATACAAAAAATAAGCAGGCATGACTTTTCCTGACAGTCCGTCGGATCCTCTATAGTATTATGGCTATAATTTGGTCATTTAGTGGACTATTTGTGTAACTGATAACATATTCTTGCTCAGAAAGTCCCAAGGCACACGAATATATAATTGTTATGGCCCTATGTATCTTGGTTAAGAATTCCATATTTGTTTCTATGTTAGTTGTTTATTTCTAGACTACCACCTGTTCACTTCTTTTCCATGTACTTTCAACCTAATTACGAGAATCATCCGTATTACGTTAGAATTACGTCATTCTCAATAAGAGCTAAGCCTGTTTTCGTGACTCAGTTGTCTACATGTTCTAACTTTTACATCGTATTTTGAAAATCGCTCAAGGCAAGTCTTGCCACTGCATTGCTATTGGCTTTTAGTTTGAAAACAACGCGCGACGAGTTAGTATTGGGCCATCTATCCTCCTCTCTCCCCCTTTTGCTATATATTCTGTCTCCTAGGCAAATATTTGTTTGAACTTGGAAAAAGTGTTACGTTTTATCTCAAGGTCACTTAGGATCATTGAGTACCTTTTATTCGGCCATAAGGCGTTATCAAAACTAATACTCTGGGGCGTGGGTGAAGACGCCAATTCTCTACCAACTTTTTAGTTCTATCTTATTTTAGACTTTATGCACTTTAATGTTATATTCTAATTTAGATATTGTATTTAGAATATCTTCACAATGTCACATAAAGAAATGGAAACACGCATTCAAACGCAATGAAGCCGTGAAGTGTGTCACCCACCTTTTCAAAAGTCACACAATAGATACTGGACAAATAGACATTTCAAAATCGGGTATGACCACCGTTTGCAGCAAGGCATTCAAGACAGCGTAGACGCATCGAGTCCACAAGGGTCCGAAGAGTATCCTGAGGAACAGCTTGCCATTCGTGAAGCAGAAATGCAGTCAGCTGTGCAACATCCATTGGCAGGGGGTGATTTGTTGACAATCTTCGACCAAGGACATCCCGGAGGTGCTCAATCGGAGAAAGGTCACGTGAATGAGCTGGCAACGCCATCCTGATGATCCCATGTTGCTGAATAAACTCATTCACCACACGAGTTCGATGGGGTCGAGCGTTATCATCTTGGAGGATGGCATTACCACCTATGGCCTCCAGAGCAGGCTGAACAATTGGTCTCAAGATTTCGTTCTGGTATCTTGGGCAGGTCAAGTTGCCTTGGATGATGTAGAGTGGGGTCCTGCCTTGTCTGTAGAAGCCTCCCCAGGCCATGACAGAACCCCTACCATAACGATCCACCTCTCGAATTGTGTCATCAGTAAATCGCTCTTCTGGTCGTCTCCAAACTCGAATCCTGCCATCATTGAAGGACACAGTGAAGCGAGATTCACCAGGGAAGAGAACTTGACTCCATTGTTGCCTTGTCCATCGGATGTGCTCGCGACACCAAGCAACACGGGCTCTGCGATGAGCAGGAGTAAGAGGGATTCTGACTGCAGGACGTCGAGCAGCCAGTCCAAATTCATGTAAACGTCTGCGAATGGTGCTTTGACTGACATTAACGTTTACAGTTCGTCTCAGCTGACATCTTAGAGTTGGACAAGTCACTGTTCGATGGCGCAGGGCTGACAACAAGAGGTACCGGTCATCGTGTCTATTGGTGCATCTAGGGCGATCTGGCCGGTGGCGATTCTCCACACTTCCTGTGGCCCGAAATCTCTCCAAAATTCTTTGGATAGTAGAGTATGACACTGCAAGCCGTCTAGCAACCTCACAGACAGATAAACCAATTTCACCCCACGCTATAGCCCTCATTCTTTGTAAGGTGTCAAGACTTCTTCTCGGTGGCATGGTTTTTGCAAGTGATGAAACTACCCTAAGTCTCTGATTGTAAAACAAATTAAGAGTGAACTCTGTTCACGAACAGTCGCCATTGCACGTGGAATGTCAATCAGCACGATTACTTCACCTGTTTGGTTGTACGGAAGTTTGAATAAATCAGATTAAAAATGTGAATTTATGGTCAGCAAACCAAATTGCACATGATCACCGTGGTTGTTGGTGAGTTGTTTTTATGCTTAACGTGCATAGAGGACTGTCAGAGGAAGATATTGCACCCATTTTTACTAAAAACTTCCTTCATTTAATCATTCTATGTGCTTATATAAAAGTGTATTGAAAATAATAGGGTGGCCCTTGACTTTTGACGAGTGGTATATATTCCAAACGTTTGACAGCCGTATCAACGGAGTGATGCAGAAAGTTACGCTGTTTCAAAATTGGCACTCACCATAGAGCCAGCCGATAGGATTTATCATCATCATTTTTACATACTGTAACATTTTTCTTTGCAACCAGATGTTTCGCAATAAAGGAATTATTTTTCTCCTTTTGCAACTGTGAACGTCCAGAGCACGTCTTGCTTCAGTAACTATTCGCGGTGACCTTTGTTTCATCCAGGGAAAATTAAACCACCAAATTTGGCGTCCACCTTGTAATTATTATTCTATATATATAGGCTGGACTGGGGCTAATTTGGCAACCCGCCTGACAGTATAGGTTCAGGAACTATTGCATTTTTTTTCAAGGGATATCAACACCACGATTGGATAAGCGAGATCGTTTGTGACCACGTATGACAGAGAGAGAGAGTGAATATTTTCATTTGTTACAAGCATTGTACTAACTCCCCCCCCCCCTTTTTTTTTATTTCGCTAAAACTTATGTACTTTACTAAGTAGTAATTTAGTGGGAACTTGTTCTTCACAGTCTATTCTGTAACCTAGTGCTAATCTTTGACCTTTGGGTTATTAAATTCTTTTGGGATTCTTTCTCAACAAGGGGGAGGTCACTTATTCGGTTATTTTCATATGTCTGTAAACATGATTTTATTAATTTCTCTGTATGTTTGATGTTAAGTTTAATGATAATAAACAACAAAAAGAACTTAACTTTGTGTGTTGGTCAGACCCATACCCAGGAATCATAGTTTTTCACGTTTGTGTGTCTTGTCACATAATTGTGTGTTTGTGTTTAGTTTAACTTATAGTTCTAGATATAAGGAGGTACTAGATTGTCTTATACTAAAATTTAGTCGTATAGATAGGCTGGACTAGAGAAACTACTCATTCCAGAGACAGATCTTTTCCTTAAACTATTCACTCGTGAAATCTATTTCTTACACTTTTATTCTCACATATGTAGCACTATCACCTCTGCTCAGACGAGACCATAAATATCTTCTAGCCTATCTAAAATTTACGACATCCTGGAAACAGGCTGTATCACTGCAGTCTGGCTGAGAGAGTAGGGATCGAAGAGGGAAGGCACACCCGGTCCCAAAAAATGCCGTGTGGAAGTCGGATGTGTCGGGCCGAAAGGCGCAAATATCGCAACCAACGTCCTTTTCGGGACGAACGAAGAAGAAGAAGCTGCTGTTTTGCCTGGTATGAAGCTGGAGTGTCCTCTCGAGAACGCAATCTTGGGCACAGTAATTTGAAGATCAAGCTGTTGACCATGCAGCATGTTCCCCATCTCAGTAGCCGATACAGTTTGGTACCAGCGACATTAGTAAAATGCAATAACATTTTCATTAATATGGGAAAAAATATACTGTAAATTTTTTAAACATTCGGTGTGCTACTTCATTACCATAAAATATATAAACATGCATGTTTATTATAAATGAAACACAATTGTTCATTAAATGATGCACAGCCCAGTTCATTGCAATAATTTTGCACACTGGGCAGCTATAAACAGTCTCTGCAGAAAACCCAGAAGATATTTTCGTGTGTACCTTGAGAAATACACAAATGTGTTTTTTTCCGCCCAAGTCATTAATGTTACCAGGATAAAGAGAATGAGAAATAATGACACCAGAGAATTTTAGGAACTACATTCTGTATCAAGTATATAGAGAGACATAAACTTAAGTTGTTTGGCCATCTCATGAGAATGGAGCCCGATAAATTACAACTGCGCGCCTACAACAGTAGAAAATATATGGTTTCAGGTCACGGGGATGACCAAGTGGCAGATGTATAGACAACATCACAAAAATCCTATAACAGCTCACAAATAGCCAGTGCGACATACTTACGCAAACTTCAGATAGACAATACGCTTCAATGTGTCACAGTTTTCTTTATTCTTCAGCCGTTCAATTTAATTAATCGTATAGTGGTTGTACATTTTAGGGATGGTAAAGTCAGAGACGAAAAAATTTCATCCTTTCAGCATGGTGACCGGCTTCCTAACTACCAAGTTCCTACGTCATCCCAAAATGACAAAATTTTTACGTCATCCGTTTCCATCGTTACCTTTTCTTACTTTCCACCAAACCAACTCACTAGGCGTAAGCCTCGAGAGTGCAATCCTTATTCAACTTCCCATACTTTCGATTTTGTGTCAACACCAAATATGGGTCACATATGCTGTGACATATTCACCCCTGGGCTCTTCAGAGAAAATGTGGCTTATAGCAACATTTTCAATAGTCTTCTTCCTTAAAAAAAAAAAAAAACAGAATCTAAACAACAACATAATTATACAGCTCCCCTATCGTATGGAAAATTGGAATTATTAACCATAAATGTCAACGAATGCCTTCAACATATAATTTAAAGTCAAACATTTTCAAAAAATTTGAATTAAAGTACTAAATATATGACCCCTTTTCCTATCATCTTCCACTCACTGCCACCTAAACAAGTTCAGCCCTCGACTGACACTCGTCTAATTCTGTACTCAGTGTACCCATTGTATTTCTACCAAGGAACACAACTCCCACAGGTCTTTCCACTCGTCTTACTCCTTACTTCTATAGTCACCCTCCTGTCCTTCCGCCATTGCGTCTAGGTTTTCACCCCTCGCTCTGCTAGGTGGGCATTATCGTTATTCCCTAACTCAGCTCGCACATAAGTCCGTTTTGGACCCTATTATGCCCCTATGCAAGATCTATCTATCGCCTCCATCTTGCACCTATAGCTGCTATAATCAGCCCTCAGAGAATCTCTTCTTTCTCTTTTCTTTCTTGCTCCTGTTTGCTCTCATTTCGTTCTCTATACTCCTCTCATAATTTTACCTTACCTTCTGGGTTTCGGAAAACCTAGCTCCTCTCAGGTCTCCGCAAGACTTAGCGGCCACCACAGCATCTCTGTGCTCCACGTTATCTATTTATCTCGTTCCTTCTCTGGAAGAAATGTATAAGTTTATACGTTCTTATTGTTAATCTCTCCACTTCCTTCCTTACCTCCATTGCTCACCAATATACAAAGGCCTCTTCAGAATTCCAATAATTTAGCAGTTTTCTTTATAATTTCTTAATTTACCCTTTTTTCCCGTTATCTTATAACTCATAGGCTCGTCACTACTCTGTGACTTCTCAATTTTTCCATCCTTACTTATCTTAGCGATTCTCATGTGCTCGCCATCTCCCATGGCCCTTAAGACCTCACCGTCTGATCTCTCAATTAACTCACTCTTAATTTCGCCATCTCTTATGGCTTCTTCTTCTCACATAATATCATCGCAATTCTTCCATGGCCTTAACCTACCTTTATTTATTCATTATTTCCAACATTTACTTATTTCTCCTTTACTCCTCATCTCCCCTCTACTTCACTTACTCATAAACTCCACTATTTTCGCTATAGTGGCCTCCTTGTCCCTAAGAATTTCCAACGCAATCTGTTTAACAATATCTATAATTGCTTCCTCCTTATTTCTTTTCTGACTTCGTTCACGCTTTGATTGCTTTATCCTTCTCTGTCGTCTCTTCATGTTTTCTTCATCTAACATTTTCGCCAGAACTAAGTCTGTTTCATCTCTTGTTTCTGGAAATTGTATAATACCTTCCCTCCAGCAATCTCCATACCATGGTTCTTGAGAAGTTAAAATCAGGCCGTTTTATGATGGCTTCTATCACCTTCAACTCCTCTATGCATGTTTCATCCACTTTAATCATTTTCTTCCTCTTGTCATTCACCTATTCTCCTACTTCTTTTCTCAATTTTTCCACCATTTCGCACTTCTCCATAAGCCATACTTTCCTCATATGACTCTCTGTATTTTTACATCGTGTATTTTCTTCCGCGGCCTCGTCCTCTGTGCATTCTAATGTATCTTCTTCATCTGACGATACACTGTCTGAGTAACTTGACGTCGAAGCTGAGAACACGTCTCTATTCACTATTTTGATTTCCCAGTAATTAAGTTCCTCCATCACTCTCACCACAAGCCTGCGAATTTCTTCTTTTCTTTCTGATAAGTCGGTATCAAACTTTCTCTCCAGAAATGTCTGCACATACTTTAGTACTACGGTGTGGGGTTCAGCTCCTCTCAGTTCGTCTTTTATTGTTTTCTTCATCTCCTGTACGCTTGGCTTAGCCACTTTGATGATTTCTTCTTCTCCTCCACTCCACTGTTATGTGTGATTCAGTTTCTCATTCCAAATCCTATAATTTGCGATTGATGTTCTCTCTATTACTACGTAACCTTTTATCCAACGATTATCAAACTTTGTTGGACGCACATGTTTCTTATAGTACACCCTATCCCCTGGTCAGCATAACGTTTTTGCCTGTCAAACTCTTTCCGTAAGTGTTCAAGTACAAATCTATGTGCTTTATGTTTTTCTTGTAAGATAACCTCGGTAAAATCCTCTCCATAATATCGTTTTCTGTCCCTTAGTATTCGTTCAATCGGAAACGTGGGATCCCGTCCATATAACAAGTAGAATGGTGACATGCCCCTACTTTCATTTACATTAAACCTAATCGCTTCTAGTGCCTGTGTCAAACACAAGTCCCAGTTTTCTACATTTCCTCGGCAGTACTTGCAAATAACATCGTTAATTACCCCATGCATCCTTTCATTCATCCCATTTCCCTGTGGCCTATAGATTGTTGTCCTAATATGCTTTATATGCAGCCTTTCCAGGGTGTCCTTAAAAGGGTTACCTAAAAAAGCTTTTCCATTGTCCGTTAGAATAGTTTCAGGACAACCATGTCGTGGGATAATGTCTGTGGTCAATATCCTGACAATAGTATGTGAAGTCCCATCTGCCACTGTGAAACATTTTGGCCATCCACTATAACAGTCCAGTAAATGTAATATCATGGTTTTCCCTGCATTTGTCTTCGGGTATGGACCAGATAAATCGATGCTAATTTTCTGCATCGGAAAGTAAGGTCTATCCATCTCCTGTAGTGGGCACTTTATAGCTTTCATCCGTCTAAGCCTACATGTCTCACAATTTCCCACATATTCGGTAATGTGTTCATACCAGGCCAGAAGTACCTCCTTTTAATAACTTCCAGCGTCTTATCTCTTCCAACATGTCCATTACCATCATAGTATTGGTCCAAATTTTTCGCTATCAACTGTTTTGGAATGTACTTGCGCCAACCACTTTCGTTATCTCTTCCCGCATAGTATATCTGCCCATCGTCTGGCCATAAAAAAAATTATCCACGTTATCTGAGTTTTTTATCAACCGATCCTTTAGTTCTCTGATTTTCTCATCCTTCTCTTGTTCAATTACCATGTCGAATTTTTCTTGCCACTTTTTTATCTCTTCCTCCTCTTTTTCGTTTTCCGGTGGGGTCGAGGTCCTCTTCTGTTTTCTACCTTTGATTTTCGCTACGGATTCCACCTTAAAAAACTTATCATTTATCTCCTCCTCATCTCCCTCCTTATTCACTGAATTCTCTTCCTTTTCTGGTTCAGTTATGGCTCTAGATAACAGGTCTGCACATGTGTTCTTCCTTCCGGCGATGTGTTCTATCTTCATGTTATACCCCTGTAGGTTTAACGCCCACGTTTGTAACTTCCTCGTTCCTTCCTCCTTTTTAGACAGCCAAGTAATCAGCGGCTTATGATCAGTGCGTACAATAAACTCCGCTCCTCTTAAGTAATAGTCTAATTTCTGCACTGAGTAATGTATTGCGTAAGCTTCTTTCTCTTAGTTCCCCAATTCTTCTGTGAGCCGCTCAGCTTGTGTGACACAAACACAACGGGTTTCTCGTCCTTTATGTGTGGTAATATATCTTCTTCTCCCGGTTTATTGACCTGCCCTAAACAAGCTCCTATAGTTGAATCCGAGGCGTCGGTATATAGTATCATTTGGCCATTCAAATCCGGATGTACCAGATAGGGAATCTCAGTGAGGGCTGATTTCAGCTGTCCAAATGCTGTTTAACATTTTTCATCCTACCTAAAGCGAACATTCTTTCTTGTCAAATTAGTCAAAGGTTCCGCCATTTCAGAAAAATTTGCAATATGTCTTCTAAAATAAGCGAAGGCCCCCAGAGCTCCACGAACTTCTCTGACATTTCTAGGAGAAGGTATGTTTCGGATGGCCGCAACCTTCTCACCATCCGGTCTCACTCCATTCCGGTCAATGATAAATCCTACATATTTGATTTCTTTTCTCAAGAAATCACATTTCTCCAATTTCAGCTTTATATTATGTTTCCTCAATCTACTGAATACTCTTTCGACGCGTTTCAAATGTTCTTCCATAGACCCAGCTGTATGAATTAGAATATCATCTATGTAGGCCATTGCAAACCCGTGCATTCCTTGTAATACCTCGTCCATCAGTCCCATGTATGTCGCCGGGCTACCTTTCAAACCGAAGGGCATAACGTTCCACGCGAAGCTGCCCAGATGCGTGCAGAAGGTACTTTTCTTTTTTGCTTTTTCTGATAGAGGAATACTCCAAAATCCCGACCTCGCATCCAGGGAAGTAAACCACGTAGAACCACCAAGAGTGTTCAATATGTCATCAATTCTTGGTAGAGGGTAAGAGATCGTTTTCGTTACCTTATTTAACGCCCGGTAGTCACAGCAGAATCGGTACGTTCCATCCTTCTTTCCTACGATGACCACTGGTGAAGACCATTCAGAACGTGATCGCTGAATCAATCCCGCCTTTAACATCCCATCAATTGCCTTTTCAATGATCATCCTGTTTCGGAGAGGTGTGCGATATAGTCTGGACTGTATTGGTTTTTGTTTCTCCTCCGTTTCAATTTCCATGACCATCGTATTCGTCTGCGTAACTTCTGAATCAGTCAAGGCAAATACATCTTGGTGTTTTGTGACAAACCCTTCTACCATCTCATTATCCCTCCTTTCTACTCTCAACTTCGTCCGTAATTCCTTAATTTTCTCCTCAGACATCAGCTTCGTTTGACGTATCTCCTTCCGATCCTCACTTCCCCTTCGCACATAATCAATTTCCTTCCGCGTTTTTGACCAGTCCTTATTATTGCTTGAATAGATTCTCCTTCTTGTCCTATATTCTGGATTTGGTCCTTTTGTTCTTGAATCACCAATTTCCGCTATCACTTCTGTTTTGGGTCCTCTTTTACACGACCATCTTTCTCTCACAGTTCTTTCTTTAGCCGAAAAAAAGTTACTTCTTCTGTACAACTCGATGAGTTGCTTCTTTTGATGAGGGCTCCATTTCTGTTTGCTCCTCTTGTCAGCTCCCCCTTGTTCTGCGTTCTCTGTTGTAGAATTATTTACTGTCCTTAATTTTGTTCTTCCTATTACGCTACCTCGTGGAACCTTGGTAGTCTTTCCTGATGTATTTATCAGAATTAATGTTAATTCATTGTTTTGTCCTACGTTTTGAATTCCTTCTAATAAAGTGATTCCTGGTTCTTGTTCTATATCCTTACCCTCCAACTCCAACACATCAACCGTCTCATTTTTTTTATAATAAGGATTTTGTTTTACCTTCCCTCGAACAAAATTTATGGAATTCGGAGGCAGGATCACTTGTTTCCCATTCCTCACCAAGGAAGCTATCTCGATATCATTTTCAATTGGAATAGCACTTTTACCTATCTCCAACACATTTTTTTAATAGTCCAGTCGTGCTCGATATTTGCATAGGAAATCCCTACCCAATATTATACTTCTGTAGACTCCTCTAACAACCTGAAATTTGTGAGCGATCCGTTCCATTCCTATCCTGAAGTTCAACTTTGCTTCCCCCAAGACTAGCAATGGTTCCTTAGATACAGACTCTAGTTTAAGCTTGCCAACGTTTAGCTTCACTCTACCCTTGTTCAAATGACAAACTTCTCTCATTATCGAATGGCTGGCTCCGCTATCTATCAGTGCTCGAAATTTTTGATCCCATAATCGTATTACACATGAACTGGGGTCCAGTTCCCCTTCTAAACATCTATTACTCTCCCTTGTTACAGTTAGTACATCTGGCATTTGAGTGTTTGTTTTTTTCTTATAATTTCCTAATTTCTTCATACCAAAGGGTTGATTCAGGTTGTTAGTTGTTATTAGTCCTCTGACAAAATTTTTCTTTATGTATTTATCCGTGCTTCCAAGTTGAGGCCCTTGTCGATAAATCCCCCTCAGTCCTGCCTCTCGCACTGAGTGGTCGAATAGTTTTTTTCGATATATATTCTGTCTAAATTTCCCATGATCCTCTTCTACCCTTCTCCTGGGGGGGGGGGGGGTCTACATCCGTACCTCTGCCCTGCATCCATCGTCCTCGAGTATTACTTGCGCCCTTTGGAAGGTATACAGTGCCCTTTGGAAGGTATACAGTTCTACTCGAGCTCAGACCGCTTGACTCAGGAGCATTTCTTATCCCCACGTTTCGACCCACATCTTCTCCTGCTCTCCAGGAGCCATCTCTCCTAGGTGGAGGTCTCGGGTTTGTGTCCCGGCTCGTTGTGGTTGTTAGGCCCCAACCATTCCTCCGTTCGTGTGATCTTCGACCGCTGTTATTTACGCGCCCACTAGTCATCTCTACAGCAAGCTTTCTATTATAAGGGTCTCCCCATCTTCCATACCTGGTCGGTTCTTCTCGATCCTCTTCAAATCTCACTTTATGTCCTTGATCATTAATTTTCCTATATCCCTATGACATTTCAAAGGGGGCCTCCTCTCTCTCCAGCTCTTCATATTCGGAGTTACCTTGCACTTCTTTCCGCCCACAGTTCTTGGCTAGGTGTCCCTTAACATTACACAAGAAACATCTCCTCTCATTGGCTACCTGACTCATTCATCTTCTACCTTCATCATCTCTGCTAACTTCACGATGCCTGTGACGTGTCGGTTGGTGATCTCTTACTCTTGGTCTATCTCTGTCCAAGGGTCTCTGTTGTTGATGATTTGGTTCCTTTAACCCTCCTCCTTCCTCATGATCATTCGTTCTCAGTCGAAATCTCCTCAATACGTTCTCTTCTGATATAGCCAATTTTACAGCCTCGTTTAAAGTTTCTAGGTTTTTTTCTCAACAGATGTAACCTTATCCCATCCCTTTGTAGGGCATCAATAAATATTCCGACCAACTGTGCTTCAATGTCCGGATGATGCATGTCCCTTCCCATAAAAATTTCTGCCAAATTTTTCAGTTTATCACTAGAGAGTTGTATAGACTCTCCAACATTTTGTCTGAGTTTCCTAAGTAAACCCCAGGAATATTGTGGATCTAAAATTTCTCCGTAGCATTTCAATAAGTCCTTCTTGAGGGTTTACCATGGTTCTAGGGGCTCTTCCTCAAACCTCCTCCTTATAAAATCGTTCAACAGCCCATCACTCGTCAAAAAGGCAAGTCTTTTTTTTTTCATTTTCATCTGCTCCGATAGTAAAGTCATATCTCTCTATCCTATCAATCCATCGCTTGCACCCTCCATCCTGTCCTCGATATGTGTCTACATTGTGGAATACACTATTTTGTCTACTTTCCAGATTCCATCTTTCTAACGCGTTTGTCATTTGTAATAGGGCCATCGTGGTGGGATCAATTCTTTGTTCCTCCGCCATTCCAATTTCTTATCCCTTCCTTCTTTTCTCTAGGGCATTACCATTGTTGTAAAGATTTCACTACGACACATATTTTAATCGTGCTTTTACAGTTTATCTAATCTTTTACAAACAAGACTAGGCGGAGTCTTCTTGTTTATGACAGTTTGTTGTTTAAACAAATATAATACCCAGTAACTGTCTGCACAAACAAAAAAAAAACTGGGTCAGTAGGTGTACCTAACTACTTAGTTAATTCTCTAACTAAACTCCGCTATTAATTACCCTTAATTAATCTGGCTTTCCAGGTCTCGGCGAATGTTGAATGCATGCTCCTTCTCGCCTTGGATGGTTCTGTTTCGTCGTTGAAATTGTTTTTTTTTTCTTCAAAAATTGTTCCAGGTGAGTTCTGGCTCCTCGTTGAAAATTTTCCAAAAAAAAAAAAAAATCGTTTCCAAATGGGTTCTGGTTCCTCGATGAAAATTTCTCGAAATTCCTTCTGAGTGGGTTCTGGTTCCTCGATGAAAATTTTCTCGAAAATCGTTCTCAGTGGTTTCTGGTTCCTCGATCAAAATTTCTCGAAAATCGTTTTCAGTGGGTTCTGGTTCCTCGATGAAAATTTCTCGACAATCGTTCTGAGTGGTTTCTGGTTCCTCGATGAAAATTTCTCGACAATCGATCTCAGTGGGTTCTGGTTCCTCGATGAAAATTTCTCGAAATTCGTTCCGAGTTAACACATTGTCATGTTTGACGGAGGGACCGCTAAGGTTGACGTACCGGTACTGTCTTTTAGCCAAGTTTGCGACTTTTGAATTTTCAAGTGTAAGACCTCACCAGAATGATCCCAGGTGACGACATCCGTTGACTTCTCAACATGTCTCTGTAGAGCACCACCAGAGAATATTACATCCTTGGTCTCGGCACCATTTTACCAACCCCCTTGTCACAGTTTTCTTTATTCTTCAGCCGTTCAATTTAATTAATCGTATAGTGGTTGTACATTTCAGGGGTGGTAAAGTCAGAGACGAAAAAATTTCATCCTTTCAGCTCGGTGACCGGCTTCCTAACTACCAAGTTCCTACGTCATCCCAAAATGACAAAATTTTACGTCATCCGTTTCCATCGTTACCTTTTCTTACTCTCCACCAACTCACTAGGTGTAAGCCTCGAGAGTGCAATCCTTATTCAACTTCCCATACTTTCGATTTTGCATCATCACCAAATATGGGTCACATATGCTGTGATAAATGCAACTGGAACGAAAAACTGCTTAACAACTAAAAACTAAAATGACGGAAAGAGAAATATAAGATTGAAAAAAAAAAGAGATCTGAACATTTAACAACATGGCATGAGACTTGAGTTGACAAATGAACTGATAATAGACACTACGAGCACAGAGTTACGGAGATATGAGTGTATTTGACAAGCCGTCTCGAAATAGGCTGTAATAATGATTAACTGGCATGTCAGTCCTGCCCTTGTTACTGGTGGTGCGTGGGAATGTAATGTCCCGTTTTACACAGGTAATCGTTGCGTCACACACAAAAGTATTTCGCGGATAAGTGAGAGTCGTTCTGGTTTTCATAACATCATCATCTTGTTTGTTCCTAATGGCGCATGAGAGCACTACTGCAGCTGTCCCCTTCGTATGAAGCCTGCGTCAAAGAACTTAGGCAGATTGTTGTAGAAAGAGGACAATTTCGACATTTCCTTCTCTGTTACTCCAGCATTCCGCATCATAGAGAAGCACACACAGTACACAGCTCTCATATAATCTTAATTTTGTGCTGTGATGGGAAGACTTCCAGATATTGTTTAGACTAGCAAAGGCTGTTCTCGCTTTATTCATTCTATTTTTGGTGTTGTTGCTTGTTCTGCCGTCTGATGTTACAATGCATCCTAGGTATGTGAATTTGTATGCTTTATGCTTAATCTGCTTCTTTGATCCTTCGTGACAGCATTGATGTAGTTAATAGTATTACAACTTCACAGTATTTTCATTAAGGCAGTACCATATGATTAAGAGCCAGTGCAATTTCTTCCTAGTAGGATTTTTCATAGGATAAATCTGTAAATTGACACCTTTGTGAAACATGATAAAGCCCTGTTTTTCTTGTCCATTCTCTCTGTAACACGTATTGCTATTTGTATATTTTTGTAAAGCCGCGGTAGCGTAGTGGTTAGTGCATTGGCTTCCTAGCTCGGTGGTCCATGGTTCGATCCCCAGTTGAGGTGCGATTTTTAGACCGCAAACGGCTCCGGGGTCGACCCAGCCTCATGAATTGGGTACCAGAACAACTCTGGGAAGGTTAAGACGGCCGGCGTGATGCTGACCACATCACCCCTAGTGTGCTTATGGTTAAGAAATACGGGCCTAACACCGTATTCCCAATATGCCTCAATAGTCTTGTAACGGGATCCTTTTACCTTTACCTCTACACCTCACGGTAGAAGAGGAATGACTAAGCAAGTATGTTTTTGCAATTTTTTTTCATTCTACCGTTTTATCCCCGTCTTACGGCAATTCTCCTCACATAATCATATCAAAGAACCTACAGCAGTGGTTTCAGTCAGGGCCGTCTTAACAGCAGTGTAGGCCCTGGGCAAAGCAATGCACCAGTCCTACCCACCCACGAGAATAAAAATGTAAACAGTCAATAAAATTAAACCTTTGGATTTATAATTTAATGGTACTTTCAACAAAAATTTCGTCAACTTACCCACGTCGTGTTTGATTTGAATCCCAGGCCTTTCCAGCGAGAGATCGAGTAGTTATACACTCTGCCAAGTGATGTCTTATGAACAATATGGTAGCATCCCAGCATGGGGCCCCTAGAATCGTGGGACCCCTGGGCACTGCCCAGTGTGCCTATGCCTTAAGACGGCACTGGTTTAAGTAGCAGTTTTGTTTAGCATGATAGGGACCCAAAGATACAGAAATAGAGAATGCAGTCAGCGACCCATAGCTTGACTGCTTGCGTCAGGGTCAGCGAACAAGAGCTGACCAAGACCCTACTCCACCTCCACGTGGTGGTCCTGGAAACAGTCTGCATCACTGCAGTCTCGCTGAGAGAGTAGGGATCGAAGAGGGAAGGCAAACCCGGTCCCAAAAAATGCCGTGCTGAAGTCGGATGTGTCGGCCGAAAGGCGCAGATATCGCAGCTCCGGTGTAAACAGACACAACGCAACCAACGTCCTTTTCAGGACGAACGAGGAAGAAGAAGAAGAAGTTTAGCACGATAAAGTTGCCAACTTCATGAATGACCTTACAGTGTTCGTCAGTTACGACATGTCTGAGGAAGCAATTTGCCTATTCTTTATGTGTCATCCCAGAGACCCCTGGTAACTATGAAGCGGTATAATGTCACTGTTATGAGTAAAATTCATAGCATTTGTCTCGATATCATTAGATAGTTCGACAAGGCTCCTCGTTTGTTTATTATACGTAGTCCTTGGTAACACATGAAGTGACGTCATTGCCTCGGGGTGTAGATGGGTAGACGTGGAGGTAAGGAAGGCAGACGGGGGAATATCGTTTGCTTGGGTCTTCGATGTGTGTGGCTTATGGCGAGTGGACGAATGTATCTGAGCTCCTGAAATTTATATAATATTGTGACATATCCATATGTTGTACCATCACTAGTACATCAAGATCTTTTGTGAGGTGTACTAGCTATCTTCATTTGAAAGGGAGTATGCATTCGTTGAACTGATTAAATAAAAATGTGTAAATTTGTCGAGGACAGTGTTCTAGCTACAGACGGTACAGAGTTATATCGATGACTGAATATGTTATGCCATAAGATATAATGGCTTTCAAGATAATGCATGTGGAGCAGCGTTTATTGTAAATAAACAGTGTGTATATTGTTCACTCTGCCTTTGTGGTGTCATTAATATTTTAAGTTGATATTGGCTGTCTGCGTTGGCGACCAGTTCTACCCCAGTGTTAATCTTGGCCAGAGTAACCAGTCGTTACTCCAATTATAATTATAAGAATAATATAAAAACTCACAACGCAACGCAACAGTCACCAAATATTTGAAACTATAATACAGTGTTGCCAACTCAAACAATTAATTGAAGCTAGATGATGATACGAAAAATACATAGAATGCTCAGAAAATTGCAAGATTGACCCTAAATGTAGCTTAACTCTTTAAATGTGTGAGAATCGCTTCTTTCTGAACAATATGCAATTAAAAAAGAAATCATTAGAGTGTTTTACTCGTGAGTGCGATCTCGTTTTCTACACATACACACACAAAGTAGACACATATGCACGCAGACATACTATTATTATAGAAAAAGCTGCCATGAAACCTTAAAGCGTAGAATACTGCACTACAGGAAAGCAGCATAGTCCATCATCTTCTTCATCGTTCGCCTTCAGACATCCACATTAATGACTAATAAAGGCTCAAGGTTTCTGACATCTCCAAACAGTTTTTCGTGGAATGAAATAGATTATTGCCGTATGCTACTACGTTCATTGCTGTATGTTGGGCAGGACTGCCGCAGATATTCGGCTGGCTTGAGGTTAGTGGCACAGGTGCAGAGGTCTGTTGTACCAGTCCTGTACCTGTGGTATAGATTCATTTAACAGTAATGTCTTTTTCAACAGAGATTTTCGGAGCTCTGGTTGTACTTATTATTTGTGTTTTTACGACCATAACAAAATCCTAACTTTTGATACTTTGTAAAGACATAAGCTTTACTGTAGGTACTGAAAGGGAACAGTGTTGTTACGCAAAGAACTTAGGAGACATATGAGGCCTTAAGATCCATATGGTGTCAGTGTTCCATTTTTTTCAGCATTTCTATGGGAAAATGTGTACATGAAATAAGTTCTTCCGTTGAAGGCCCACTGACTTTGTAAAAATTCTACCTGTATCTTCTTATTTTATCCTTAACCACCGGCTGTCAAAGCAGTCAGTGACCATCACGCCTGGTGGCGTCTTGTAGGGCAGCAACAAACTGCTTCCACTTTGTTCGGGCGGCAGTGCCTCAGCTTTGTTTCATTCTTTGCATCTCAGCCTCCACAGTTCTCCGCCAAGTTGGTTTTGGTACGCCTCTCTTTCGCTTTCCTTCGGGGGTCCATAGCATAGCTGTTTTTGAGATGGCATCGGGGTCTCTTCTGAGAACGTGGCCAACCTGACTCCAGCGTCTGCTAGCTATGATGGTATGCATATCCTCTTGGTTGCTCCGAGTAAGCAGTTCTTAGTTGGTGATTGTATTCGGCCAAAAGATTCGGAGAATTTTCCTTAGGCAGATTGTGTGGAAAGAGTAAAATTTAGACATGTCCTTCTCTTTCACTCTCCAGCATTCCGCATCATAGAGAAACAGATAAAGTACACAGTTCTCACATAATCTTAATTTTGTGTTTGTGCTGTGCTGGGAAGACTTCCAGATATTGTTTAGACTAGCAAAGGCTGTTCTCGCTTTATTCATTCTGTTGTTGGTGTCTTTGCTTGTTCCGCCGTCTGATGTTACAATGCATCCTAGGTATGTGAATCTGCATTCTTTATACTTAATCTGCTTCTTTGATCTTTCATGACAGCATTGATGTAGTTTATAGTACTATAAGCTCACAGTATTTTTATCAAAGCAGTACCATATGATTAAGAGCCAGTTCGATTTCTTCCTAGTAGGATTTTCATAGGATAAATCTGTATATTGAAACCTTTGTTCAAAATTCAGCTGCCTGATCTGTGCGGTCTATTGATGTAAATTAGTTTCTGTCGAATATTTTTAAATGTTGTGATATCCTCGTCAAAAATTCAGGTGTTCGACGAGAAGAAGATGAGCTGTTTGCAGTGTTGCCACAACTTGACTCGAAAATAGAATCGAGTTATGTTTAATTAGTGATTCGATTCGATTCAGGACTTGCCAGTTTAGACAAACCAATTTCACCGTCCTCGTTTATAAGTCACTCATGTTGAGAAACTGAAATTGCTTTTCTTTAAATCGATAAAATATATGTGCCAAAAGAGTTCGATCACATAAAAGCATGTCCTCAGATGAGACCCCGATGCCATCACAAGAACAGCTATGCTATGGACCCCTGAAGGAAAACGAAAGAGAGGCCGACCAAAAACAACTTGGCGGAGGACTGTGGAGGCTGAAATGCAAAGAATGAACCAGAGTTGGGGCACTGTACGAAGGATGGCCACCGACCGAGCAAAGTGGAATCAATTTGTTATTGCCCTACAAGACGCCATCAGGCGTGATGGCCACTGACTGCTTTGACGGTCGGCGGCTAAGGATCAAAGAAGAAGACATAAAAGCAGCGATTGTGGCTATAAGCAGTGTTATATAAAAAATGAGGCACGACTTGGAACCCGACTTCAACGCTACCGTTGAGGACTTAAGACTAGAATTGGGACTTTTTAGGAAAGACTTGAAGTCAACTCTGGCTGTTTGAAAGGAAAATTCCAAGGAAAAGTATGATAAATTTATTTTTTAAATACTACCACAAGTTTCTGTGTGACCTTGAAGCTTTACATAAAGATTTTAAAAAATGACGTCTCGCTGTAAATAATTTTGGTCCTGAAAAGGACTACAGGTGCCTTTCAACTAGCACGATAAAGCCCTGTAAATGATTGCTAGCAAGCCACTGGCAGACGTTCATATTCTGTGAAAAATGAGAATGGTTTACGGCAAGCTTCACACCTATTATATCACACATCACATGAGAGGGAACACGTATTTACTATTTTCATGTGGTATCTCGAATTTAGATAAAACAATTTTTCGCAATGACCAGTGTTACTTTTCATAAAATTTCTATATCTCGCCAAATGCAGCTAAATGTGACATCAAAAGTAGATTGATTTGAAGCTGGTAGCTTCAAACCTGTCAAAGAAAAAAAAAGTAGCTACGAAATCCCCGTGTTTTCTACTGCGTATGCAAATTGTAACGTTTCACGTTGATATTAAAGGCCTTCTGCAACATACACGCGTTTCCCAAACACACAATAAAATGTGCTGCCTTTCTAAGAAAAACCTTGAAATATGCAAGTTGACCTAAATTTTAAATTCCATTCATGTCTTTTTCTACACAATGTTACCAAGATCAAAAGACAGATGGACAAAAGGATAGCGAGAAGGAGAGGGGCAGAAAAGCCGAACGCACTGCAAAATTAAACACGCGTCTCGCGCGACCCCCAACCCGCGTCGCGCGATACACAAATGCTGCCATCACGCGTGTAAGACTACATGCACTAACTTTTTTTCAGACGGACAGTGATAAAATACATTACCCACCCCAGAGTTAGGTTTATAAATCATAAAAAACGCTTATTAGGAAAGATAACAATAGATGGGTTTACGGTTGAAAACATAACAGTACCCAGACAGCACATCTTCGAAACAGGAGGTAGAAAATACATATTTTGAACGCAGCCACGTAGCTCTTTTAAATTTGGATATTTGGGTTCCTTAGGGCTGGCTGACAAAGAATATGTAAAACGTTACGCAAATAGTCCAGGAATTAATAAATTATACCCAAAATAAAATAGTGGGGATGCCTGACAGCATGGAATCATTTCTGCTCATAAAATTTTTTTTATAACGTGTTTGAAAAAAATCTTACGTTACAGAATTAGCCTACCATGTAAACTCCAAAATGATTGGAGCGCAACAAATGAAAGACTAACCACGATTGGTCGGGCTATAAATACTATCTTTCGTTGTTAGGGGAGACGTGAAAAGGTAACATTTTTTCAAACACTTGTCGAAACGTGGCCTCATTGGCTAGACTCGCTGATATACTCACTTAGGAGCGTTAGTTCGAGACCACTAGTGCAAATAATCTTGATAAAGCAACAGTGCGTTGAAGCCAGCTCATATTTGTGTTAAATAAAAGCCTGGAACATAAGCAGATGGGAATTTGTGCCAGTAATTGTGCCAGAATTCATTGCTAATCAACGTATCTGTGTTTATTTCCATGAAATTGTGGTAAGCTTGAACCATTCAGTATCTTTTTAATGAAAATTGAATGTAAATTGTTAATTTATGCCTGTATATATATGTGTAGTTCAGTGGCAAACAGGAGATAAAGCCTATAATGCTCCAGCCTGAACAGAGGGTGTCGGAGGGAAGTAAAACGGCATGGAATGGCCAAATAGTACACTGACACCTGGATGATTGATTAGACAGAAATAATGCTGGAAGTGCAGAGGCGTAGTGACCATTAAGGAGGTAAATACTGGTATAAAGTATTTCAGATGAAGCTGACAGTTGGCCTAACGCTCTGAACTCAATGTTTGTGTTGTATTGTGCTCAGTGCAGAACTAGAGTATCAATTAGTTATGAAGTAGAAGGTACATCCTTCTTGTTTTCAGGGACCGTGGTCTTGATGGTACTGAGCAGCACCTGGTCAGAGCTTTGCTGAATCCAGAGTCGGACAGCATACTCCTTGGTCCATTTAGCTATCAGTGAGGTGTCTCCAGAGCCCAGAGGGAGAATTCGAGCAGAGGAGTCCTTTCCTGCCGCCATCACGCAAGATAAGCTGATTTGGCCAGCTGAGCTCAACATTATGTCCCCTCATCTTGAAATAACTTTGTAAAAATAACATTCAGAGGGGAATTTAATTGTCTTAATATCAGGAACTGAGAACATCTCCAATACTAGTCCCAAAAGACAAACTATTGAAGTCATGATGACAAATACCAACAGAGCTTGAACAAAACAAAACCAGTATTACCTCATATTACCACTACACAACTGACACACATAGGATATTTTTAATAATATATGTCACTACAATATTCATATTGATAAAGTCTGTACATATACTTGTAATTAAAATTGATTGTGATTCCTGGTTCCTTTGTATTTGAATCAGGACACATATTCCTTTATGATAACAGAAATGAATACATATTGTTATTTGAAAAGTTATCAGTGACTCCTTAAGATATTCTCATAGAGTGTTATATGTATGTGAGTGTCACAGTGTTGTCAAGAGTAGTGGATTAAATTAAATTGTTTATCTGTCTGTTGTTGTGACTTACACTTCATCATACACATACCCTAGACACATAACGTAGTCATCACACTATTCCAGAATAATTCTGACTGAGATATATAGATATGTGGTAGCAAGTAAGGTTATCTATAATACACTACTCTTAATAGATATAGATACCTTCACAGCTGATCTCAGTCAGTACACTAAGTCCCCTATAAATATTTATAACATCCCACTTCACCACATATATTGGGGTCTCGCTCTTGGGATTTTGAATCTTTCCCTATTAAAAAATATTGGGGGTAATTCACTTCAGGGAATATAAGAATTAAAAGGTATCCTTGGGTGGAATTAAATAAGGTTGAGCTCACGGTGCCTGTGTTGTCCATTAGATATATTTAGAGATTAAATTGTTGGTTAGACATTGTAGAAATTTACCTGATAGACAATGGCGGACCTGGCCAAGTTTCGATCTGCTGCTGTTCAGACTGCAAAAGAGTTAGGATTAGATGGGCAAGTTATGGTTGCCTATGTCACTACGGAATGTGACAAATTTATTGAACGCGAAGAAAGAAGGTTTGAAGCCGAAAGAAAGTTAGAGGCTGAAAGGGAAATTAAGAGGTTGCAAGATTGGCTGAGACTAAGAAATTGCAGATTGAGGCTGAAAGAGAAAGACAAAAGATTAGCTGCAGAAAGAGAAGAGAAGAAATTAGCTGCAGAAAGGGAAGAGAAGAAATTAGCTGCAGAAAGGGAAGAGAAGAAATTAGCTGCAGAAAGGGAAGAGAAGAAATTAGCTGCAGAAAGGGAAGAGAGGAAATTAGCTGCAGAAAGGGAAGCAGAAGATAAAAGATTACAAAGGGAACATGAGTTACGACTAAGGGAGTTTGAGTTTCAAGGCCATGCTCCTGAAAATGGTGCCAGTCCCTTTGCCTCTGATGCTACGGTTACTCAAGGAGCCTCAACCTCAGCTATGAATTTTCATTTAGATCATTTTGTTGAGAAAGACGATGATATAGAGAGCTACCTAAATAGGTATGAACTATTAGCTACCACGTATGGGTTAGAGAGAGAAAGGTGGAGCTTAAAGTTATCTCTGGGACTTCGTGGGGCAGCTTATGAAGTTTTTGCAAAAATGAGCAGAGGTGATCAGGAAAATTATGACATGCTAAAGCAGGCTCTTTTGTTAAGGTATGAAAAGAATGCAGAATTTTATAGGAAAAAATTTAGGAATGCTAAACTACTGTCAGGTGAAACCTATCACCAGTTCTCTGCACGAATAGAGACATACTTGGAGAAATGGACTTCTCTGGGGAAAACCCAAGATCTTAAGGAAATGGTCCTTATAGAGCAACTAAGAGAGTCCATGGCTCCAGACCTGAGAAAGTTTCTCATGGAACAAGGTGCAGAGAGGCTGGGTGAGTTGCTAAATGTTGCTGAAAGGTATCAAGCAGCTAAGCAGAGGTAACAGGTAATAAAAAGAAACAAGTGGATAACTTTAGGGCACCACAGAACTTTAATAAATTTGATCCTAGGGATCAAAACAAAGGTAAGCACCAATTTGATAGGCCACGGTATGAAAAAAAAAATAAATTCCCACAATTCGATGAAAGGAAATATGATGAAAGAAAATCTTTCAACCAAGGAAAAAGGTGGTGTAAGAATTGTCAGATGGACAATCATGACACTGACCGTTGCAGAAGGAAACCTGTGTATATGGCAACCCTTCAGGTCAGGTCGACCTCAAGACAGGAGGAGGATATTATGTTAGATACCACTCCAGAAGAGATGAGGAAGGCACAGGCTGGGGATAAAACACTCAAGCCTTGTTTCAGAAAATTGTCAACTTGTCATACAACTCCAGGCAAGGGAGATTTTTACATGAAAAACAAGTTGATGTATAGGAAGACTGGAGCTAGATCCAAGGTCACGGACAGCTGGTTCTTCCAAAAAGATATAGGGCAGACTTAATAAGGAGCCTACATGTGAAACCAGATGGGGACCATGAGAAGATAGGTACCATCATTCAAAAGGTGGCTCACAATTATTATTGGCCCAAAGCAAGATGGGACATTGAGAATTTTGTAGAAAGGTGTAGCATAGCACATGAGGGAACACCCACAAGTGGGAACATGGATCAGGACCTGGACACGCCACGGGGCAAAATTAGGCCTGATAATAAAAAGAAAAATAGATTTGATAAAGTGGACCAAATGGAATGGGAAGCCCCTTTTCACGGACAAGCTTCACTTAACTGTTTTACAATGGCCACTATGCGGAGAGTGCAAAAAGATGTCTTACCCCAGGATAAGCCGAAAATCCCTCAATCGGACTTAAACAAACTGGAGGAAGAGGATGTAGAGAGGAAATCTCTCATCAAGAATTTTAAGTGGGGAGAAAGCCCCAAAAGAAAAATTGGTAGCGGTCGTTTTGTGAATGATAATTCTGGGAGGAAAAATCATCACTATAAAGCTTCGAGTGGAAGAGACCATACCGGTGCATGGACAAATAGGTCCACACAATTAAAGGTCCATATGTAGCTTTGTTAAGAACGTGGACTGATGAAAAGGCAGAGGAAAACATTACATCTTCATACCAATATGTGAATGAGCTGACCACTCGGTTAAAAACTGGCTGGAAACTTGCCAATGAAAATTTGAAACAAGCCAGGAAGAAACATGCTGCCTATTATAACAGGAAGGCGAAAGACAGAAATTTGGCTGTGGGAGAGAAAGTACTGCTTCTTTTGCCTGGGAGTCAGAATAAGTTACAAATTGGATGGCAGGGTCCATATACAGTTCTAGAGAAGGTGTCTAGAACAAATTATAAGATAGATAGAAGGGGAAAGAAAAAATCTATCATGTGAATCTCCTGAAGAAATATTTGGAAAGAGAACATCAGGAAGAGACACACTTGTTGACCTTGTCCATCGCCATGGAGATGAAAAAGGAACCACTTTCATCATTTGAATATCCATTACACCCCTGTGAGACAGCAGCACAGGTGAAAATCAGTACACATTTAACGAAAACTCAGAAAGAGAGAGTGCAACAGGTTCTAAATAATCATGCAGAGGTGTTAACAGACCGACCAGGGCATACAAACCTATTGGAATATGATATGAAACTAATAGACTCCACACCTGTCTGTATGAAACCATATTCGATTCCGTTTGCTAAGGAGAAAGCTTTGAAGGAAGAGATAGACTATCTGTTGAAGGAAGGAATTATTTCGCACAGTGAGTCTTCGTATAGTTCCGGTGTTGTACTCTTAAGGAAGCCCTCTGAGAACATAGACTCTGTATAGATTACAGGAGACTGAATGCTATTACAGAAGGACAGGTGGATCCATTGCCGGATACAAATCAGCTGTTTGCCAGACTAAATAAAGCTAAATATTTCTCAAAAGTGGATCTGAGTAAAGGATACTATCAGATTCCAGTAAAGCCTGAGGTTAGACCATACCTAGCTTTTAGTACCTCAGAAGGACACTATGAGTTTAATAGATTGCCATTTGGATTGAAGAATGCGCCTAGTGTCTTCTCTAGAATGATGAGAAAATTATTGGATCCTCTGAATAATCCCTGTATAACAAATTTTATGGATGATATCCTTATAGCAACAGAAACATTTGAGGAACACATTGACTCTCTGAACATGCTGTTTGATCGACTTAGGGAGGCAAATTTAACAGCCCGACCAACCAAATGTTGCGTTGGATGTAAAGAATTGGAATTTTTGGGACACACAGTTTATCAGGGAAAACATGACCCCTGACCCAAAGAATTTAGAGAAACTACAGAAAGCCCCGAGACCACAAACCAAGAAGGACGTGAGATCCTTTGTCTCATTATGTGGTTTCTACCAGAAGTATATCAAAAACTTTAATTCCATATGTGCACCGTTAACTGAATTGACACGTAAAGGACATCCAGATCGCATTACATGGACACCACAATGTGAAATGACTTACCAGAATTGAAGGAAAAGCTCACAAGTAAACCCATTTTGAAATTACCTGACTTAAGTCAAGAATTCATAGTAAGGACGGATGCAAGTAATATTGGGTTAGGTGCAACTCTACTACAGAAATCAGGTGCATTGGATGGGGAATTAAGCCCAGTGGCATATGCTAGCAGAAAGTTGAATAAAGCTGAAATCAACTACTCAACTAGCGAAAAAGAATGTCTTGCAGTAATATGGGCGATAAAGAAATTCAATATTTATCTATATGGGAAGGCATTTAAGTTGCAAACAGACCACAAACCTTTATCGTTTCTAGCACAGGCTAGGCATGAGAACTCTAGGTTACTCCGATGGTCTTTACTTTTGGCTCCATATAATTTTAGCATTGAGTATATATCTGGACCACCAAATTTGGGAGCGGATTTTTTAAGCCGCCATCCGTGTGATGAGAATCACCGTAAACCCCAGAAATAATAATAAATTTCTCTATGTGTATATAGAATAAAGGACTGACATATAATGTCTGTTTTAAGAGGGGAGGTGTCGTGGAATATTCTAATCCACATATATAAATTATCAAGTAAATATGAAGCCTAATAAATACATATAATAAATAAAGGAAGAAGAATGGTAAAATAACAGTGCTGTCACAATGACTGTACTCGAAATCCCCCTTGTTTTCTGCTTCGTCTGCAAATTGTAACGCTTTCACGTTGATAGTAAAAGCCTACTGTATTATTACCCGCTTTCTTCAATGAAACGTGTGCTGCATTTCTAAGAAAAACATTGAGAATATGCAAGTTGACCTAAATTTTAAATTCCATTCATGTCTTTTTCTACACTGCGGTACTAAAACGAACGAACAGATGGACAAAAGGATAAAGAGAGAGGGGAGGGCTGCAAATCAGGAACGCATGCAACACGCGTCGCGCGATACACAAATGCTGCCATCACGCGTGTAAGACTACATGCACTAACTTTTTTTCAGACGGACAGTGATAAATTCACTACCCTTCCCAGAGTTAGGTTTTAAAATCATAAAAAAACGCTTATTAGGAAAGATAACAATAGATGGGTTTACGTTTGAAAACATTACAGTACCCAGACAGCACATCTTCGAAACAGGAGGTAGAAAATACATATTTTGAACGCAGCCACGTAGCTCTTTTAAATTTGGATATTTGGGGTTCCTTAGGGCTTGCTGACAAAGAATATGTAAAACGTTACGCAAATAGTCCAGGAATTAATAAATTATAACCAAAATAAAATAGTGGGGATGCCTGACAACATGGAATCATTTCTGCTCATAAAATTTTTTTTTAAACGTGTTTGAAAAAAAGCTTACGTGACAGAATTAGCCTACCATGTAAACTCCAAATTGATTGGAGCGCAACAAATGAAAGACTAACCACGATTGGTCGGGCTATAAATACTATCTTTCGTTGTTAGGGGAGACGTGAAAAGGTAACATTTTTTCAAACACTTGTCGAAACGTGGCCTCATTGGCTAGACTCGCTGATATACTCACTTAGGAGCGTTAGTTCGAGACCACTAGTGCAAATAATCTTGATAAAGCAACAGTGCGTTGAAGCCAGCTCATATTTGTGTTAAAAAAAGCCTGGAACATAAGCAGATGGGAATTTGTGCCAGTAATTGTGCCAGAATTCATTGCTAATCAACGTATCTGTGTTTATTTCCATGAAATTGTGGTAAGCTTGAACCATTCAGTATCTTTTAATGAAAATTGAATGTAAATTGTTAATTTATGCCTGTATATATATGTGTAGTTCAGTGGCAAACAGGAGATAAAGCCTATAATGCTCCAGCCTGAACAGAGGGTGTCGGAGGGAAGTAAAACGGCGTGGAATGGCCAAATAGTACACTGACACCTGGATGATTGATTAGACAGAAATAATGCTGGAAGTGCAGAGGCGTAGTAACCATTAAGGAGGTAAATACTGGTATAAAGTATTTCAGATGAAGCTGACAGTTGGCCTAACGCTCTGAACTCAATGTTTGTGTTGTATTGTGCTCAGTGTAGAACTAGAGTATCAATTAGTTATGAAGTAGAAGGTACATCCTTCTTGTTTTCAGGGACCGTGGGCTTGATGGTACTGAGCAGCACCTGGTCAGAGCTTTGCTGAATCCAGAGTCGGACAGCATACTCCTTGGTCTTTTTAGCTATCAGTGAGGTGTCTCCAGAGCCCAGGGGAGAATTCGAGCAGAGGAGTCCTTTCCTGCCGCCATCACGCAAGATAAGCTGATTTGGCCAGCTGAGCTCAACATTATGTCCCCTCATCTTGAAATGACTTTGTAAAAATAACATTCAGAGGGAAATTTAATTGTCTTAATATCAGGAACTGAGAACATCTCCAATATTAGTCCAAAAAGACAAACTATTGAAGTCATGATGACAAATACCAACAGAGCTTGAACAAAACAAAACCAGTATTACCTCATATTACTACTACACAACTGACACACATAGGATATTTTTAATAATATATGTCACTACAATATTCATATTGATAAAGTCTGTACATATACTTGTAATTAAAATTGATTGTGATTCCTGGTTCCTTTGTATTTGAATCAGGACACACATACCTTTATGATAACCATGAATACATATTGTTATTTGAAAAGTTATCAGTGACTCCTTAAGATATTCTCATAGAGTGTTATATGTATGTGAGTGTCACAGTGTTGTCAAGAGTAGTGGATTAAATTAAATTGTTTATCTGTCTGCTCGAGTTAATCCAGTCCAAATCCCGGTCGACGAAAAATCCTCAAATGCCGTCGCCCGGGTTTGATCCTGTATCACCCCGGTCGCCAGAGCGGTGTTGTAACCACTACGCTAGCGCGGCTCAGTGGAGGTTCTGGCGAGGTTTCTGTTGTTGTGACTTACACTTCATCATACACATACCCTAGACACATAACGTAGTCATCACACTATTCCAGAATAATTCTGACTGAGATATATAGATATGTGGTAGCAAGTAAGGTTATCTATAATACACTACTCTTAATAGATATAGATACCTTCACAGCTGATCTCAGTCAGTACACTAAGTCCCCTATAAATATTTATAACATCCCACTTCACCACAATAACGCAGAACACAAACTATTTTATAAAATGATCCTTGAGACATCAGAAAGTATAAACAAAATCGTACATAAAAAAACATGATTCACTCACAATCAAAATATACAAATTCAATGACAGGTGCGAGCTCTATTTTTTTATAGAGTAATTCTCATTTATTTTAGGTCTTATTGAGACAAACAAACCCTCATCTCCTCATCAACACAAGAAGCCTTTCTCTTTTTCTGTTTTTGATATTTGTCAGAGCTGAAAATCCCCCTGTTCACAACAATATGTCGCGCGAGAACTGTGTCTATTTGATATAAAATAAATTACATTACTTAGTCGTCGTTCCTTCTACCCGTGAGGTGTAGAGGTTTGGAAGATGAGAGCGCCAGGTCTATCCTATCGTCTGTCTTCTCCTGGCCTGGTTCCCATTCTAGTCCCTCGGTCTTCAAAGATTGTCTTTATGTTGTCCTCCCCAGTGGACTCTAGGTCGTCTGGGGGTCTGGGGATCCCTGGTTCTTTTGTTTCCTTGCTTGTCTGTGGGTAGCCGATCTTTCCCATTCTGCAGACATGGCCAAACCATCTTGTTGGGATGTTCTTCTTGGGTCTGTAAGGGGTTGCATTTTTAGGCTCTTTGACGTATATTTTTTCCTCAGTTCTTCGTAGCAGGAAATGTCTCTTCTTATAATTATTACTGTTTTTTTCTCTATTTTTTTAAAAATTCTGGAAAATTCTTTTGGGTTACATTTTCCCTCACTCTGGTCTGGTACATGTACTACAAATGCCTATAAGAACATTGATCTAATAGATATATAAATAACACTATACACCTTCCTATCACAGAATCTACTCTCATCGGATTGTCTGTGAATTTCTGGCCATCAAATGCCAACTCGGCCCACTCGACCAGGGATACCAGTGCCTAATGAATCGGTAAAATCAAGATGGTACGATATGGTAAATGTATCCCATAAGACCGGCAGAGTGGGTTCCCCACCCCCCCCCCACTCGCGACTCGATCAAAAATACGGTATAGGACTCATGCGCGAACAGTAGTGGCTAGCCATTATACGAGGCATACAATAGCAACTCATCAAAGATAATAAGTTTTCTAACAGTATGACAGGGGTCAAGCTGAGGGGATACATACCATGTAAGATTTATGCGCACTGATAGAAACAGCATCATCACCATTCGATTGCTGTCAAAGTGTATTAGCACATATGGCGACCTAGGGCAGAGTTCCCCCCCAACCCTCAGCTCGAGGCCTACCCTGTCAAATACGTCTTTCTCTATGTTGCCATACTGGGTATTTATACTTTCATGCCAGCGTCAGTGAAGCTGATCCAGGACTTCTCCCCACAGCACTAACGTATCTAATCAGCAGTGATACATTTTTCATCGCTCGCGTCGCCGAAAACCGCTAACAAATCTCTGGCAAAACAGCCTTCAATTAGAGTCGATAAAGTCTTAGATTGTGGGGGGGGTCTCAAAGTCATGAGTATATCTGTTCACGACAAGACCTACTACACTCTCCAACTGTGTATCAGGCGACTATATGATCAAGGTTGGATTGGAGATGTGCCCACTAACCACTGATTTCGCTACATTCCAGGGCATCGTACATACACGCCCCTCAAGCAGCTAATTGGCACACTTTCGCTTCACGGGCGATCCAATATAACAGTTGACCTCCATGTCTCCCCCGCACTCGGAAATCGCAAACAGATACAGTACACTGACTTTATCTATACTTGTCTCTCAACGTATACTGCTCTGAATGGGACGTCATCGCACCACCCCCCCCCCCACTTTCCAGACCTGGGCTCCCACCCCCCCCCACCCCCCACCCCCGGCTGACCCTGGACCGCATATGGCATGAAGTGTGATCTGAACGTGTGCGTATTGTGTGCATAGCTGTTATCCTAGAAGTCTACGTGTGTCCCTAAATTACCCGCATGGCCGGTCCCGCGAACATCGACTCTCCGTTTTCGCTCTGTTCCCCCCGGAACTGTGCCTGTATACTACATTAATCTCGTCACGGCAAGATTGTAACCATTCGAATGCTTGTATAGCCTCTGATGTCACGTAGGGGCCGGGAATATCATTTCTTCTTGCCCAAACAGTTCCCATGACAGTTTGCAGCAAGGGATTACTCGTCTAGGCCACGGGAAGGGTAGGACTTCTTTACCAGATACGTATGATTCAAACGTATGGAGCTCCCATCACTCTTAAGTACTCCAGCAAGGGGCCTTTTACGTCACAACTACAGTGTCTATACTGTGTAGAAGCGTATTAGTATCTGTAAAGCTAGTCTACCTTCAGTTATGCTCAATTGTTATATTTTATGCAACTGCGACAATACTCTAGCAGGGGCCCACTTTTCAACCAATAGCTGGATCAACCCACTATCTCTCAGCAACACAACAATGCCACTTATTGATAAACAAATTAGCCATTTGCCGCTGACTTCACATAACTTCCCAGGTAATCGGGTTCGACGCACCTAATAGCTGACTGTAGATTACCTACCGCTGGTAGGGAACGTGATTCAGTGTTAGGAGAATGTTTATCCATCAAATTTCGGCCACCCAAACATGTTTGGTACAGTATAATTCCCCACAATGTTTTCACATAAACTCACCAGAGAAGATTCAGCGGTACCTACAAAAACAGGCCCGTGATTGGCCTGAACACATCCAGAAAATCGTAACATCACAATTGTTGTTGACAATCTAATGACGCAGCTAGGCGTGAGGTCGGACGCCACTGTGTCCTGGTTGATAAAGTTTGACCCCGGCAGCCGAGGCTATAGGCATGAGTAGTAGCCTCCAGCCACATCTAAGTGGAAAGTTGCCGATGTCTTGTAACCACCGTTATTCGAATACAACGACACAAGCTCCAATCTTTCGCCGACGAGCAACCACCTGTTTTCTGCGCTGATAACACTCTGTTGTATGGACAGCAACACGCCCTGAATGCAGGTAAACAACCAATGTCTTCACCCCACGTTGCATCTGCCGTCAACCACATCGGATCACAGGTATTGTGTCCCTCTCACCACCCTCCATACTAGGGTCCATCGTGCGCCTATTGCCCTATGAGTGGGCTTCATCGTCTGTCTCACACTCGTACTCTACTCCAATCGAGCTTTCACGTTCATGGGTCGATTACCCCGCCACTACATCTCAATTAACTCACTGGGGGTATTCCAGATGAACCAAGATCATGAAAAATTCAAAAAGTTAACTTGCTCTATCACAGGCTGGCTTTTCGCTCAATGCTGTCGCTTCACTATTATCTAAAGCCCGAAACCGACGAAGTCTTACCCATACTGCTGATTCAAACATTACAGACCGTCGCTTTGCCTGCTGGTTCTTGTCCCCAGGTAGCATGGAATGCATACGGGTATAGAGTATCTTGTCTTTCACATTAACATATCCTTGCACTTATCTCTCCAGTCGAAGCCGACGCCTAATTATTTATGAAATGTCTGTACCTTTTTTGTTGTTGTTAATTCTGTTGTCTTCAATGTACGCACAGAGCATCAAAGTTGGACTGACTTGACGTTTGAATGGACTGATATTATTTGTTTGATGTTTGGCGATTGAAAAGTCTTCTTAAAAAAACTATATTATTTCCCAGATGCAATGACAAGCAAATCTATCTAAGTAATTCGATTTAATGTGCATAGGGATGATAACTTTGACCTCTTCAGTCATTTACATAACTCTGGAGCAGGTGGCAGCGCTGGTGTAAATGGTACTAAATGCGCTGGCCAATGGGTGATCCACTGACAAACAATAGGCCAAAGCAGTAGGAAATTTGACCTAAGCCGTCAGAGTCGACTGAGGAACTTTGGAACCCTGGAAATTATTCGAGCCTTGGCAGAGTGCTAATTGTGAAAGGAAGTGTCCATCAACAAGCGGAGACACTCGATGAAATAACCTGCTACGGCTCTGAGTAAATCTACACAAGCTTAATGAGTCTCAGGAAGATGGTGAGTCCCATCGGCCTCACTGATGAGAAAACGTCACCTTGTCAGATTGGCTTAGTATGACACATTCAGAGATATCATCGTAAACGTAATCAGGTTGTCTCAGGCTGACATAGCAGTCGTAAAACTCGGTCAGTTGATGGTGATGTTGTCATGTGGATTGTGTACAAAGAGACGAAATAGTCTGAAATTCAGAGATGTTCTCGAGCAAGGGTCGGTAACCAGTGGATTTCGCATCTAGGTCGATCGTCGATATGATTTGTAGATTTTAGGTTGGGGGGGGGGGGGGGGGGTGGTGGGGGGAGAAAGAATGTTTTAAATTAAGTAATTTTCGGACATACCTTGGCACACCCAACCCCCCCCAAACCCCACCAACCAAAACCCAACCCCAACGACGCACCCCCCGCAACAAACAACATTATGGGAGGGATTATTTCCACATAATTCTCGATTAATCGGTTAAAATGGTGTTATTCGATTAATTGATGAAACACATTGTAATCGATTATTCCATTTTTAGCAATTTTTTTTTTTTTTTTTTTTTGAATGCAAGAACAATTGTTATGTTAGAAGTTTGTGGTATGGAATTTAGCAAGCATGTTCAATAATAATAAATTGGTTGTAACATTTCAGTATTTGCATTTTATTGTCTGGCGATTATTTCTTAACAGAAATATAAAACAAATCTTATTATATTAGACGTGTCCCTTTAAGTAGGTGTAGAGGTTTGGAAGATGAGAGCGAGACATTCTAACGGCTGTCTTCTCCTGGCTGGTTCCATTAGTCCGATTAAGAATTGTCTAATGCTGTCTCAGGGATATGGGTCGTCCCCGGGGTCTGGGGACTCTGGTCTCCGTTAAGGTTTGGCTCGATTTCTTCATTCTGTGCAGGAACGGCCACATCTTCATGGGATGTTCTATTGGGTTGAGGGGGTAGGATTTCGGCCAGGTATGTGGCGGTACTGTTCTCGTTCACCCAACATTCTGACCCTCCCGAGAAGTTGGATGCGCTCCAATGGGTCACAGTCCGATGATCGATCCGTGATGTCCCGACTGGGAAATAGGTGGGGGTATACAGAATTTCGTAATTTTTTTACCCACGACATTCATTACAGTGAACGAGAATGTGATTTATGGCATGAAACAACAACGTCATCAGTCAATGCAGTTATGAGGATAATTTTTATGATGGCTCTAATACAACATCAATACGCTGAGGTATTTTACAGACTGGATAAAACTAGGATGTTCATACCAATTACAAGAAAGACAAAAAAACCAATGCCAAACAACAATCAATCATTGTAACAAAGACTATTGATTACATGGATTCACATTTAAGGAGCTAGCTTATGGACATCTTTTCATCAGTACTCTTTAGACTTGAGGTTGGCTTGCCACGATGTTGCTTGATTTAGCAGTAACAAGAGATCAACAATCATCAGCAAATGCAGTCAGATCATTAGAGTCTATTTAGTAATGATAATACTATTTGTTTCATGCTTTACAGCTTGATGTATGTACATCATAGTCATTAAGGAGGTAAGGTGATAGGTTATCAACATGTCTTCACATAATTCGTCATGCAACAATGATTTGGCATTGCTATATAATTTGCAAGATTGTATAACGATGTAAAGCAAAAATGAGGTGCTGGAACAGAACCCTGCAACAGTACCCATACAATTGACCCAACAGCTGTCAAGCATTAACAGGATTATGGACATAAAGATCCTTCACACAACTTTACTAAGAGGTATTCAACAGTAACATTTTTTGAGAGTGAGAACAAGGTTTGAGAGTCTTGGTTAAAGAGAATCCGACATGGAATATACATATGTGGTACGCTTAATACTACATACATACAATCTGAGGCTTTAGAGTCGATCTCCCAGGGACACTGAGGAGGGGTAGCTCTTATCGGTTTTCAAGGGTGATTGTCACCATCCTCCCATTGGTGTTAAACCATGGCATTCTCAGTTTCAAATAACACGTACTCTTGTGTACTCGCCCCCCCCCCAAACATATATCCCGCTATACTACCTCCTGTTAATCATAGAATTAAAAATTACTGGGGTTACCCCACACAAACCCACACCCCTGCTTTGACGTCTGATTTTTCAGTGAGTTACCCTTTTACCGATTTTACCCCACATTTAATACTGGTACTCTACAGCGATTCTGCACCCAGTTTACCAAAACAAGCTTAATGAAACCTCAGGCGTGTAAGAAGACACAAATTCTTTCAATTATTAAAATCGGCTCCAGTAAGCATACTTGTTTTTTGTCGTATAACTCAATTGAGCACACCGCATTGTGTTATCTTTACGAAGACATTCGGGTCTGATGAAAACCTGGTTTTCTGTGCACCTCACACTACAAACCAAAACACAAAAAACGCGTTACACTGTACAAGACTTTGTTATCCGATTGTTCTGAGCCGGAACAAAACTTAATATTTTACGAGCACCGCAGTATTTTTAGTTCTAAGTACAGCCGTTTATAAACCTACTATCACTTACCATAATACATAACAAGTGTAAAGTAGAAAAAGGGTCTCTGACCACCAGGATCACCTCACATTTCACTGAACAAGTGGAGATAGTGACAGCATGCTAGAGTAGTGTCTCTATGACAATTGAATTTATCAGAGAGCTAACCAGGTTCAGGTGTTCTTTGTGTTGTCAAACTGCGCAATACAGCAGCTGAAATGGTCAGTAATTTCTGGTCTTCTGTTGTACGGTTCATGTACATTTCAGCCCCCCATTGCCACCTTGCGTGTGTTGCAAACGGTTAGGCGAGAATCATTAGATAGTGATCCTTATCGATTGGTTAGCCGGTCGCCACTCGCTCCGGGTGGTTTCCTGTGGCACTCTAGACACTCGGACCCATACGCCTGAATGCCCCCTCCACGCCCCCCCACCTTCACTCCCTCCAAATTGACTTCAGTCGCTACTGACTTTCCATTCCTTGCGTTTGGTTCAAAATCTATTGTATGCATGTCATGGTTCCTGGGCAGGAGCGCACACGAAGTCCACACAACCCAAACCAACAGCCCCCACACCCCCAGCCACGACAGCCGAGTTCCGGCACACCCCCCCCATTGCCAGTTGATGAGTATCTTTACGCTTTTAGTTTGGTTAAACTACTATGCGATCGAGATAAACTCTTCTATCTCTTGATACTATTTTTTGATTTTGGCCCCAACTCTGCAACAGCCTTTTTTTTTAGTCTTTCCCAGACATGGGTTACGACCAACTGGTAGCCCAGCCGTGTCGCAAAATCGAGATCCCAATTACTCTTGTCCTTTTTCTTTCGTTTCCGTTTTGTAGCAGGATTCCCCAGTTTCGTTTCCTATCTTTAACCAGCTGATATTCTTTCCCATTATACTTATCGTGTTCAGTTCATAAGTGTAGTCCGTAGTCTGTTCAGTTGTCGCTTTAGAATCCAGTTACGTTTTTTTTGTGTTGTCGTAATCGTGTTTAAAAAGCAATAGGTGATTGGCGCATTATGGTGGAGGGTTGCTTTAGGTCAGAAATTGGCGGAGTCCTTAAGGATTATAAATAAAATAAAAAAAATGTTATTTATGATCTTTGTAATTTTTCAAATTGTTCAAAACTGATCATTAATCATCGATTAAAGAAATTCGATTTTAAAATAAATTCCAGCCTAATATATATATATTGGCTGGGATTTATTTAAAAATTCTTAATCGAATTTCTTTTTCTAGGTTTGCTCACCCTAAGATGCTTCTCATCAACATTGGAATAAAGTTCAAAATGTACATGAACATTCGTTCATGTTGTTATTCTTCAGCTTCCCGGTAGATAGAACTTCAACAAATTCATGCAAACCTTTCTTCACCAGTGACATCCATTTATGGTGTTTCCATGTCTTTTTATCCTTTTATTTGTCTGACTCCATTTCCTCTTTCCACATTGCCCTTTATTTCTCATACGCTGTAAGTCCAGAACAAGGACTGCCTTGTTATGTTATCATCTGGTTTCTTTGATGTGTTCACTATCCATCGTCGGTGTCTTCTCACTTCTTTGTTCCGCTGGTATTTCTCTGGTTCTTTCCATCAGTTCCTACATAAGCGATTTTATCATGCTACTTCAGTCCTTCTATTTTTGCGCTACCGCCCATTTATGAAAGTCTGAAACGTTTTAGTTGTCGACTTTGTCGATCTCGTGTTTGAGAGCCATCAAATAGAGCCTTTACATTTGAGTTAAAGATTCCTATAAAACCCCAGACCTAAGGGTCTTTTGTGTTTGGACGTGCGCCCTAATATAACCAACTAGGTTGAACGGGACGCGCCTCGCCATAACGAGGCAAAACTTTATAAAAAAAAAAAAAAAAAGATTCCTATTTTAGTGTTGGACTTGATGTTTGAACTTCCACCAAATGCAATGAAACAAATGCCAATATAAAAAAGTATTCAATCAATCAATACCCCTTAGCTCCCCTAGGAGCATAAGCCTTCAACAAACATATGCAAGTCTTCCTGTCCTGTGCCATCCACCCAGGTTCTTTCCGTGTTTTCCTCATCATTTGCACCTCTGTTTCCAGTTCTCTTTCCCATGTGTTTTTTGGTCTACCTCTGCCTCTCTTTCCCTGTGGATTCCAGAACAAGGACTGCCTTGTAATGCTATAGTCTGTTCGAAAATTCGTGCCCACAGAAAGCGTCAATTTTCTCCAAAACTGTTTGTTGTATGGACATGAATTTTTGCATGCAGTCTTAGATTTTCCATGCAGTTATTAATATATTTTTTGCCCTTACAAAACTCATGTCATGTTCGAATTTTCTTCTTTACGTTATATAAAAAACTCTTACTGTTGTCTGGGTTAAATTTTAGTAGTTTTACAGGAAAGTTACAAGATCCGTTCAAAAATATTTTTTTTTTGGTTTGAATTAGTTACTCGCGACTGTGTACAATAGGTGCGCACTCGTGCGGACATGTAGTCACTAAAATAATTCAAAAAAAAAAAAAATGTTTTTGAACGGATCTTGTAACTTTCCTGTAAAACTAAGAAAAATTAACCCAGACAACGGTAAGAGTTTTTTTTATATAACGTAAAGAAGAAAATTTGAACATGACATGAGTTTTGTAAGGGCAAAAAATATATTAATAACTGCATGGAAAATCTAAGACTGCATGCAAAAATTCATGTCCATACAACAAACAGTTTTGGAGAAAATTGACACTTTCTGTGGGCACAAATTTCCGAACGGACTATATCAACAGGTTTCCTCAATGTGTGTCCTATCCATCGCCAGCGTCTTCTTCTCAACTTTTTTTCCACTGGCACTTGTCTGGTTCTTGTCATCAATTCCACATTTGTGACTTTGTCATACCATTTCAGTCCTTCTATTCTACGCAAGCACCCGTTTATAAAAGTATGTAGCTTTTTGGTTGTTATTTTTATTGCTCTCCATGTCTCAGAGCCATACAATAGGATTGACTTGACATTTGAGTTGAAGATTCTTATTTTCGTGTTGGACTTGATTTCTCTTGTTCTCCTGTGGTGAAATTACAGTGATGCAACGTTAAAATTCCTCCATTTATAAAGATAACAGGTAAAATAACATGTAGGGATAAAAATATTGGTAAGATACACTGATACATTCTCGCCCACGCCAGCGTTTTCTAGCGCCATTGAAACTTACTAGTTAGAACATGCAGACTAACGGACTATCCTTTTAGACGGGGTGGAAACGGAGATAAAAGAAAAAAATGCGACGGTCTGAACACGTGTTTGAATCTAAAGTCTAGAAGACGCAATTTGTAGTTTTAAAGAAAAAAAATTACGCCACTAGTTGACACAATGTAAGGAAATGGACAAAAAACGACCTTAGCTCTTGTTAGAAACAGACGTATCTTGGACGTTCTACTGTAATTAGTCGTTTTAGTTTGAATATAGCGGCAAAACGCCGTGAACGAAGGTACAAAAACAAATTTCAAAACTAACCTTGAAAAAAGTAGGTTTTTTCTTAATAATAAGTTTAGGAGAATAAAAACTAGCTAGTTTGATAGCCCATCTTTACCAGATAAATAATATACTTTTAATTACACAGACGGACAGATAACACGGAAGATATTGACGAAAGACTGTATTGTTCAATACAGACTAGCAGACAGTTATTTGTGCATACTTCTCACAAAATTCACTTTTGACGCGACCTTGGGCCTAACGCAGAAAAACAAACTGCATGTAGACAAGGGGCAAAAAAGGGAGGGTAGAAGCTAAAAATAACTTTGTCTCGAAATCGTATAAGTAAGTGGGGGAAAATTTGTGTAGTTTTTTTGTAGTTTCGTCTAAAATCAAGTGTAATTTTGGGAAAAACCAAGTTGGGACGGACAGACCGACATACAAATATTACACACTAGACAGAGACTGGACCTAAAGTTGACATTGTAGTTTAAATATTGGAATCGTAGTGGGGAAGTCCGCTGATTGGACAGAAGCTTTCATATTGTAGAAAAAAACAGTAGAAGCAATTGCCATTTTGTAGAAGACTGTCCAGATGCACAGTTCGTTAATGCTAGAAGAGTGATTTCCAGGAGATATTATATATTATCAGCGGGACGCCATAATCTAGCCAGCAGCTCAGCTTAGTTTTGCTAGTACAACGTAACTGTGTTTTCAATTTTGAATTGTGGTAAGGAGAAAAATTCATTAACCCTTTTATTTAACATTTAATATTTTGAGTGATTGATACTGCCATGTCATGAAAAATGATTACGACAAGTGAGTGCTTATTCTAGGTCCCCAGCGACAGACCAGGGCCTAGAGGCAAACAAATAATATAGGAAAACGTATCCAAGACTATAGAAGACAGATCTATATTTGAGATCAGTGGGAACATATCACCCACCTTATTGGATGGAAAAGGAGACTTATGAACATATTTCGGATGGAATGCAGTCATGGGAAACTGGTGCCATTTGATACCGACTGGGTCAGATGTGCTTAGTCGGTCAGAGAGATCTGACCCGATCTTTGTAATTGTTTTTTTTTGCCTTGTTGTGTGTAAAATTGGTGCAGTAGGCAGTGTGTTAACACATGGCACAAATTTTGGTTTCAGAGTTTCTGGTCTGGCACTGTGCTAGTGCCAGATGCTTGAAGAGGTCCAAGAGTGGATGCCTAAGAAGCCTATCATTTTACTCCAGCACTTGTGAGGAGTGGGCCACTTGAATTCTTTACTGCATCGTCACAGGCCAGATAAGTTGAATACCTGGCCTGTTGTGGATTCATCAAACTTTTCCACATTAAAATAACTAAATAAAATCCAGGTGTATAAAAACTATACCTCAGTTCAATATTTCAAAGACAATGACTCGTGTAAACAGAGATCGGGTATGATGACACCACCCCGACTAAACATCCAGTGCTAGTTTTCCAAAGACACTGTAGTTAGTGTTAATATTAACCAATGTAACCATATATCTATGTACACAAATTTCATTTTGATTATGCAATATATATATGCACTTTTATTGATAAACACATATTGTTTCATACGTCCTGACCAGAAGAAAATTTGGTTCAGAACTAAATAAATTCAAAAAAAAATTATCAAATTTAACTTCTAAAGCCAGTGTTAGTTGATTTGATCATAGAGCTTATTATTATTATTAGAATTAGTGTTTACATGTGTGTGTCAGTGTATTTAATTACCTACACATCACATTTCATTACCCTAGACATTAAATGTAGCTAACATACATATTAGCAGAATAAGTCTGAGGTCATAAGTGGTAGCAGAAAGGCATTCTGTAACTCACATAAACTTTTATCTTCAGGAGCCTTCACAGCTGACCTCATCCAGTACACTAGGTAACATAGCAACCACACAATAACATCAAAAACCACGACATCTCCACATGTTTCCCAATGCAATGAAAGCTCCTCTTGCTTTTTGTATTCTTATTTTGATATCATTGTCTTTTCACCCAACTCCGTCTATATTACTGCCAAGATGTGTGTACAATTCTACATCCTTTAGTGGTGTTTCTTCAAGTTCAACCTTGTTATAATTTGTTGCATTTATTCTCATAATCTTTGTCTTTTCCTTGTGTATTTTCAGGCCCACTTGTTGTGACCTCTCATTGTCGTTCTCCGTGTTTCAGAGCCAAACAATAGAACTCAATTGACACTTGAATTAAATTTTCGATTTCTCTTTTAGATTTGATTTAATTTGATCTCCATATATATCCCTCCAACGGTGTCTGTATCACTGTCAAGTTATCTGTACGATTCTACATCCATCTTTTTGTGGTGTTTTTTCAAATGACAATATTGTTATCGTTTCCTACATTTAGTCTGATTATCTTTATTTTCTCTCTGTGTATTTTCAGACTCACTATAATAGCTATGACTTTTCATCTAGTATTTTAATTTTGTCTTCCATCTGATTACGGTCATGGGACGGGAGAGCCAGGTCCTCGAAAAAATCTAGATAGTTAAGCTGTTCAAACAGATTCCATAAAATAAATAATATTTCTGATCCATTTTTCTCTTTCTTTCTTCTGCTTAAGATGCTACTGTTATTGTTATTGTTAATCAGAATCGACCTCACTGCATGTGACAAAATGTCTAAACATGCTCTTTTGTGTGATTTCTCACACCGTCACCCCTCCGGCAGTATCCTTTCTTTTTCTTCAGTTTTCTCACTCATCGCTTTTATTTGGCATAAATCATGACTTTTCATTTGTATTTTCACTATTTTGCTCTATGCTGGACATAGTATGGTGAAGTCTCTAACACGCCACGGCCCTATGGCAGTATTTGCTATGGGAATAATTCTTATCTTATTGTGTCGCAATCACGCTTCACGAAGACGTGTTAAGTTACGTCAGGTTATTAGACGGCCAGCGACAGTATTTTATCACAGTATCGGTCTGACCATCTTTTCAAGCGACGGGGCTCGTTTATCCAAGGAGTGTTGAATAGAACCAGATTTGTTTGTCTGGCGAAACCCATGATAACCCGTGCACGAGGCGAACTTAAGACATAAGCGCTTCCGGGTCATCCTTGCTACACCAACATTACCGTCTGTGTGACACCTGTGGGCAGACAAGAGTGATATAATCGCTTCCGGTCACTTGGTAAAACGTAATCATGGATTTATTACATTTTAGACAATATGAGTCTACAAATGTGTTTGTGAGAGTATATGCAAGACATCATATTACCATATATGGGAGATGTGACCTTTTGCAAAAATTTTCCGTGAAGGAAATATTTTGAAAGTGCCACACCCGACCTGTTTGAAATGATTGGATTTTTCTGATTAGATTCATAACATCAATGGAGGAAATATAGGCTGACCAATTTCACAGTTTTATTTCTCTGTGATTTGTATGCTCGCCAAGACTGCATCAGACCTTAGCCAGAGTGAAGAACTAGATTCATAATTCTTATTTGTTAACCGGACCTTTTATTGGAGAACCAGATAAGACTTACAAAAGCACAGGAAATCTCTACATTTTAATAAGGAACACCGGGACTAGGAAACTGAAGACACACGGAGTCAGAAGGGGCAATCTATTGTAAAATTAAAATAAATCCCAGTCACGTGTAAGAGAAAGACTCGTCCCTTTTATTCATCTGTGCGACAAGTCTGTAGCCAGGATTGGCTTATTGGTGGTACCTGCAAAAAGTACTATCTCTGGAACCAAGTGAAGGTAGAAGTGGACTGACGTCTTGCAAGACGCCATCATTAGAAGGTCTTATAGACAGACGCAGAACCAACTTAGCCGTTACTCCTTGAACGTCCTTTGAACGCGCGGCGCCGGAACTTTGACCAGAGACTAGCGAGAGCAGAGTGAAAAGATGACACAGAAGGAAAAGAAACTACCGTTGGCAGCTAAGTGCCAAATTTAGCTTCGATTTAATCTTTTAAATGTACTACATGTTTGTCTCAGTCAACGTTACTAAACACACACTCTAAACAGAGCTATATATATATATATATATATATATATATATATATATATATATATAGATATATATATATATATATATATATATATATATATATATATATATATATATATATATATATATATTATAATAATAATTCCACTGATTAACTCAGCGGTTGGGGCTTAACGAGCTAGAATAAACCATTGCTAAATTCTTCATAAATGTGTCAGTTGATTATAGAATTAACGTGCTCAGCAACAGCCAGCATTGTTTTCGCTTATCTGAATATCTTATGAAGACTCCCATGTGATAGAAGCTTTACTACTCTTCTATCGACATTTCTGTAGTGGATTTGATGGTATTGTATGGTTGATGTTACCTAGTGTGATGTATGAGGTCAGCTGTGAAGGCTCCTGAGATAAATGTAGCTGTGAATTTACAGAAGGCTCTTCTTGCTACCACTTACGACCTCACACATATCTTTTTTACTAATGAATGTGGCTACGTTAAAATCTAGGGTACTGATATGTAATGTGTCGTGGTAGATTACATACACACACACACAGATATTTAATAAGTCTAATAATATTACTAAAATTTATAATACACTGAACTAACTCAAGCTGTTTAAATTTTGATATTAAATTTTCTTTTAGTTTATTTGTTCTGAACCAAGGTTTTATTTTGGTCAGAACATATGAAAGGTTTTGAAATTATGAATGAAATGCATGAATATATGTCATAATAAAATAGAAAATGTGTACATATGTATTTCAAATGACTGGTTAATAGTAATTATATTAAGATAGTCCCAGGAGAACTTATTTCTAGATATGCTGTTGGGGTGATATCATCACTCCCTGTCTATGACTACCAAACATTGTCCATTCACTGATGGGAGTAATACAAGTTTTATTTCCCAAAATTTTTGTGGGTTCTAGTGATGGTAATATAGTTGGTGTGTTAGTTAGTAAATAAGTTTGTGAAGGTCCAGCAGGCCAGACGCTCACGTATCTTGACTGAGTAGTTCTGGTGCTGGAATCTGGTGGCCCCACCTCTCCGTGCTTGGGGGCAATATAAGGCTGCTCTGACAAAATACTAGACTGCACTGGTCCACACTTGTATATATCAACACAGCATTTGACACCACTTTGGTGCCAAACAGAAACTCACACTTCTGCAACAAAAGTATTGGGTCATGTGTCAGAACTCTACCTCCTGAGCCACTTCTGCACACAACACTACACAACAACACCACATAGACGGGGTCAGATCTCTCTGACCATACAGTACATCTTACCAAGTTGGTTTCACCTAGTACTAGTTCCCCAAGACTACATATTCTGAAATATGTTCATTAGCTTCCTGCTATTGAATAAGATAGGTGATATGTTCCACTGATCTCAACACTTGATCCACCCTTCATAATCCTTGCTGGCGTTTATGTATTTTGTTTGTCTCTAGACCCTGAACTTGGGCTGGGGATCTAGAGCGAATCCTTACTTGTTGTAAGGGGTAGATTTTGATATGGCAGTATCAAATCACTCGAAACATTAAACAATATTAAAATATACAAAGAAATACTTTCATTCTTACCAGAATTAGGAATAGAGAACACAGTTATATTCTAGCAAAACTCAGCTGAGCTGCTGGCTCTAGTATGGCGTCCCTCTAAATATTGCAATTAGCTACTGGGAAATACACCACTGAAGAATTACTGTGTCTACTACTGGACAATTTAGGTTGAATGGCAAAAATGCGCGTCTGTGAGCCGATAATATGATTATCTGTGGCCAATCACCGACTTCCCCCCTTTCAAATTTCAAACCTCCAACCCAAAAGTCAATTCAGTCATACCTCAGTCAAGTATGTATTATTGTCTGTTGGTCCGTCTGTCTCTACTTGCTTTTTCATAAAAAACACGCTTGGTTCTACATGCCTTTCTACACGAATCGGTCTCTAGAGTTATTTTTAGCCACAATTTTCCACTATTTCCCCCTCTCTTTCATTCCAACTAGATTTTAGCACTTGAGTCTCAAGGCCGCAATTTTTGAAAATTAGTGACATTTTTTTAACAGTGCAGTCGCTCGTCTGTTATGAACAACACAGTCTTTTGTCAATATCTTTCTTATTATCTATCCGTCTGTATAAATGAAAGCATATTATTTCTCTGCTCAAGATGGGCTATCAGACTAGCTAGGTTTTATATTCCTAACATTATTATTAAGAAAAAGTTACTTTTCAAGGTTAGTTGTTTTTTTTTAAATATGTTCGAGCATCTTCTGTAATGCGTTTGCCGCTGAATTCAAATAAAAGGACTAAGTATCGTAAAAGCGTCCAAGAAATGACTGTTGCGTATAATAGCTAAGGTCCCTTTTGTCCATTTCTTTACATTGTGTCAACTTGTGGACGTGAATTTTTTCCTTTCCCCACCAATTGCGTCCTTTTAGCCTTGCTAGTTTCAAGCACGTGTTCAGTCATATTTTTTTCTTTTTGATCTCCGTTCCCTCCCGTTTCCAAGGGTAAACGTTTTGTCTGTACGTCTAACAAGTTAGTTTCCATGGCGGGTAGTGAACCGCGGCATGGGCGATCATGTCTTCTAGTAGCTTACGCATTATTTTTATCCCTACATTTTATCTTTGGAGATATTTTAACGTTGTATCACGGTTAAATTTATCACAATTTCTACCAAGAGTAATCTTGTGTAAAGATACTCCATTGAAGCCTATAATAGATACTCTTGAGTTTTGGCCACTGTTGGACCACTACTGCAAAGCAAGAGAGGCAATATTATCACACTGCAATCCGGGCAAACCCATAGGTGCTCAGTCTGCCTCAGCAAATGTTGAAGAGTATGAATGCTAATTGTACCTGTAGCACGCTGGTTGTACATACGACGGATGCATCCTCTCTCACGCCCATTTCTGCTAGTCCCACGTTTGATGCAAAATTCCAACAGCCTCAGCCTTGTTGATTCATCCATTGCAGTGTCATTATCCAGCACGTGATCATTAATAGCCCTTAGCATCTCTCCCTTATCCATGTCCAGTGTCACCACTATGGGTGCTCTCAAGGCCAGTCTGTCAGCTCTCTCATTGCCACGTACCCCTGCATGACCAGGACAGTAGATCCACACCAGTTCTGGAAGACTTGAGGTTTCTATTAATGTTTTCCATTCCTGCCGCAGCCATCCATTCTGAGCTTTCCCAAGCATGGCTTGAGAGTCTGATAATATAACTGTCCTGGTTGATGGAGTTTCAGACAGCTACCTCAGTGCTGAAGAAACGGCCTCTACCTCCATTCTCATGCTGGAGGTTGTTGTCATGTAGACTCCACTCTGTTCAGCGACGATCCTGCTCTTTATTCTCGCAGAGAAGCCCCATCCTGATTTCTCACCACACACTACAGACCCATCACTGTACACAATGGTGTCATCATCTCCAGCATGATCACGTATGAGCTGATTAATCTACAGCTCTGCTTTTCCATTGCCCCAAGATCTGCACTCTCTGCCACGGCTAATGATGACCTCCTGGTAGTTGATCCAATTCTCCCCTGACTTACTCCACTCTTCCCCTTTGGATACATTTTCAACATGGTCACCTGACAATCGTATCCTGTGCCTGTGCCATCCATGACATCCCCCTCTTGATTCTTGCTCCTTTGACGTCAGCTACATTCTCGTGTAAGGGGTGTCTTTTGTCGGTGATTACCCGCATGTATGCTTTTGCCTGGGCCATCGCATATCTGGATCCAATCGACAGCAATCCGAGCATGTATCTCATTGTCACAATGGGGGTATCACGCGTACAGCCCACAACTAGTCGCATCCCTTCATTTTGAATTCGTTCCAGTCGTTCACATTGTGACACAGACAGCGTGAGTATTCCTAGCCCGTACTCGATTACTGAAATCACGAGCTGATGATACAGGAGAAACAATAGTCTTTGTTCCAAGCGCGCAGCAGCCACTGTTTTTAAGGCTGCCAGTGCTCGTTTGCACTTCTGTAGGATCAGTTCGATATGATACTTCAATGAAGCTACAGCCATAACTGCAGTTGACCCTTGTACAAGAAGGCTGTGCGAATACACTTCGTGTGCCCCTAGTTGGCAGTAGTGGTGTCTGTAAAACATGAAAAAGTTGAGAGGCAACTCGAAAACATCCGGGCTGCTTTTTACATTTTCATTGGTTTGGTTTGGTTTGGTTTTAAGGACTATCTTCATTTCACACGGACTACTCCATCAGTGCTCCGATCTCCTCCTTTAGATTACACAAGGAGGGTCTCAGCAAAGTGCACGAACTCCGTAGCACCGGCAAGAATCCCAATGTGTGTATATAGAAATCACACATACTAGAAATATTTTCGTGGTGGGTAGGTTTCTAATTTTTAAATTTTGCTAGTGCAGCGGCCTATTAGGCATTTTTATTACAACGTACTGATTGTTAAGGGATCGTAGTGACTCAGAGGTACGTCGTCCGCTTCTAATTCTAAAGGTACCGGGTTCGCTTTCAGTACAGGAAAAATAATTTTTTGGACATTTTTTCCAGAACCAGTGGTTCCTAATGATATCAAATTTCCCCCTGATCTCCTGGGTAGTGAAATCGGATGCTTAGCCTTATCGGATAAGGGCAAAAAAATAAGAGGTCCTGTGTGCAAGTTGCACACGTTAAAAATCCATCGGCAGTGACAAATCGTAAAGAGTAGGCCATGCGACCGCTGCTCCCCTGCAAAATTTAAACATTAGGGAACCTACCCACCACAGAAATATTTTTAGAACCCGCCATAAAAATATTTATAGAATGTGTGATTCCTGTATACTCACAAGGATATAATATGAAGAATTTTACTGTTAATTCATTCGAGGGCTTGTACGAGCTAAATAATAATATATAATACCTCTTCACAAAAGATGGCGGGCGGATACAAGTTAACATTGCTAAGACACAGTCAGCATTGTTCTTGACCTCTGAAATATCTTGTGAACACTCCCTCAAAGTAGAAGCATCATCCTCCTTCTGTCAGCACCTCTGCCAAGAGTAATCTTGTGCAAAAGTAGATACCTTTGAAGATCCACATTAGATACTCTAATTTTTGTCCATTGTTGGACCATTACTGCAGAGCAAGGGGAGGCAACCCGTGACAGAAAACACGAAAACACCTTGAGCAGATGGCACAGGAAGGAGGAAAATGCAACAATTTGTTAAAGGCTTAATTGTCCTTGAAGGTGCTGATGATGATGAAGTAAGTGATTGCATTTTTGATACAGATGAGCCGTATATTGATTATAGTTGCTGAGGCCTTTATTCAAGGAGGGCCCCACTTCAGTTGTGTCCGGTGGCCGTTACAACGTAGTGACGCACTGGTATCCACATTAATAGTATTTCTCTCAAGGAAGTGCACAATGTCAATCACTGGCGTTATCTAAACTATTCGAGCGGAAGATAACGTTTGAGATAAGATGCTTCAGAAAATATCAGTGTCATCTACAGAGATGAGTGCTAAACAATTACATTTTGACGCTTGTGGGAAACAGTTTATATCTATCTATCTATCTATCTATCTATCTATCTATCTATCTATCTATCTATCTATCTATCTATCTATCTATCTATCTATCTATCTATCTATCTATCTGTCTGTCTGTCTGTCTGTCTGTCTGTCTGTCTGTCTGTCTGTCTGTCTGTCTGTCTGTCTGTCTGTCTGTCTGTCTGTCTGTCTGTCTGTCTGTCTGTCTGTCTGTCTGTCTGTCTGTCTGTCTGTCTGTCTGTCTGTCTGTCTGTCTGTCTGTCTGTCTGTCTGTCTGTCTGTCTGTGTTATTTTGTGGCTGGTATTACAACAAGTAACTAGTTTGATTACCAGTATAAGAATTTAACCAGAATTTAAAAGAACAGTTTTCAAGGGTCGCCATATTTTTTTTTCTCTAGGCATCATCAACCCTAATTACGCCACTGATATATATATATATATATATATATATATATATATATATATATATATATATATATATATATATATATATATATATATATATATATATATATATATATATATATATATATATATATATAATATCATCATCACCATTAACGTCATCATCATATTTATGTAAAGCTGTATGGGTTTCCTCACAAGGAATCAGTAACATAAGTGGGCTTATGCTCCATAACGAGCCGACAGATGATGATGATGATATTATAAATGTATATTTCAGACGGAAACACTGTTGTTCAATAGATGTATATATAACAATGATTCATTTGTACTCTTTTGCTCTCCTAACACACTTTCATCTGTATTGAGGGTCTGAGATTGAATGATCATAGGCATCTGAAAATTCAGAGGAAAATGAAATAGTGAAAGGAAGCGGAGGTCGCCTGAAGCTACAACTGGAGAAAAAAGATTTGCAAGAGACACTCTTTTGTATATTCTCTTAGTTTCTGATAATAGTTACTAGTACACAACTTTGGAGGCGACCTATAATTGCAAATATTCTGTTTCGCTATTCTTATTCTTTTCAAATTTTAGTGTTATTATTATTTTAAAAAAAGATATATATACATACATACATACATACATACGCACACATATAAGTCTTTTGTTGACGTTGATAAGTTGGTTGATTGAAGTTGGTGTCTACACTCGTGTGACTGATTACAAAATATTTATATACAGAGCTAAACAAATTAATGCATTGCTGAATTAAATTCAATTGGGAGCTCATTAAACACGAGTCTGTTATCACAATGGTGACAAGTAAAATACCTATCTCGCAGAAGTGAGCGGGGGATACACAATTTACAATAAACAAAGTAAATGCAGTTGTTATACCTGCCATCCTTACAAAGCCGCAAGACCCCCTAAAATAGGAGCATAATGCTCCTATTTACACCACTGTCAAGAGTAATCGATAGCTATGGTTTCCATTTTTGAAAATCCCATCATTTAACTCTAACTGTCGGGCCATTCGTGGACCACTACGGCAGATCCAGAGAGACAACGCGCAACATAATGCTTTGTTTAAACATATTCAGGTCGACGTCTCAGACGTGCACGAAGAAGTATTCTTACTTGATATCGTAGTTTTTTTTCCTATCCACATTCTCTTGCTTAAACTTTCCGACTTCTTAACCCATTTCTGCCTGAATTGTGTTTGTAAAGTAGAATCGAAGTTCATTCGCTTATCTCTGCACAATCAGGATTCGAGAATATGAATAATAATAAGAAGAAAATTAAGAAAATGTGTATTAAATGAGAGAATATATTATCTATACAGTTACTAATCAGTGCTGTGTAATAATTTAAAAGAAGATCATATATTAAGTGCGGTGAGATAGATATGTTCAAAGTGTAATACAAAAAAAAACACTTGGTGAACGAAAAAAAAAAAGATTATGCTGAAAGTCTTGCTCAGACTAAAGAAAAATACAAAACTCACGTTATGACCAACTAGGTCTCCCTCAGGGACCAGCCACACGAAGACAGTACAGAAAAGTAAGAATAATCTAGTATAAACACGTAACACAAGGCTAACAAATATTAAACGTAAAGATATGATATACTGGGAGTCCTAGTCACATGTTTAGGGAAATAAATATTTATTGGATATTAACACGGGGAAAAGGAAACCTATGATACTCAGCAAAGCAGACGATAAGCCAACGTTACAGATAAAAATGAATGGGATATTCTGTGACAAGTCAAGAAGTTTCTCAAATCTTAGACACATAATAACTGGCGATCGCAGACAGAGGTGGCTCTGGGGATTTTCCAAGGGGTTATGAGATCACCTGATTCTTTCAGTCGTTCCCCCTTCCCACGTACAATATTCCATGTTCTCTAACGAGAGTCAGTTTCATACTACTGAGCTGGATCATACTGTAAGTTACGCAAGTGTTGTTTATGTAGCCTTCTACAACAACATATTTTCAAGTATTTAAAATCTTATTGTAGGTAATTTTTCTCTTATTCATGTTGAATTACAGATGTGCCCCCAATGTGCTGTTCTTGGGGGAAAAAATGCAGAATAATAATAATATAAATTTATAGGAAAACGATCAATATCATATAATAAGGTTTCTTTTTTTTTACTAACAAATTTTCTATTTCATTAATCTTGTTCTTGTTTTTTTTTAATTTTAGTATTATTATTATTATTATTAAAAAAAAATTCCGGGGCTTTCCTCACAACGGCACTCGGTAGCCCAAGAGCCGGCCCGATTAAAAAAAAATTTTTTTTTGCCTCGTTTTGATTATGCGCGCTCCGTTTAACCTAGACGCAGGGTCAGTCAGCTATATTAGAGAGCATGTCCAAATATAAAAGACAGTGTGGTCTGGTTATTCTGATTACAGATGTGAAATAAAAATAAAAAAGATAATAGGAATGGTCAAAACTGAATTCATCAACAGGAGACAAATACAAACATCCAATATTCTGATTACAGATGTGAAATAAAGATAAAAAAGATAATAGGAATGGTCAAAACTGAATTCATGAACAGGAGAAAAATACAAACATCCAATATTCTGATTATAGGTATGAAATAAGAATTAAGAATATAATAGGAATGGTCAAAACTGAATTCATCAACAGGAGACAAATACTAACATCCAATATTCTGATTACAAATGTGAAATAAAAATAAAAAAAGATAATAGGAATGGTCAAAACTGAATTCATCAACAGGAGACAAATACAAACATCCAATATTCTGATTACCCAATAAAATAACTCATGAATTCAAAACGAGAATGTTTCTATTTACTCATCATTACTGTATGATATGACGTTGTGAATGTGGCTGGGAGAACCTCATAATGTAAAACAGTTGTAGTAGCAGTAGCCCATTCAGTCATGACTGAACATGCCCGCCCGTGAGGTGATAGTCCTCATCTGCTTTTTTTTTCTCCGTTGTTCCTTTGGGGCATGTTCTTTTTTCTACTGCTTGTTGTGAGAGCTTATTTCCGCTCAATCTCATGTGACGCTGTAGGGATCATCGCCACTTAGGACGATCGGGAAAAACCAGGTTGCTGGATTTATTTGCGGCGCCTACATGGCTCTCTTGCACACATATTTGAACCTCAGCTGTGATCGCCCGGCTGCTGGTAAAAGAAATTGCTATAGAAATCCCTGTTGCAAGTGTTCACGAAGGTTTTAGTGCTGGCTTCCTGCAAAGGGACTAGCTGCAACAATGGCTGCTGGATCCATAAGGCTTAAAAAGAGAAGTGAAGTTTACTTAATACATTGTTCGAAGTTCAGCGTAAGTTTTTACCTTCTCTTTAATTGTTATATTTATTTTTCAAAAACATCTCGTACGTCCAGACTCCATCCTGCGCCCGACATTTTTTGTGCGTGACACGTTTTAATCAAGATATATTCTTCTTTCTTCTTCTTCGTACACTCTCAGACGTCCACTTGAATGTTCTCAAAGAAAGCAGTAGTCAGTTTGAGGCTATTTGAATCCCCGTAAAGCTTTTCCACGAAAGGAGCTGGCGTCGGCCATATGCACTTTCTCTGTACCACATATAAGGGGCAACTTTGAAGCAGATGTTCAGCAGTCATTTTATCAGTGCCACAGTTACACTGATCGGTAGTTCCTATCTTTAGCTTGTTGAATAGATGGTATCTCAATCTGTTGTGGCCAGTGCGGAGTCTGAAGATTACCACTTGTTCTCTTCTGTGGAGCTGGTAGTAAGCATCATTCTGTGTGTGCCCTGGATGTTCTACATTCCATTTGTTTCTGTAACTGATTCTGATAAAACTCTTTGCCTCCTCAAAAGTTATGCTTGCATCAGGCTGATGTAGATGTGAACCTTCTTTTGCCATTCTGTCAGCCTCTTCATTGCCGGCGATGTTACAATGAGATGGGATCCACTGGATCACAACACTTTTGAATCGTTGACAAAGTTTGTGGAGCACTACTCTGAGATCATCCAGGTCTGTATTATTTTGTCTTTTCAACGTTGCAATTACTGACTGTGCATCAGTAAAGAAAGCAACTTGTCTCTCTGCCGTTTCTTCTGTCAATATAACCTCTGCTGCAGTTTTCAAGGCCTCTGCCTCTGCTCTGAAGTTGCTGGAGAATCGTCCTGTCGCCACTGACAGCCTTTTTTCTGCACCAGTGTTTAAGGTCAGAAAGACACCCCCACCTCCATTTTCTGTTGCATTTATTGCTGATCCATCTGTGTATGCATGGGTCCAGGTGTTGCGTGGATAATGTTTCTCTATGTATTTCGTCGCTATGGATTTTCTGTCTGTTGCAGTTTGGCTCTTTTTACTTTCAATTCCAGGAATGTTTTCTATCATTTTAGGGAAACGATTTTGTTTCCAAACTGGAAGCTTGTGTGCAGTGTAGATGGGTTTAACAGTGGATATTTCATCTATGGATACTGCTCTCATTTGTGGTTTGGTTGATTCTACAAAATTACTTCGTTTGAGTCGTTGCCTTCTAAGAGCATTTATTCTATGGCACATTGGGTGGTCTGTTAGTCTTTTGAATTTTTCGGCCTGTTGTTGAGCCCTGCAGTCTCTTCTATCTGTCATTGGCTGGAGGCATGTAATCTTTTCGAGTTCTTTTATAGGTGTTGACTTCATGCCTCCCGTTATAATTCTCATTGCTTGATTTTGGAGTCTGCTAATTTTATCGAAGTTTGTCTTAGCTGCTGTTGCCCATGCTGCCATGCCATATTCAAGAACTGGCCTCACTCGCCCTGTGTACAACGTCTTAAGCACTTTCTCATCTGCACCCCAAGTTGTTCCAGCAAGATATATGTTAACAGGCATAAGTACACAGGATGCCATATTTGTTCTGATTATTTGAACACCGCAGACGCCAGAGCTTATCTTAAGCAAGAGGAAAGCATTCAAAATGAAGGGATGCGACTAGTTTTGGGCTGTACGTGTGATACCCCCATTGTGACAATGAGATACATGCTCGGATTGCTGTCAATTAGACCAAGATATGCGATGACCCAGGCAAAAGCATATATGCGGGTAATCACCGACAAAAGACACCCCTTACACGAGAATGTAGCTGACGTCAAAGGAGCAAGAATCAAGAGGGGGATGTCATGGATGGCACAGACTACGATTGGTCAGGTGACCAGGGTTGAAAATGTATCCAAAGGGGAAGAGTGGAGTAAGTCAGATGAGAACTGGATCAACTACCAGCAGGTCATCATTAGCCTTAGCAGAGAGTGCAGATCTTGGGGCAATGGAAAAGCAGAGCTGTAGATTAATCAGCTCATACGTGATCATGCTGGGGATGATGACGCCATTGTGTACACTGATGGGTCTGTAGTGCGTGGTGAGAAATCAGGATGGGGCTTCTCTGCGAGAATAATAAAGGGCAGGGTCGTCGCCGAACAGAGTGGAGTGCATGAAAATGGAGGTAGAGGCAGTTACTGCAGCACTGAGGTGGCTGTCTGAAACTCCATCAACCAGGGCAGTTATATCGTCAGACCCTCAAGCCATGCTTCGGAAAGTTCAGAACGGATGGTTGCGGCAGGAATGGAAAACATCAATATAATCCTCAAGTCTCCAAGAACTGGTGTGGATCTACTTGTCTCATCTAGATCTAGGGGTTTTTTGGTCCCGTCTAGGTGTCATTTTCCTTCATTAGTTGAAGAACGCCACCTAGATTTCGCCAAAATCGGCCAAAATAGCTAAAACGTCGCCAACATTAGCCTAAAAATCGCCAAAACATCGCCCAAAGTAGCCCAAGTAGCAAATATTTAGGTTTTTTCCCCCAATCAGAGTGGCAACGCTGATGACGAGACACCAGTGTGTAACTTATGGAGACAACCAGCTAAGTGTCGCGAAACAAGAGTTGAGAAGCTGCTAGTGGGTAATAGAACAAACACGGCAGTTCTTATTTTGGACACCTGGGGGTAAGAGAGGCAAATGGGGACCCAGTAATACACGGAGCATGGAAACAGGCATGACAGGAATGAAGAATACGGGGAAAGACTCTGAACGGGTGTCACAAGACAGGAAAGCTCGGCATGAATAGATTGAAGGTTTATGCTTCTCAGGTGGCTGAAGGGTGATGATAATTGAGGTCATGTTCTCAGCCAGAGCTGTTGTTGTTTTAAAGAGGTGATGGGTGGAGAGCGGGCACTTAACTGCTGACCGTTATTGCCTCTTCTCGTTCCATCTTGGTCTACCCTGTTCAACCTGAAAATTGGTTTTAATTGGGGTATTTAGTGTCATTTTATTTACTAATTTTGTATTCAGTTTAAAAAAAACTGTTGCCTTTTGCAGTTGCTGATTTTAATTTATATTAGTATTTGTCCATTTTATTTTCTCTTTTGTATTGTTTATAGATAACTATTGTCCTTTACACTTGGTTTTAATTTGTATTAGTATTTGTTCTTTATGAGTTGTTGTTTTTTTTTTAACTCGTTGTCTTTCCTTGTCCTATGAATAGTTAGTAAGTTTGTTTTTTAATTAATGATTTGTTAGTTCTTGTTGCTTAATTTCTATTTGGTTGAATGTCTTTTCTGAAGTACTAACCTTATATGTTTTCCTTTGTTTTATGTATATATCTTTTAAGTATTGATTGGGCATCTCCTGAGGCATCTATACTTAAAACCTTATCACCTGTCATGTTTATATTGTGATTTCTATAGTAAGTTTTTAATTCAAGCCTTTGTTGTTCGTACTTTTTACAGTGGATCAGGTAGTGGTCTATGTCATTCTCTTCCTGACATTCTTGGTAGACTTGTTTTCACTTATTCTTCCATTCTTGGCGTTCTGGTCTGCCAACTCGTTACCAGCTCTACCTATGTGTGCTGGAACCCACACTAGCCTCACACTACATCCTCTGTTCCCTAGTGATGTATTAATTGCTAGAATTTCTTCCTTTATGTCTAGCCGGCTACATTTACCTGGGTGTTCTAGTGCTTGTAGTGATGATAGTGAGTCTGTAAATATCGTAACAGCATCTGGTGGGTTATCTTCGATTATTTCTAAACTTTTTAGAATTGCTACCATCTCTGCGGTAAAAATCGAAGCCCCTTCAGTTACACTGTAGCTCTTTTTAATTCCCCACTGTGGTATTACTACTCCTGCGCCCAGTTGCCCACTATCACCCTTAGATCCATCAGTGTACGACTCGTAGACGGCCAGACTTTGTTTTGTTAGTTGATTTATGAACTTTCTACTTATCATTTTGGCTTCCTTATCTTCTATGTTTTGTTTGATCTTTTCAGTAAGTGAGTAGTCTATGATTGGTGTTTTTAGTTCCCAGGGTGGTATTTTGCTTCTATATTTATTACTTTTAAAAACTGTGTTTGACAGTTCTTTGAACTGCGTTATATCTTCTATAGTTATCCACCCTGTTGGATACCTATCTTTATTTAAGGGGACGTCCCATACACTTGGTTGGTTTTTGACAAATGCTTTATGTGCTGGGTGGGTCACTTCTTGTGCTACTTTACTCCAATAATTTAATCTTAGTTCTTTCCGTCTTAGACCAAGGGGCGGAATGCCAAGAGCTACTTCTAGTGCTTCTACTGGTGTTGATCTAATCATCTAAATGCACCAGTAATGGTTCTCATGGCTGCATTTTGAATTCTATCTAGTTTTGCTTTGTGTCGTATATTTTTAGACAGGTTAGAAAATAGTTATGGTCCCGTCTGAGCAGAGGTGATAGTGGTAAATAGGTGAGAATAAAGGTGTAGAAATAGATTTCACAAGTGAATAGTAAAGGAGAAAAAGTTGTCTCTGGACTGAACAGTTTCACAGATATACGACTATATTATAGTGTAAGACACTCTTCCAACCCCTTATCTCTATAAAGATAAGTTTAACCAGACACATCCACACACAATTATGTGACAACAAGACACACAAAACGTGAAAAGCTATGGTTAATTGGATATGGGTCTGACCAACACACACACGTAAGTTCTTTTTGTTGTTTATTATCATTAAACTGTTTACAACATCAAACATATAGAGAAATCAAATAAATCAAGTTTACAGATATATGAAAATAACCGAATAAGTGCCCTCCCCTTGTTGAGAAAGGATCCCAAAAGAAGTTAATAACCCAAAGGTCAAAGATAAACACTACGTTACAGAATAGACTATGAAGAACAAGTCCCCCACTAAATTTCTACTCAGTAAAGTACTCAGTTTAGCGAAAAAATAAAAAATGAAGTTAGTACAATGATTGTAGCAAAGGAAAATATTCACTCTCTCTATTTCTCACTCTGTCTTATGTGGCCACAGACACAAAGTTTAACTAATCCGGTGTTGGTATCATTTGAAAAAAACTACGACCTATAATGTCAGGTGGGTTGCCCAAATATGGCCCCAGTCCAGCCTTTATATTGAATAATAATTACAAAATGGACACTAAATTTGGTGGTTTAATTTTCTTGGATGAACCCTGTGTCGCCGCAAATAGTTACTGAAGCAAGACGTTCTCGGTACGTTCACAGTTGCAAAAGGAGAAATGTAATTCCTGCATTGTCAAGCATCTGGTTGCTAAGACAAATGTTACAATACGTAAAAACTGATAATCATGGGTAAATCCCATCGGCTGGCTCTTATGGTGAGTGCCGATTTTGAAACAGCGTAGTTTTCTAGATCACTCCGTTGCTACGGCTGTCAAACGTCAGAAAGATATGTTCTTTCGTATGCCCAGTAGGCTGGAAAAATTGGATAAATAATGCTGGGTAATGTACCGTCCAGTTACAATTAATTTTACTGTTTCTATTTCTCACTGTGAATGAAGACAGAGGACCGAACAGGTCAAAAAATCGAAGACCCAGAGTAATAATAATGGTACTGGTAATGTTAGACCGCTGGCTGCTGGTTTTGATCAGATGCTAGATAAGGAAGAAAAGAACATTAAAAAAAACTTCTAATATCCTATCCACCCGTAAGTTTTCCGCTATGGCATGTCGGGAAAAAAGGGTATGTGCCCTCCCCCATTATTGCCCGCGAGAAAATGCACAGCGCACAAAGTCAATTCTTATTTACTTTATCCATACGCGCACTTTAACAAAAATCGCCTGTCACTACTAGCTATTTGTCGGCGTCTATTGTTTAGTCACATAACATTAACTCTAATCACTTATTTAATTTCACACAAAGAACTATAATGCGAATTCTATTCGTTCACTCATCCGTCACACTTAATAATCTCAGTCAGCTAATCCGTATCTCCTTGTGTACGAAAAATGGTGTATTTGAAATTACATTACTCTGAACGACTGGCAAGAAATATCTATGCTTTAGGTTATTTTACTAGTTTTAAACGCTAGGGAATTATAGTGAATAAAAATTGTAAACCTAACACATTTTAACACTTAAGCACAATTTCTATTACCACAAATCAGAAAATGAAATCCCCACGGGACAATTTAACACACTTAGTGAAGAATGGTTCTAGTCCGGCGTGATTATATTATCCAAGAATTTCTGAGCGACTCTAATAACTGAATTTGAGAGAGCGCGGTATATATACAGATCATGGTGTTATCATCACCGAAAGACGTTACAATTCACACCTTCTGTATAGTAGGGGAATCAGGAACTGCGTTTCCCGGATCAAAGGTTTCTTCGTTCATTCTACTCAGCGATGCTGACCGACATCAGATGATTTTGCCGTGCACGGGCCTCTCTTACATTACGTCCCCTTGCGCAGATCAAACATTACCTCCACCTCAAACGTACGACCATCAAAGGTGGTCGGGAAAATATTATTGCCCCTTGTCTCTCTTCAAACAATCCGTTATTTCTACGCGCATCCGTCTAATGACCGATAATTGGCAAATCAGCTCGCGTGAGAAACTATGGTAAACAAACACGATTCGCTCCCTTGTTAAACTGGCGGGTTTGCGAAAGTTGGGAAACATCTCTGTTGTTATGTTCCAGAAAAAAAAGGTGTGGATTCAAAGGTGAGTCATACAAACAGAAAATTGCGTGGTTTGGCTTAGCCAATGGTAGACACTAAATGGGAAAGCAAAGGCTGTCAGATTACTGTATCAATATTTCTGTTCCACGTCACACTTTGTTAGAGGCTGCAGCTGAGTTATAGACTATGCTGGCATAATCCCGTTTCCCCCTGATGAAAGACTTGTAGAACATAAGCATTATTTTATTGCTGGCCCCCATCCATTACCTTTTACTATCCTTAGTATATTTAGGGGTCCCCTACAGCTTTCTACTAAATTGTCTATATGTTTATTCCAATTTAGTTGTTTATCCAAAGTTATGCCCAGAAATCTTGTTGTTGAGGAGGTACATATTTTCTGTCCTTTAATGGTTATATTGATTTTTAAAAAAAATTTCCTTTGCTGAATATTATACCTACTGTTTTGTTTACATTAATTTGGAAGCCCCAACTTTTCATCCACTCTGAAACTTTCCCTATTTGTTTTTGAAGTTTTTGGTAAACATGGTCCAAGTCTTTTCCAGATCTCAAAATGGCACAGTCATCTGCAAATTGTGATACTGCATTCTTAATGTCGTTAAATTCGTCTGCTAAGTCATTTACAGCTATAGTGAACGTTGAAGGTGAAATCACTGATCCCTGAGGAATCCCATTCTGTTGTTCATATATTTCTGACTTATCATTGTTCCCCTGTACAGCAAAATACCTGTCTTGTACAACGTTTTCTAGATACCTATAGGTTTTACCAGTAATGCCAATCTTTTTCATTTTGTAAAGAGCTCCATGGCGAATTCTGCTTCGCAATGATAGGAAGAGCCGACATCGAAGGATCAAAAAGCAACGTCGCTATGAACGCTTGTCACCAAATGCTCTAGCGACATCTAAAAAGACCGCCACTGTTTTCTCTTTTCTCTTGAACCCTAGCTTTACATCATGTTCTAATCTTACAAGATGGTCTACTGTACTTCTGTCTGCTCTAAACCCTGACTGGTTTGGGCTGTATAACTGATTTCTTTTCCAGGAAGAATTTAACTCTTTTGTTAACAACAATTTTCAGTATTTTGCCTAGTTGCGATGTTAAGGAGATAGGCCTATATGCACTTACATCATGCGCTTCCTTACTGGGTTTTAGGATGGGTACTATCATAGCTACTTTCCATGCTTTTGGTATCTTTCCTAAGCTCCAGATTTTGTTATAAAGGGAAGTTATTATGTTTATAGTTTGTTTGGGTACTTTCTTAAGGATTTCATAACTAAGTATATCATGCCCTGAGGCAGTATTCGATTTCTTATATATATGATAAGGGTGGAATTAGGATGCCGTCAAACTACCACCTCTATCGACACCCGGTATTACAATGCAAGATGTGGGTGTCTTATCTGGTTTAGATTGTTGCTGTGTGTGTTGCAGTAGAACAGTTCACAGGGTACACCACAGGCAACATGACGTGTAGAGTCATAAAATGGTAACTTCGCTTTAGGTTTATACCATTTATTGCACGCCACAAAAACAGTCATGATACTTATGTTATCATCAGCATAGTATAACGAATGCAGCATTCAAACTCATGTTAACTGACAGTCATGTAGAAGTCAATACTCAATAGTTGTATGGAAAAACAAATATCATAGCGAAGCTTGATAAATAATACATATAACTTCTGCAACCGTGGTCCGCTGCAGATCCTTAATGTTCATAGACAATAATAATTATTCCTTCCTGATGCTAGCAGATCAGATGTATACAATACGTCCGTTTACTGTCTGCACGTGAGTAGCATACATGGATTACAGGTCAGCTCGACCTTTATAACCTTCCTAAGTCTAACCATCTGACTTGGACGTGATCTCTGATATAACGAATCCTGGAACACAGACAATAGTCTTGTTGGTCTAGAGCGACCCATAGATATATAACTAGTTCAGGTATAAAGATACCGGTGACTTAATCCTAGTCAAAGTACCTCTCCATTTTGAATCACACAGGCGAGCAAAAAGGCGACAAAATGACGAACCTCTAGATGATAGCCTAAAGTTCGATACAAGAGGAATTACCTTATTTCGGAAAATCAACCATGAACATATGCCTCCAGGCAGGCTTGAATAATACGGGGAAATAGTCTAGTTAGCTAACTAACTCACAAAGACAATGTATTTCCCTCAGAGAATCACAAGACGCAGTCGCGTCCGCTCGCTAATCAGTCCATTTCTCAACTGCCCGACCTGGGCGGAACAACAAACGACAACCAAGTCGAGACATGCGCAGAGTGACAATCTCTGAGTCGCTGTTCACAATAAGACGATTCTAAGAACATTCGAGATAAAAGTCTTACACAGTCGCGCCTTTTATGGACATGAACAGAAGCGTTAAGAAAGGTTTCAAACATCTACAACAGTTGACTGATACTACCAAATAAGGAGATATGGTCACGCTTCGTTCAAGACATTATAGACCGAACGTGTCTCTATACAAGAGGAGGTAAACTCATAAAAAATAGCAGTATCGATATATCGGATTCTGTCCCTTTGACCATAAAATATATATAACATGCATTTCAGTCAAATAATGATCATACATACGAAAAACGATCATACAAAGACTTTGGAAAAAAGTAATTATTTGTGCGTAACATTACCGCACCCTCCCGGGAAAAAAAAAATGAAACTTTTTTTTTTTAAATCCTGGAGCCGGAAAAATCTAGGCTCCTAACGCACGTATGATGCGCGGATATACCTAACAAAATAGCTCAACACTTGGAGCAAAACTGAGATCATATCCCAGGTCCTTAGAGAAAAATTTATCTAAGTATACGCGTATATATCCCAGGAAGGTGCCACCAACACAAACCACAATGCTGGCAACATCATAATAAAAGTCAAATTATTCTCATACCAATATATGAAATCAAATATATTATTATGATATCATACAATGTGTTGCAAATAGCGGTGTAATATATTAATATACCGCACTATTTTATTACATTATGTAATGCATCAGTAACTAATAAGTAATACATGTGTTGATCTTCGTTGACATAAAACATTCAATAGAAGAAGATGTGGACATCATCCGCTCCCAATCTAGGACAGGACTTGATATACTCAAAGTTCCACAATGGACACAATCTCGCATCTTCAATGATGTGCTGCGAAAATATCAATAACACAAATCTTAAAGACAACTGGTAAATCTCTCAATACAATCCTGAAAATAATTTATTTAAATGTGGCCGAGTGATCTTTTGGCCCGTATATCACTAACTAAGCCTTCTTAGATAATTACATGGAACAATGTTATAAATTCCCCCTCAAAAAAGTGAGAAAAAAAAATCTACCAACATGTCATTATAACATTGGACTGTATATCAGGAAATATATATATGACAGAAGAATCATGTGGAATATTGTGGGCATCTGGACAGAATGTCCGCCATTACATTATCCGAACCACGGATAGCTCGAACCGAGAAATGAAATGGTTGAAGAGCTATGGCATAACGAGTGGACCTCGAGCTCTTCAAGTTTTTGCTCTGAATAGCAGTAAGCGCTTTCTGGTCGGTTTCCACAATGAAATGTGCGCCTAGAAGAAATCTTTGTAACTTCAGAATAGACCATACCATAGCCAATAACTCACGGTCTAAAACCGAGTAATTCTTTTCTGCAGCATTTAATTTCCTAGAGATATACATCACCGGATGCAGAGTATCAGAATACTCCTGCATTAGTGCTGCCCCAATCCCAGTTGACGAGGCGTCACTTCGAAGAACAAAAGTCTTCTCAATAGTAGGTAACCTAAGAATAGGTGGAGATGAAAATAGGTCTTTAACCTGGTCCAATGAGGATTGACATTCTTTTGACCAGCGGATCAAATTAGGCGACCCTTTCTTCAATAAAGTAGAAAGCGGTGCCATAATGGAGGACAGATTCGGAATGAATCGTCCGTAGAATTGGATCAAACCTAATAGACTCCTTACTTGTTTCTTTGTCTTAGGGACCGAAATGTTAAGTATTTTTGAAACATTGTGGTCCTCTGTCTTTAAAAGACCATGACCAACACGATGACCTAGGAAAGAAATCTCACTAAATCCTATAAAGGCTTTAGAGGGTTTTGCAGTCAAGTTATACTCGCGAAGAGTAGACAGTAATTCGTATAAACCCAAATAGTGATCTTCCCAGGAATCACTGAATAGACAGATATCATCTAGATATGCTATGACATCTGTACGATATGCGAGAATTCGGCGCATCATGCGTACGAATGTAGCAGGGGCGTTCATAAGACCAAAAGGCATGAAATTCCATTGGAATAAACCCCTAGGTGTAGAAAAAGCTGTAAAAGGTTTGGCACGTTCAGTTAGCGGGACTTGCCAATAACCTTTAGACAAATCTAGTTTGGTAAAGAATCTAGAATTAGAAAGTTTATTGAGTAGCTCTTCTAATGAAGGCATAGGTTCAGCGTCGAACTTCGTAACTTGGTTCAATTTGCGATAATCTACGCAAATGCGAATGTTATTATCCTTCTTTCGAACAATAACCATAGACGAAGAGTATGCTGAAGTGGATGGTTCAATGATTTCCAAACGTATCATTTCATCCAATTCTTTCTCGACTTGAGACTGGAAATGGATAGGTATTGGATAGGGTCTGACTCTGATAGGATTATGATCAGTTAGCACAATGTCATGTTCAATGACATGTGTGTGTCCCGGGATGTCTGTAAGAACATCCTGAAATGTTTGCAACATCGAAGAAACTTGTCGATGTTCCTCAGCGGAAAGATTTGGAGAAACGGTCACGTTTTTCCAAGATTCCGTAGAATAAAGTGGGACCATAGAAAGAGGAAGATTGACATCAGAAAAAGTAGTTTCCTCATCCTGTATAACTGACAGCGATGAGTATTGACCATGAGGTACTTGAGAATTGTCCGTTGCCTGGAAAATAGGCTGCAAATAGTCTGGTCTTTCATGAAATTCCGTGAGCATATTTATGTGGAAAGTTTTATGCTTTCCATCAATATCGACAACATAGTCGACATCAGAAATTTTGGAGACTATTGCATATGGACCTTTCCATGCAATTAGAAGTCTGTTCTCCCTTGAAGGAAGTAGAACGAGAGCTTTGTCACCTGGACAAAGTTGTCGTAGACATCTATTCTTATTCGCAAACTGCCTTGCCTTTTCTTTAGCAAATTCGGAAGACGAAGTTGCTAGTCTGCATGCCTCAATGATTTTTTTCCTAAGAGCAATGACGTACTCATAAGAAGACTGAGTCTCATCGCTAATATTATCGGCAGTGATTAGATCGTGAAGTAAAGACATAGGGCCGCGCGGTTGCGCGCCAAAGACAAGTTCAAAAGGGGAAAACCCCGTATGTTCATTGGGGACCTCTCTATACGCAAAGAGAGCCGCGGGTAAGACCCTGTCCCAATCCTGAGGATGATCCTCAGTTATTTTACCCAGTAAAGTTTTTAGAGTCCTATTTAAACGTTCGACCAACCCATTAGACATTGGGTGATAGATACTGCTGAGAGACCTTTTTATATGTAGCATAGACATTACCTGTGACATAGTGTCTGATATCAGTTGAGTGCCATGGTCTGACAATATTTCTCCGGGAAAACCCAAGCGAGAAAATATCAGCCAAAGCGCGTCTGCGATATCAGCAGTTGAGATGCTCTTGAGAGGTATTGCCTCTGGCCAACGTGTGCACATATCGACACATGTAAGAATAAATTGATGCCCTCTAGCCGACTTAATTCTAAAAGGACCGATAATATCTATTGCCATTTTTTGAAAAGGGCGAATTGGAATGTCAGCAGCCTGAATAGGCGCAGCATGTCGTGGTCCTTTAGATTTGACCTCCTGACATACTTTGCAAGAGCGACAGTACATTCGTATGTCCTTGCTCACAAATGGCCAAAAGAAAGCCGCAAGAACTCTCGACTTTGTACGGGAAAAACCCATATGTCCAGCACATTGCGAGTCATGAGCATGTTGCAATATTTGCACCCTCATGCTCTTAGGCACAAGAATTTGTGAATGAGTGGATGTAGTCGAGTCTTGTACCATACGTACAAGTACGCCGTTCTTCATAGAAATCCAAGATTTTCTATTAGTATTTTGATTAGGATCACCTTTTTTTGCTAGAATGAAGAATTTTTGTAACGACGGATCTTCTTCTTGCAATTTGATAAATGAGTCACGTGTAATAGTCAAGTGACTATTTTGTTCATTTACTTCATCATTATTAGTTAATGAAGTTTGAGGTGGATCCAGAGCATGTGCTCTTGTGACCACCGTATTGGTAGCTTCAATGTTTTGCTCTTCCCAAACAGCAATCTGCTGTGGGGTACATTCCCTAACTCCGTGAATACGACCAATAATAAGGTCCGCAATAGGGTTTGGAAGTAGACACGCGTGGACCTCTCCCGTGAAGAAAGGAGTAGCAATATGTATTATGGCAGTAGGATATTTTTCCAACGTGCCACCAAATGTGACACATTTGATGACCTTTCCTGTAGCACAGAATGGATCTACAAGAGATTGCCTAACCCCGACAGTAGTACATCCAGAATCAAACAACACCGAGACTGGATTACTATTTACAAGCCCCTTATGTAATATAAGAGAACCTCTCCCATCATGAGCAACATTAGCAGGAAGAGCGGGCAAAGGATGACCACAGCTTAGAGTACTAATGGTTTTCGGATCAAATAAAGTACTGCATTGGATACATTTATTTGCCCTACCAAAGTCAAAAGATGAGCATCCGATAGCATTATGGTCTTTATCATTATTAACCTGTTTATCTGCTCCCTGAGATTCTTGTTGAACAGAGTTTGTCTGTTGATATCTTTTTCTCTTCTGTTGCGATCTACCGCGACCATTATTGCCTCTGCAATTATCATTAAAGTCCCTACTGTAATTTTTATCCTGGTTTGCGTTCCAGTTTCCATAACTGTCATTACCATCTCTATGCTGTTGAGAACCTCTATTATCTTGGTATTGAGGTCTCTGCAAAAAATATTTTCCTCTATACCGATTACCTTTATGAAAATTTCTAAAGTTACCGGGAATAGAATACCGTGTAATATTAGGTTGTCTCCAGTTCTGGGAAGAAGAATCTCCCTGAAATTGATTACCATGGTTCTGGGCATAATTACGGTTACTCTTTTTATTGAAATTTTGCTGGCTACCCTGAAATTTACGCATAAAATTCGGGCCATAAGGTGCTGCCGAAGCAACTGGCAGACCTTCTTTTACCTTAGAGTTGCTAATGGTTATGTGAGGATGTGCAGTAACATACTGGCTACAGTATTCTTCCATTTCTTTTATATTTTTAGGCTTACGCTCATGAAGAAAAGAAAGAAAAGCTTCATTAACAGAAGACATAACCTTGTCTCTAAGAAGTAAGTCCATGAGGGCTTCAAATGTACTTTCTGTCTTAGAAAGCTCAACCCATCGTAAAAAAGTAAGACGTATGCCTGAGATGAATTCTGAGAATTCAACTCCAGTTTCTGGTAACATGTTTTTAAATTTTAGACGATATCCGTCTTCGTTAAGTTGGTACTTCTTTAACAATGCCGCCCTGACAACCTCATAGTTGTTCTTGTCAGGCACATCTACCATACCCAACAAAGTCAAAGCATCACCTCTAAGTATCTTGGACAGATGATAAACATATAATGTTTTATCTATATTATGCACCTTACATGCACTTTCAAATCTATCTAGATAAAATGTTATATCATCAATTGAAGCATTGAATGCTGGTAAATTAAGCTTGAAATCAACAGCATTAGACTTATTAGCAGATGATACCTTATTAGCATCATTAGCATTACTAGATAATTTCAACTTTTCTAACTCCAAAGCTAAGAGTTTTTCTTCATGTTCCATTTTTGCTTTTCTCTCATCAGACTCTCTTTGTAACCTTCTTTCTTCAGCCTCAGCCTGTTTTTCTAATCTTTTATTTTCAGCCTCTATTTCAAGTCTCTTATTTTCAGCTTCTTTTTCAAGTCTCTTATTTTCAGCTTCTTTTTCAAGTCTCTTATTTTCAAGCTCAGCCTGAAGTCTCTTCTCCTGAGATTCTGCTTCTCTTTTGTGTTTTTCCATTTCCATTTGTAATCTCTTTTCATCTACCTGCATCTGCAGTTTTAAATTTTCAGCATCTATTCTCTTTTGTTCAGTTAGTTCTTTCATTTTCTTTTCCTCCGACTTCAATGCCTTGGCATATTGAACAGTCGCAAATTCTTCTAATTTATCACCTGTCTTCCCAAGGGCTTTACCCTGCTCAATAAAGTACTCAAATGTAGACATGATGTCTAAAATGTGAGTACAGAACCTGAAATAATTAATTATCTTATTTCAATCTTAATAGCAACAAGACTTAATAAAGTGCTTGTATAATTACTATGTTCACTCCAATCTCTGTGGGAAACAAGACTTGACACCAATTTGTATTATCAGTTGTACAATAATATCACAAGTCACCTCTTAATTATCAGTGCACTACCCAAATCAGTGCATAACCATCAGTTATTTATCATAACTGCACTACAATAGTGCATAAGGAAAAAACCACCAGCTAGTTATGATAAGTGCACTATAGATCAATAGTGCATGAGCATATATGTAACAATAGTGAAAGCTAACTATGCAAGAACTATGCAAACAATAACAAGACAATGTAAACAATAACAAAGTACCAACAATGTAAACAAAACAAAGATCAAAGTCAATGTAAACAATAACAAAGATCAGAGTCAATGTAAACAATAACAAAGATCAACGTCAATGTAAACAATAACAAAGATCAGAGTCAATGTAAACAATAACAAAGATCAAACAATACGAAAACATTCGCATAAGTCAAATAAATAAACAGCGAAACTAAAAGAATATGATGACAGAATGCGAAGATATGACAAACAAATGACGCTACAGTATATACACAAAAATTTACGTGAAGAACTGAATAATAGAAAAGAGGAGACCTACAAATACAAACAATTGAAATCGAAACTAAAAAACAGAAAGAAAGAGAAAAACAAAAAAAAAATATACAAAAAACGAAAATAAAGCACAACTCGTCACAACTAAACAGATATAGCAACGATTGTCGCTAGCAAATTTCACAATAGGAAATTCGCACAGTCCCTAACGAAAACGCTAACAGTAGAACCTCTGTGACGTGGTATCATCTACTGAAAGACACCGCCCAACCGAGAAAACCCGCAGAAATATAAACATATAAATACAAATCCAAATAACATATAACATGTAAACATATAAAGAGTGCGAAAAATGTGATAGACAGAAGGCTCAGTTAGAACATAAGGGCACAGTTCACAAACAAAACAGGCCACTTAACTTCTATGTATCCACAACGTCAGCACAGGTCAGAACAGGATGTGATCAGCATTCTTAGGACAATGATCCAACGTTGATCCATATCTGCTCTCGTAAACTGCCATGACGAAGGAAGTGAGCTTCTAACAGGAAACAGCTTCTGACAGGAAACAGCTTCTGAACTTGACCTTCTGAATCTGCAACAGTAATTCTGAGACCGGAACAGTTGTTACGGCACTTGTCCTTCTTCTCAACAGATCAGGAAATCCATTCGCTCGGTACTTGTCCTTCTATTTGTAGACAAACTTCAATACCGCCGAGCAGCGCCGGGTAGTTTCAAAATATCAACAACTGTCAGTACTGCTGCGTCTTTCAAAAAATTTCATCAAAGGTGATGAATAGCAACTGCAATGTTGTCTTGTAGTCTGCTGATGATGTCTGGGTTGTTGACCCCCTTGAGAGTTGGTACCAGAATAAACCAACTATTGGCCACCATGAATTGATAAGGGTGGAATTAGGATGCCGTCAAACTACCACCTCTATCGACACCCGGTATTACAATGCAAGATGTGGGTGTCTTATCTGGTTTAGATTGTTGCTGTGTGTGTTGCAGTAGAACAGTTCACAGGGTACACCACAGGCAACATGACGTGTAGAGTCATAAAATGGTAACTTCGCTTTAGGTTTATACCATTTATTGCACGCCACAAAAACAGTCATGATACTTATGTTATCATCAGCATAGTATAACGAATGCAGCATTCAAACTCATGTTAACTGACAGTCATGTAGAAGTCAATACTCAATAGTTGTATGGAAAAAACAAATATCATAGCGAAGCTTGATAAATAATACATATAACTTCTGCAACCGTGGTCCGCTGCAGATCCTTAATGTTCATAGACAATAATAATTATTCCTTCCTGATGCTAGCAGATCAGATGTATACAATACGTCCGTTTACTGTCTGCACGTGAGTAGCATACATGGATTACAGGTCAGCTCGACCTTTATAACCTTCCTAAGTCTAACCATCTGACTTGGACGTGATCTCTGATATAACGAATCCTGGAACACAGACAATAGTCTTGTTGGTCTAGAGCGACCCATAGATATATAACTAGTTCAGGTATAAAGATACCGGTGACTTAATCCTAGTCAAAGTACCTCTCCATTTTGAATCACACAGGCGAGCAAAAAGGCGACAAAATGACGAACCTCTAGATGATAGCCTAAAGTTCGATACAAGAGGAATTACCTTATTTCGGAAAATCAACCATGAACATATGCCTCCAGGCAGGCTTGAATAATACGGGGAAATAGTCTAGTTAGCTAACTAACTCACAAAGACAATGTATTTCCCTCAGAGAATCACAAGACGCAGTCGCGTCCGCTCGCTAATCAGTCCATTTCTCAACTGCCCGACCTGGGCGGAACAACAAACGACAACCAAGTCGAGACATGCGCAGAGTGACAATCTCTGAGTCGCTGTTCACAATAAGACGATTCTAAGAACATTCGAGATAAAAGTCTTACACAGTCGCGCCTTTTATGGACATGAACAGAAGCGTTAAGAAAGGTTTCAAACATCTACAACAGTTGACTGATACTACCAAATAAGGAGATATGGTCACGCTTCGTTCAAGACATTATAGACCGAACGTGTCTCTATACAAGAGGAGGTAAACTCATAAAAAATAGCAGTATCGATATATCGGATTCTGTCCCTTTGACCATAAAATATATATAACATGCATTTCAGTCAAATAATGATCATACATACGAAAAAACGATCATACAAAGACTTTGGAAAAAAGTAATTATTTGTGCGTAACAATATATATATATATATATATATATATATATATATATATATATATATATATATATATATATATATATATATATATATATATATATATATATATATATATATATATATATATATATATATATATATATATATATATATATATCCAGGTCTCAATGGAAAGCACTGCAGTCTCTAGTTGAGAAAAGTAGCCCATTACAGTGTGTTTTAATCTAGGCCTAAGTCTGCGTCCGATTGACAGAGTTTCTAGAGCGCTGGTCTCTCGCGGCAAAGGTGCCAAGGTCGAATCACGGTACCGACACGCTCCAATCTACCCAGCTGTAAATGGGTACCTGACTCTGCTCTTTGAGTTAGGGGAGCAAGAGGCAGCGAGGAAGAAAACTGGTCACCCCACCTCTTGATGCTTGACCTAGTATGGTGAAGTCTCTAACACTTCACTCCCCTATGACAATATCTGCTATATGACTATCTTTACCTTTGCCTAAGTCTGCAGCAAACCTGGATTACAGGGGCTGCAGGAAATGATTGATACGTACAATTGTGATAGAAAGTGAAAATAAAGGCCTCAGCCTTTATAGCAAAAAGTCAGAAGTAATGGACGTCTCAAAGAAAAGGGCTTCCCCAGAATGCACTATCAAAGTAAATGGAACAGTTTTAAAACAGGTCAATAATTTTAAATACTTGGACACATTAATAAACACTGATGAAAGATGCTGTTACGTTTTACCTCGGCTTTGTGGGGAAGTTCAAAGAAAGAAACTAGCATTGAATGACATGAGAACTATTGAACTCTAAAAGAAAGTTTGCTGTAAAATTTAAAGTAATTGCCAACACATTTCAAATTGTGAGAACTCTATTCGTGATCAGAAGCAACTGAAACTTTCCTACATTAAGTTGTTGTTTTTTTTTTTTTTTTTATCGTACGCCCGCTATTGATTACTCGAAGCGAAATCTGTTAATGTGTCTAACCAGAGACTGATTTTCCGTGAGTATCCCGTTTTTCCTTGTACAATGACAGGTGTCCTATCGCCATTCAGGCAGATACTCGCCGATTTCGGAGGTACCCATTACAGCTGGGTCGGCTCAGGTTATTCCAGTCCCTGGTCGACGACACTCTTTCAAATGTTCTCGCCAGGGCTAGAACCTGGATCACCAGATCGCCAGCGCAGTGTGGTAACCATTACACCAGCGCGGCCCCCTACTACATTATGTAAAAATAAACTTACTTTAAAATGAAAGTTGTTAACTCCTAAAACAGTTTTCCATAATGAATTATACAAAGTGATAAGTACAACTTGTTTTTTAATTTTTTAAAATTTTCTGCACTCATTACTGTATAAATTCCATGCATGTTTACAAATCACTGACTAATTCAATTAAATGCATGTCATAGCGCTTTCATTTCTTCACATTTTCATATATAACAGTGTATGTTATCGTTTTAAATAAATTATTTAATGTAAAACCGGTAACTGTAGTCATGTCTCAAATTAGCTTGTAAATATGTGATTTTTGAACACGTATACTAAGATTTAACTTCAGCCACTCATGACATTTTGTTGCAGTATGATGCCTATTAATAATTAAATGAAACTTATTTCATGTCTTTTCCTTAACGGAGACAGTCTGTTTGTACACACATTGTGATATAACAACGAAGATCATTCGGACATATGTGTTTTAGTTTAACAATTATAATTAATAACAATTCAGAGACACAATTATATGCAATATTATTTATTTATATATTTATTGAGCGTCCGATTGGCAGAGTGGCTAGAGCGCTGGTTTCTCGTGGCACAGGTGCCGCGTTCAATTCACGGTATCGACACGCTCTAGTCTACCCAGCTGTAATTGGGTACTTGACTTTGTTCGTGAGTTAGGGAAGGAAAAGGCAGAAGGGAAGGGAACTGGTCACCTCACCTCTCAATGCTGGACCTAGTATAGTGAAGTCTCTAACACTTCACTCCACTGGGGCAGTATCTGCTATGGGACGACCTTTCAATCAATACCCTTTAGCTCCCCGAGGAGCATAGACCTTCAACAAACACATGCCAAGTCTTCTTGACCTGTGCCATCGGCTCAAGTTCTTTCCATGTTTTCCTCATCATTTTCACCTCTGTATCCAGTTCTCTTCTCCATGTGTTTTTTGGTCTACCTCTGCCTCTCTTTCCCTGTGGATTACAGAACAAGGACTGCCTTGCAATGCTACCAACCGTCTCCTCAATGTGTGTCCTATTCATCATCAGCGTCTTCTTCTCAACTCTTGTTCTACTGACACTTGTCTAGTTCTTGTCATCAACTCCATTTAAAAAGTGGAAGTAGATCTTGGCAGAGTAGTCATCAAGTCTTTCCTAACGAGCCTCAATTCGAGTCTCAAATCTCTTAGTACACGTCTCAAGTCGAATCACAAGTCCCTAACACTGGCTTTCAAGTCGTCCCAAGTCGAGTCCCAACTCGAGCCTCATTTTTGATCTAACACTGTTTATAGCTACAATCTCACTTTATCGAACAATCTCATCGATCACTACGAATAATAATGAAAAATAATAATAAGTATTTTTAGTACTTTTACTATTTTGTTTACTGACCTTTTATTCGATCACAGTTATTTTTCAGTATTACATTTTAGAAATATTATCTTCTCAAGCTTACTTCAATTTTTGTTCCCCTTTAATTAAGAGTGCATTACGAATGACGACATCGCGTCAGTTCACCAAAAATGGCAAGTTGTGAGTCGAGTCGCTAATACCTAAATCGGATGTCGTCCCGAGTCGAGTCACTGTGCTGACTTAAGTCCGACTCGAGTAAGAGTCTATTGACTCGAGTCGACAACACTGGACCTTAGCGTGCCTAGGCCAGGGTTTCTTAACCTGTGGTTGGTCCACGGACCCATAGGGAGTCCATGATTGGATTCTATTGAGGGGGGGGGGGGAATGGGGGGGGGGGGGGGGGGGGGGGGGGGGGCGGGGGGGATCCATGTACATAACCTAAAATTTAAAATGTACATTTTTGTATTATGCTTTTATGTACAATGCTTTCCAAGAAGGGGTCCATATCCTTAATTTTACAATCGAAGGAGTCTGCAGCCTTCACTGGACAATCAGAGAGTCCATAGCCTTCATTGGACAATCAAAGATGTTTATAGCCGTCACAGGACAATCAAAGTGGTCCATAGCCTTCACCGGACTATCACGGTGTTCATAGCCTTCATCGGAAAATCAAAGGGGTTCATAGCTTTCATCGGAAAATCAAAGGGGTTCTTAGAATTCATCCGAAAATCAAAGGGGTTCATAGCTTTCATAGGACAGTCAAGGGGTTCATCCGACAATCAAAGAGGTCAATAGCATTAATCGGACAAGCGAAGGGGTTTATAGCTTTCATAGGATTTCATCGGACAATCAAGGGGTCCACAGCTTTCATCGGACAATCAAGGGGTCCACAGCTTTCATCGGACAATCAAAGGGTCCTCAGCTTTCATCGGACAATCAAGGGGTCCACAGCTTTCATCGGACAATCAAGGGATCTACAGATTTCATCGGGCAATCAAGGGGTCCATGGCACAAAATAAAAAGGTTAAGAAAATCTGGCCTGGGCCTTTTTTTTTAAAGAATGTAAGGTAAAGGCAACAAGTGGAAGGCACTCAGTAAACCTACCGTTTAACTAAAACCAAAACAAATTACCCCTCCAAGTCAGTGCGTAGAGTTACGTGACAACGCGACAGATTTACGATTGCTTCGTCAGCATTGTTCTGTGGTGTCCTGTGTTAAAAGCCAGTGCGTGTCGACCGACATTCAACAACAAATAGTACTGAGGCTTGAATCTTCAGCGACAAAGCTACTAGTATCATGGAGGATAAAACAGAAATGTCAGAAGCAATAATGGTAAATACTAACCTATTTGTTTTTGTTTTATAAACCTGACTTAATATTGTATAATATGCGTATACATGTTGGTTTCCTATAATAATACTTTTATCTATAACTGTAGTTTTAGTTTATTGTTCTTTAGATGTCTGTAATGACTATTAATTAGCCTAATGTATTCCACGGAATTTGTTATAACCGGTTGTTTTTTAAGCTGTTACAGCGCATACGCAGAAAAGTTACCGGGTTTCAGGATCAAAACCTGGTGGCATCAGTCTCCTGTCAACCCAGCTGTAAATGGGTACCTGACTCTTTTCTTGAGTTATGGAAAGGAAAGGCTGAACACCTCATGAAAAAGCTATACATAGTATGGCGAAGTCTCTAACAGTGCACCCACCCTCTCTTGCGTCAGTTTCTGCTGTGGCACTACTTTTTTCAAAAATAGCTGCGTTGTCCATATGCTGGCAATTACTACAACATGATTGTTCAATGAAGGTTACGGAGCTCTTTGGTAGTTCGATGAAGGCAATGCGCCCTTTTGATTATACAGTGAAGGCTATGGACCCTTTTAATCGTTCAATGAAGATTTTGGGCCCTTTTGATTGTTTGATGAAGTTTATGGGTCCCTTTTATTGTTCGATGAAGGCTATGGACTTTTGATTGGCAAATAAAGGCTATGGACTCCTTCTTGGAAGAAAGTGCACATAATAAAGAAAAAAAAACGTTACATGTTAAATTTTAGATTATATACACGGACCCAATTCATGGATCCCAAAGGGGTCTGTATTCTACAGGTTCAGACACCCTGACTTAAAGTTAATTTTCCATAATTTTAATAGAAATGATATTAATAATAAAATGACACTCCTAAACAAGGATGAGGTTTATTTCATCTGAAATGGATAAAAATATAGCCAGTTGCTTAACTACAATGTAAGGGGCCCCGGGCACAAATTTAGTAAGCCCCCCAGGGCAGAATTTGCCCCCCCCCCCCCCCCCCCGTTGTGTTCTGTACCATCCATCTGTCTAACTATCCATCACCCTGCCTACCAACAAGCTTACCTGTTCCCACCCATTCATCTTTCTGTCCATTCATCTATAATATTTACCTGCATGCATGACAAAACTAAAAAATAAAAAAAATAAAAAAACAGAAACAGATAAGCACTGGTCATGCAGTGGTAATTAAATGCTGAAAGAATTGGAAATTCCAAGTGGCAATTCACACTCCCAACCCCTTTTTCAATCAATGTGGTCAAATATCAAAGTGATGCACCGACAAAGCGACCCCGAATGTCATAAAACCATTAAGAGGATTATGTTGTAAATCAATCTTTTTTCTTTTTAATATATTTTTAATATTAGATAAAATATTTAGATAATGTTATTTCGGCAATTTCCTATTACTCGTGATTTTTTGCTCCACACAGAATATGTTTAGTTATAAGTTGTTTCGTAGCATTTACAGTTAGGATTAGGGTTGGGGTTGGGGTTAGGGTTAACCTTAACCCCAACACTAACCCCAATCCTAACCCTAATCCAAACCCTTATCCTAACTGTCGTAATTTTTATCTGAGAGGGTGCTGATGAATATTGGTCCCTTTAGAGCGTAGAGTGATATTGAAGGCTCTGTGAGAATAAGGATTTAGGTGAATGAGGTAGTAGATTCACAAGCGCTGGGAAGGAGCAAGGACAGTCTCTTATTACGACAATATCTGTTTTCTCACAGACTACTCCTATCTCTCTTCTGCACGAACAATTGTGTCAGTTCCAGTCGCTCAGGCGCGCTCACCGATTTGGTGATTCTGTCGCTCAACGTACATGAATACAAACTACACAGATGGAAATGTTTGGAGTTTTAGGCCAACCGACAACCAACACAATTAATGATTAATACCTTTATTATCATCAAGGACTCACACAAAATTGTACATTTACAGTCAAAAATCAAAAAGTTACAGAATACAAATATAACTAGGGAAGAGGGGCTTTTGAGGAGAAATATCCCATCCACCGTTTCCCGTTTATATCTACTAACAGACAAAACCCGGTCCCAAAAGACAAGAAAGGGGGGGGGGAGGGGTGATCAGAGATAGGCAATTTAACCCACTGGTAAATTTATTACTCTGAGGCAAGGGGTTACAGAAGAGGGGGGGGGGTGTAGAGGAAAGCTAGGGTTCTCAATTGTCTCCCTTTAAATCAACAAATTTTTACGGGAGGGGAAATGTACCCAGTTACCCAATCCCGCTAGGAGAGATCCCGTACAAGGAATATAATGCACCTTAGTATAAGGTCGAACTAATTAAAAGGGTAAAGAAAAGATAAATCTCCTTTCATTAAAAAAAAAAACACACTAGGGCTGGCCATCCCAACAAACACACACGCAGACTTACCAAAATGGTGAATTCTGTCAATCTAGGAATTATTTATCACAGCAGCTAATACCGTGGAATAATGGACTGGTCCTCTTATTTCTTCCGTGTCAGGCCCCAGATTTAACGAGGTAACAAATAGTCTCAAAAAAATCGCCAGACGGTGAAGCGTAAAGGCTACTGTTGGTTTAGATAAAGTTCCTAATGAATGGCACAGGCACTTGGCTAAGCGTGAGGTATGGTGTGGTTCCTAAAATCGGCACAGCTGGTGGAGATAACTTCCTTTTTCCGTAATGTCACAAGTTAAGAAAAACACTGAGGTAAGTTCTTCTTCGGGGGGGGGGGGGGGGGGGGGGGGGGGGGGTTTAAAATCCACTGAATATGCGTGACAGACAGTGTTCAGGTATCGATGCTTTTTCTTCACAAATAGGGGCAGTGAATAAAATATGTTCTGCTTCCAGTTTCCTTTAAGGACTCGCCTATATGAACTAGTATTTTAAAAGTGTTTCTTGGGTGGCTCTTATTCTCAGTTAAATTCGGAGGAGCGGGGCCCATTACAGGTCGCCACAAGTTTAGCTTTAAAAAAGTTCATATGTTACTGGAGTTATCAAATTGAGTTTGGCAGAACTCTGTATATAGTTAATAATTGCTGGGATGCAGGTTGAATGCCTCGCCGATGTGTTAACAGCTGCGATTCATTCGTTTTCCCCGGTCTACCGATTTTCTTCCGTCTCAGGCTGCTCGCATAAGAGTGCGAAAATTTCCCGAGAAGCTAACTCTGTGAGCTGCAAGTCCCTGATTCTTTAGATCGCGGTCGCTCCACGTTGAATTCTGAAGATCAGCCTGTTCTTTGATGGTACCGCTGCATGCCGGTAAAAGTTACAACAGATGATCAGGGGTTCTAAAGTTATGAGAGGCCAATATTCTGTTATCATCCATCGAGTCAGGGAAATTCATTTGTCATACTTAGACGTACGTCACACTAACCCTAACCCTAATCGTACGAAACAACACATAACTACAGATATTCTGTGCGGAGCAAGAAAAGCACGAGTAATAGGAAATTATATTTATAGAATGTGTGATCCCATATACACACATTGGGATCCTCGCTGGTACTACGAGTTCGTGTACTGTGGGGATGCACATATAGCTTACTTACTACTGTAACAGGAGGAAGCAATTCACTTTCTTCTGGCGTGTTGCGAGAAGAAGAATGCTGTTATATATTGTGACAGCAGGAACGGGGGAAGAAAAGGAGACTGGGCACGAAAGATAGAAGGCACTGAACAGTTTGATTATACTGTATGGAAAGAAGTCAAACTCCGCCTAGGCCGGTCCCAAGCCCGGCTAAAAAAGGAGGAGGGCGGCCTGCATGGAGGCCGTAAGGAGGCAGCCCCTCCACCATGCAAAGGCACAACAGGCCAATCACCTGTTTGCTTTAAATCACGATTACGCGAAATACAAGAGAGAAAACCGGAGTGATTCTAAAGGCGACGAACTGGAACGGACTACGTACTACGACTGAGGAAACTTGGAACACAAGAAGTATAAATGGGAAAGAAGAAGAGCTGGTGGAAGAGATGAGGAAAGTAAAACTAGAAATCCTTGCTGTAACGGAAACGAAGAAAAAGGGACAAGGAGTCATGGATCTCGATGACGACACGCTGCTCTACAGTGGTGTACCCACATCTGAAAGAGCTAAAGTGGCGTGGGTTGCATTGTGGCAAAAAACCAAAAAGATAGTATCAAGGGATGGAACTTTGTCTCGGAGCGCATTATGGTTGTTAAACTAAAAGAAGGAGAAACCATAGTCAACCTTGTCATAGTGTATGGGCCAAATGAGGATGAGGGAGCAGAGGTCAAGGAGGAATTCTTCGAGCTGCTTCAAAGGACAGTGGATGACTGCCTAGATGAAATTATCATGCTCGGAGATTTCAATGCCAGAGTTGGAAATGACCATGCTAGATGGGGTGGAGTTATCGGAAGGTATGGAGAAGATACTCTAAATGACAATGGAAAGAGACTCCTTAGATTAGAGCAGAATCTGATCATTACAAACACAAAGTTCCGCCATAAGCGCATACATGCATACACTAGATGTGAACCAACAAGGAATGAGGAGTCAGCGATCTACTATGCCATAGGGGTTCATAGTATTTCCGGGATGCTAGAGTCTGGAGATGCCAGAGATTGGAAGTGATCACTACCTGCTAACAATAAAAGAAAAAAAAAAAACAACTGAAATAGTTGCTCAGCCTAGGAACTGCCCAACATCACGCAAGAAACCAAGTAAACGAACGGGAGAAATGAGCATTAAGACCTACAAGCTAAGAGAGCCAGAAATTAAGACCAGAAACAGGGGCTTATTGCTACAGCGGAGAGAAACACAAGAACAACCTGATGACTTGGAAACACTCTGGCTTAAATTCAAGGACGGGACCCAAAGACGCAGCAATACAGAACGCAGTCAGCGACTCATAGCTTGACTGCCTGCGTCAGGACCAGCGAATCAGAGCTGGTCAAGACAGCACTCCACCTCCACGTGGTGGTCATGGAAACAGTCTGCAGCAGTGCAGTCTGGCTGAGCGAGTGTGGATCGCAATGGGAAGGCAAACCCGGTCCTAAAAAATACCGTGCAGAAGTCGGATGTGTCGACCGAAAGGTGCAGATATCACAGCTTAGGCGTAAACAGACACAACGCAACCACCGTCCTTTTCAGGACGAACGAGGAAGAAGAAGAAGAAGAAAATTCAAGGACATCATAAAGACAGCTACTGCAGAAACATGTGGTGGAGTCCGACTTGGGAACAAGAGAAAGAGGACACCTTGGTGGACAGATGAGGTTAAAGAGAAAATATGAGAGAAGAAAAAGGCATGGGAACAATATTTAGGAGCTAAAACACAGCAGGAAAAACAGAAATATAGATAATATATGATACTCAGAACAGAAGCAAAGAACATGATGCTAGCAGCAAAACAAAAGTCCTTTTAAGAATTTGGAGAAAAGCTAGAAAAAGATGCGGAAATAAACCAGAAATTGTTCTATAAGGCCCTAAAGAACATGAGGAAGGAAAAACAATGCCCTCTTAAATTTATAAAGGAAAAGCAAAGCAAATTGCTTACTGCCCCAAAAGAAGTAATGGAAAGAGGGAAAGAATATTTCTCAGAACTCCTTGATGGAGAGCAAGGTCAAGCATCAGAAATGATAACCACTAGCACAGAAGAGAAAACCAATGATGGTGAAGATGACATAAAATGGAAGCACTGAAGGCAGCACTGGAGAAAATCAAGAAGGGCAAAACAGCAGAGCATGATGGTATAACACCAGAAATGGTTAAGAAAATGGGAGCAGCAGGCGACCTATTACTCTTAAGGGTCCGACATGCAATGTTGTGCAACAAAACCATACCAAAGGATAGGGAGATTGCAATCATAACATCATTTCAAACAGGGTGACAATCGACAATGTGGAAACCATAGAAGCATATCCCTCCTCAGTGTCCCTGGTAAAATCTACTCTAGAATCCTAGATGAAGTCCAGTGAGGATTCCGAGCAAACCGAAGTACTCAAGACCTAATCTTCACACTCAGACAGCTGAGTGAAAAGGCATTGAGTATAAGAGTGAGATCCATCTTTGTTTGATAGATCTGGAAAAGGCTTTTGACAGGGTCCCCTGGAGCAAACTTTGAGACTGTTTGGCAAGGAAGAACTTTCCAGCACCTCTGATTCATACTATACAGAGCTTCTACAAGTCTTGAAGAAATTATTTTAGGACAGCAAACCATAAATCAGAAGAGTTCAGGACCATCACTGGTGTAAGACAAGGTGATATCCTGGCACCTTATCTTTTCATACTCCTCATGAACGATGTCATCAAGGCATGTAAGGAGAGAACAAGAAAGTATTCAGTTGGGTACTGGAAGATGAGACAGGTCTGTATTTCAGAGCTGGCATTTGCTGATGATGTTGCCCTGGTTGCTAAATCAGAGGCACATCTCCAATCCAACCTGCAAGTCTGGAAGGAAGAGCTGGAGAAGAGAGGGGTGGTCACGAGTGAGGTGGTAGAATTGTGATAGAGGCTGTCTCTGAGAGCGAGAAATCTTCTCTCTCTCTCTCTCTCTCTCTCTCTCTCTCGATCTAGAGTAGTCAGACAGTCTAACACATATACATTAAATATATATATTTATCCACTCACGTCCACGCACATTCAAGTGACGACAGGTAGACACACAGACGTGGGAAACTATAACAAATGATTATATAGATATTTAGAACGAGCTGACCAACACGCTGATTAATTTATTGTTAAGTTTATTTATCATTGTAAACTTACGTCACAACCTGTAAAATTACATCAAAAAGGCATATACACAAATCATAAACAAATCAAGGAATGCTACAAGAACTGATAGACCCACAGTTAGGATCTTCCCTCGATGGATAGCCCACAGTCCCATTAGGAGAAAGATGATAGCACAAAGAGTCCCAGATACATATGATTGAGTCTAAGAGTTTCCCCCCGTTTAAGGTATGAACAGACCTGATACTATAATCTAGTTTAAGGGAAACTATTGTTAACAAAAAAAAAAAACTAGCATGAAGAAAGTTATGACAGCAAATAGGTGCCAAAATACAAGGGTAAAATAACACTCAGACCTGCGTTCACTCTATTCATTCAGCCGTGGCCACGTGCGCACATTTATACTTACAGCTTTGATCGCTGCCTCTGGGAACATAATAAATTCTAGGACCTTCGACACATTTTCTTTGCCATTGTTCCCATAAATGCAGTCTTGACCGACAAAAATCCGTCCCCTGTTGTTTCCGTAAAAAACGGGTGACGTACTGAATTCTCTGTCTCAGGGAACGATTCCTTGGGTGTTCTCAGGGAACGATTCCTTGGGTGTTCTTATTTTTCGGATGTCTGTTTAAGTCACATAAAATTTGTCCAGGCACGAAAGTTAGCAGAGCACAGTGTCACTAGCGTAGGTTTCTAGAAATGAGGAATGTCAGGTCGGGTGCCTTATCTCAGTATATGACTGTATTTGGTCACCACACTACTAGTCAAAACTCTGTCGGAATGTTACTGATATTTTGCTTGCCTCAGCGGGCTGATCTGTACTTAAGTGTTATTCTGGAAGAATTAATGCTGGCGCGATAGGCCTTTTACTTCATTTAACTGTTACAGTTCATGTAATGAAAGTGCTTAAGTTCTTCACAGATAATGTTCACGTACTAGAACGCTGGCAAAGTTTGGGTACCACAGTATTCACTGAATAAAGAAAAATACATATGAAATATTTTACATATTATGTACTCAATATAACTTACATTTTTAAACTGCAAGCGTATAGCTTGACTTATCATTTAAAACTTCCCGTGAAATAAGTTATATATAACAATCAATCATCATGAATTAGGAATACCTACGGATTCCGTCAACACTCATGAGGCATCTAGCATTTATAAGTTAGTTTAGAAAAATTATTCTCGTCTGATTATTTAGCAGTTAAAGTTAATTCCTTATGGCTACCCGGCTTTAAGCTAGAAATTATACTTTATTCTGTTTTCCACTGTAACTCATCAGCTAGAGAAATCTAACCAACTTATAAATTATTCACTCTGCACACAAGAACTCGGGAAATAAAATAAGCGATTTAACACTTAATCACTTCACAAAATATTAGATACTTAATATATTACCTCCAACCAGAATTACAGGCGATCGCACAAACTTAGAATTATATGCTTATATTTATTGGTAGTCTAGAAGTTCGGCAAAATTGTTGCCAAGAACAAACTAAGACTTCGCTATACAGCTTATTCTCTTAGCACGAAACGTCCTGTCTACTGCGAATTTAGAGGACTGAATGAAAATAAAATCTAACTCCCTCCAGTATATATGAAACACCAGACAAAGGTGTCCACTATTTCCATAAACTACGCAATAGCCTCCCCTTCTCTCAACACCTCCTGTACATAGATGCATGCCGTAACTGCCATCAGTGCGTCTATGACACCTCCTATCCTCATTACTGAGCGAGGAGTGAGTGGCAGATCACACTTTTCGCTCAGAAAGGTAACCGAGAAACTACGTATCAGGTGGGATATCCCAGACACTGTCTGGTCTGAGCGAATGCGTCTGGCGTGATTCACACCTCCGTCCAGCTATCGGACCGTGAGCGCTCATGGCAAGTGCGAGAAACGCTGTGACAGGTGAAAAATGCCAACGATATCTCGCCTATAAGTCTGGCGAAAACGAATATTCACAGTTTACGTCCACAACGCAATAACCTCCCGAGCCTGGCATCTACGTAATAACCTCACTAGTGCTTTTCTAAATGAGAAACTAAACCCGGCCAAAGTTAGAATGGGAAAATAGTAATATATATAGTCGCAAACGTACGAATGCGAAAAACACAGAAAAAGGATCAAAATGATAAAAAAATAGAGGATACGGGTGAAAGAAAAAGAAGAGGATATAGGCAATTTATAGATCATAAATGTCTACGTGACAGCCACTCGAAAAACAGCAGATGGAGACTTTTTTTATGCCATAAATCGAGGATTCCTCAGCAAGAGAGAGGTTGGTAAGAAAACGAAGATGGCTGTAAACTGCTCCACCTACGAGTCATGGGCAATGACTACAACCCACAAAAGCCAGATCAAAACCTCAGAAATCTGACGAAGGTTGTTGAATTAACAAGAAGAGACATGGTCCGCAACCAGACGATACGTTAAGGCCTAAAATCCCACCCCCTGCAGACCCAAGTAGAACAGTCCCAACTAAGATGGTTTGGCCATGTCTGCAATGGGAGAAGATCAGCTACCACGACACGCATGGGAAACTAAGAGCCAGGGATCTAGACCTCCAGGACGACCCAGAGTCCGCTGGGAGGACAACATTAGACAATCTTTGAAGGACCGAGGACTAGAATGGAACCAGGCCAAGAGGAAGACAGCCGATAGGATAGTCTGGCGCTCTCTCTTCCAAACCTCTACACCTCACGGTAGAAGGGGAACGACTAAGTAAGTAAGGAAAGAAGTCAACAACACAACTGATAAACAGTACATGAACTGGAGACAGGAAGATGCAGAGATCCATGATTTAAGCTGTACGTCGATTTGTCTCGATCAAGAAATCACACCAATGTAAAATTCCAGATTAAAACAACAGTAAATCAAGATGCTCTTCTGTCATGTTCAGACTTTTAACATACAATGTAAAACAAATAAATTGGTTTTTAAAAATACTTTGAATAAGTAAAATTGCCGTTAGGTATTGATGCTTCTGAATTTAATTCCCGTCATATGACGGGCGTTTACACTAGTATTTATATATTTAGCCATAGAAGCCTCATTGCTGATTATAGATGAACCTTTCGCTCTATTGTTTCAGTCTCTTCTTTGATCCTTAGCCGCCGACTGTCAAAGCATTCAGTAGCCATCACGCCAGGTGGCGTCTTGTAGGGCAACAATAAACGGCTTCCACTTTGTTCGGTCGGCGATCATCCTTCGTACAGTGCCCCAGCTCTGGTTCATTCTTTGCATCTTGGCCTCCACAGTCCTCTGCCAAGTTGTTTTTGGTCGGCCTCTCTTTCGCTTTCCTTCTGGGGTCCAAAGCATAGCTGTTCTTGTGATGGCATCGGGGTCTCTTCTGAGGACGTGGCCAACCCAACTCCAGCGTCTGCCAGCTATGATGGTATGCATGTCCTCTTGATTACTCCGAGTAAGTAGCTCTTGGTTAGTGATTGTATTCGGCCAAAAGATTTGGAGAATTTTAGTTGGGCAGATTGTGTGGAGGGAGGACAGTTTCGACATTTCCTTCTCTGTTACTCTCCAGCATTCTGCACCATAGAGAAGTACAGAAAGTACACAGCTTTCACATAATCTTAATTTGGTGTTTGTGCTGTACTGGGAAGACTTCCAGATGTTGTTGAGACTAAGCACAGGCTATTCTCGCTTTATTAATTCTGTTCTTGATGTCTTTGCTTGTTCCGCAATCTGGTGTTACTATGCATCCTAGGTATGTACATGTGTCCGTCTGTTCCAGCTTCTGGTTCTTGATTGTTATGGGCTGAGGACTGCCCACATTGAGTGTCATGACCTCTGTCTTTTTTAAACCGATGTTCAGACCCACCTGCTGGCTATACTTATTCAGTCTATCTGTTATTTCTTGGATGTGTTGATCTGAATGTGCGAGTAGTGCAATGTCATCTGCATATTTCAGATCTTCCAGTGTAGAAAACATTGTTTATCTAATTTCTCTTGGACTGCCTTCTGTTGTCTTGCGCAACACCCAGTCTATGACTGTCAGAAATAAAGTTGTTGATAAGGGGCATCCCTGTCGTACTCATGTCGTCATTTCAAAAGTTAGATTCCTCAACCCAACATTGCATGTAAAGTTAGCATAGAGGTTTTTTTAAATGATGGAAATAATGCAGCTGGGAATTCCATAAGCCATCAGTATTTTCCATAGGCTGTCCCTGTGTATGCTGTCAAAAGCCTTTTCAAAATCAACAAAGTTAATGTATAGCTGTCTCTGTCATTCAGAGCACTGCTCTGTAATGTTGTTGAGGGTGAATATATGACCTGCACATCTTCTGTTCTTTCTGAATCCTGCTTGGTCTTTACTCAGTTTATGGACTACTGCTTTTGAAATTCTCGGGATAATTATCCTACCTAGTATTGTACTGGTAGCTGAAAGGAGAGTAATTCCTCTCCAGTTGTTGCAGTCTGCAAAGTCACCCTTCTTGGGTAATTTGACAGTTATTCCTTTACGCCATTCTGTTGGTGTTGTCTCTGTTTTCCAGACTTGTGAAAATAGTGGTTCTAAAAGTTCTGCTGCTACTTCAGAATCTGCCTTCAATAACTCAGCATTTAAATTGTCGTGACCAGGAGCTTTTCCATTCTTTAACCCTTTGATAGCTGTGATGATTTCTTCTCTTCGTGGAATGTCTGTATTTACGTCTAGATCATTTTCAGCCTCAGGAACATTCAGCTGCGTCTCTGGTGGTTCCTTATTCAGTGTTTCTCTGACGTGCTCTGCCCCTGTGCGGTGGTGATGAGATTTCCTTGCTTGTCTCTTACTAACGTAATATTGTTTGCACCCCGTTTTCCGATGATGGTTTTAGTTATTTTATAAACTGTGCTTTGTTCATTTCTCAGTACTGCCCCTTCTGTCTGTCTTGCACGATCGTCCAGAAATTTCATTCTGTTCGCTCGGATTTGACTTTTTTACTTCCTTGTCCTGCTGACTGTACTGTTCTCTATATATTTCCTTTAACCTGGGAGACTTTGCTTCTATTTTCTTTCTTTTCTTTTCTTTTCTCATCGCTATAGTGTTTAACGTTTCTGGTGTGATCCAATCATGTCTCTTTCTTTCCTGGAATCACAAGCATGATTTTCTGCTGTCCTTGTATATTGTTGAAATGGTGTAGAATTTCTGGTGAACATCATCAATCATGCTGTATTTTCCAGGCTATCAGCAATTTGATATCGTCTCTTTACACCAACCACAAAAAAGCTTTACTGGTGAGGGGGTCCTTAAAGTTTCATGATGTTATACCTTTTCTGTTTGGTTGCAACTGGTCCAGCAGCGGGTCTGAGTTACACCTTCAGTCTTGCTACTAGTAGGTGGTGATCGCTTCTCACATCTGCATCTTTTCTTATTCACGCCTTGCAGTGAATGCCTCCATCTACTACTGATCATAATGTTGTCTATCTGGTTTCTGTCCCAGCCGTTTGGGGATTCCCATATTAACTTGTGGATTTCTTTGTGTGGAAAACGTGTTCCTCCAATGATCAAGTTGTTAATGCTGCAGAAGCTTATTAGTTTATCCTCATTATAATTTACTGTTCCGCTGCCACATTTCCCCATTACTCTTTCATTAAAATTATGTGTTCCAACTTTAACATTGAGGTCTTTCATTACTATGATAAGATCGAATTTAGGTGCGGTTTCTATTTCCTTTTGTAGCTGTTGATAGAATTCGTCCTTAACCTCTTCATTGCTGTCATTTGTTGGTGCATAGCATTGTATTATTGTGGTGTTGGTGAATCTCCCTCTCAGTCTTGTTCGTATTAGTCTGTTGTTGATGGGTTTCCATTCCCGTAATGACCTTTTTATTCCTTTATTTAGGATAACCTCTACACCTCACGGTAGAAGAGCAACGAATAAGTAAGTAAGTATTTAGGATAAAGGCTACGCCTTTATTGTGCTGACCTGGAGCCGCGCTAGCGTAGTGGTTACCACACTGCGCTGGCGACCGGGTCACCCAAGATCAAACCCGGGCGAGTACATTTGAAGACTTTCGTCGACCGGGATTTGAACTGGATTAACTCGAGCCTTTGAAGGACATTTGAAAGAGAACATTTGAAGCAGTGCCGTCGACCAGGGACTGGCGGCTCCTGGGCCGACCCAGCTCTAATGGGTACTTCCGAAATCGGCGAGTATCTGCCTGAATGACGAGGGACACCTGTCTCTGTGCAAGAAAAAACGGATACTCACGTAAAATCAGTCTCAGGTTAGACATAATAACCTAAGATTTCGCCTCGAGTAATAGCGGGCGTACGAAAAAAAAAATTGTGCTGACCATCCTCTCTACCGGAGTAAAGTACTGTTTCTCCTGTTACTGTTTGTATTCTCCCCGTCCCGGTCCATCTGCTCTCACTTACTCCCGAATATGTAATTTGTATTTCCTCATCTCTGCTGTGATCTGCCTCAGTTTTTCATGCTCATTCATGGTTCTGACGTTCCAGAATCCAATTCTTGTTTCGTGTTTTGCGATCGGGGCATCCATTTTCATGCCAATGGCTTCCTTTCGGCTTTCACAACTGACAGTCATACTAGCCTCAGATTCCGGATGTCCTTCCCGCATCAAAGTTTTTGCATTTATTGCTATTTCCATAATGGTTAAGATGTTTTACATAGACAAGGGTGTCGGCCCTGTGCTAAAACCCACAAACTGGAGGACCAGATTTGTCTGACCCCTACGCGCGCAGACCTGTCCAGCTTGGTTGAACCTACCAGGAGTAAAACTGCCGCTGGAATAGCTCTGGGGGTTGTTAGGGTACGCAAGCTGCCATACCTCTACAAGGTATAGGTACCATTGATGGCATTATTGTTTCAGTGTCACTGATTTACATTCGAAGCTAAATGGAAAGAATGAAATGGCCACATGATAATTTAATGCCGTCATTAGGGCATGCAGCAGAAAGCGCATAATATGATTTAATGTTTTGACTGGTGACTGGCGTGTATCTGACTAAAATATAATGACAGCATCTAGACCAGACACATAGTTGTTACAATAAGTCACGTGACAGGTGAAGGGTGGAAGGTTATTAGGTGTTCACTCAGTATTTACACGCATGAATTAAAGAGCTTTGTCACACACAAAAGTAACCGATTTACAAAGAAGTAAGAATTCGACAGCCAGCTTATGCTATCTATGAACTGGGCCAAAGAAGACATGAGTACAGTGGCATAACTACTGCGTAAGAGGCCACGTGGCATAAATTAAGCGGGGCCCTCCCTGTATAAGGGAGTAAACAACTTACTTAGTCGTTCTTCTTCCAACGAAAATGTGAAAATGTTCACAGACAGAGCGCCATATTATCCTATAGGTTGTCTTTCTCCTGACCTAGTTCCAATCTAGTCCTCAGTACTTCAGAGATTGCCTAATGTTGACCTCCAAGCGAACTCTGGTCCAACAAACTATAATCAATATGCGGCAAATATAAATAAAAAGGTAACTACTTACTTTACGATTTTCATATACCCTCCAGATCCTGGTGGACATTAGGTCTTCAATAGAGCATTGCCAGGTCTTTCTTTCATATGACATCAGCTCAAAATCTTTCCATACTTTCTTTTTTTCCTTTTATATCTCATAAAAGACCTGACAACAACCCATTGCAGTGAGCCAGTTAAGTTTTTTGTAACAGGCGCAAGCAACGAACAATAAACATCAGTCCCCAACTAAGTCTCAGTGAAGACAATTTAAAAAACATCTCTACAGTCACTTTCATCCACGTTTATTTAAATTTGTTAAAGACTAATTGATTATTAAATTTGTTATATGTTATTTTACAAATTCATAGTTGATTCAGTTCTTATAGATAAGAGAGGGCATGCATGATCTAAAATCTTTAATATACATATCATCATCATGTGACATATTCTTTCCAGAACGTTGTCTCCATTACAGCTGCTCTGAACGCATCACGATTCTGGGCAAGTCGACCTGCATCAGCCAAAGACAAGTTCAGACTCTCTGTGATGTCCTGGGTCCACCGTCGTCTAGGTCGACCCCTTCCCCTTTTTCCAGGGACCATGCCTTCCATCACTGTTTTTTCCAGACTATTATGTCTTTTTATATGACCGAAAAATTTCAGCTTCCTTATTAATATACATATACATATAGTTAATGCCATAGAGCCAAAAATACTTATAACAGGAATTTCGCTGGATTAAACCAGCTGGGGGCACGAACAAGCCACACCATTGCTTAAAACTTCACAAAAGGCGCCGGATCAGAAATAAATTAATAGCGCTCTGCCCTATGCGGCATTATTCTTGACTTCTGAATTATCTTGTGAAGACCCCCTTGAGATAGAAGCATCATTATCCTTCTGTCTACAACTCTGCCAAGAGTAATCTTGTGCGAAGGTAGACACATTTAAAGACCCATTTTAGACACTCTTGAGTTTTGGCCACTGGGGAACCACTACTGCAGATGAAAAGGGAGGCAAATCCCGTGACAAATTGCAAAGATGGTCCAGCCTCTGTTAAGACCGTCTGCTGTAGGTGTCTAGCTTTGACTGAAGACTAATTATATCACACACATGTTCTACAGATAGCACCACCAATTGGTACCACCGACTAGTTTCATGAAATAAGAGAGAAACAAATACCCTCCTGAGTATTGGATTTCCTGACACAAAATTAGGTGTCCCTCCTGTAGTAAGATCCCTGATACCCCGATCAAATAGATAAATTATTATAGATTAATATAAAAATTCAAATACTATAGAGATAAAATAGGGGAGTTGTGCCCAACATCGTCACCATTATCCTCAGTCATGCAGGTTTTGAGAAAACCTTAACGCAAAGTGAATGATACCATCTCTCAATATTACAAGATTTTTCATACTCCGTCCTTGAAATTAACTATAACAGTTTGACAGCCTAGGCGTGTTCGTTCCAAGAAAGAGTGAGAGAATAAAGAAACGGAGGAGTGAAATGAGAGACGGAAAAATGCAACCTTGACAGGCGTTGGTTTTTTGAATCTCGAACTTGGACGATAGGCGACAGCTGACGTCACAGACTTGCTTAGTCTAACACTAAACGTGAATGAATGGTTGGGAGTTTGAAAAAAACTACTTGCCCTTAGTTACGCTGTTGCTAGGGCATATTTTTTCCCAAAAAGTTAAAGTTAAATAAAGCAGTAGTATCTGCTATTGAATGAGAGGAAACTGCACCGCTTCGTCTCCTACCCGTAGTGACAATTTAATCTAACGAAACCGTTTTGCGTTAGGCAAAACGCGTACAAGCAAGAGAGAGAGAAAAATGTAAGTGGGGGATTTGCATGGAGGCATATTTGAAAAGAAAGCTTATGCAGTGTGATACTGAAATTGAGCAATGTCGAGGGAAAGGGGGAACGTTACCATTTTGAAAGTGTAATTTATTTTTGAAAAAAAAGAGGCTAGTGGGCATAACATAATTCGTTTGGCTGTGGTAGAATAGACTAAGAGGAGTGATAAAAACGATTTGAAACCAGCATTAGTTGCCATTCGAAAATTAAAATCTCACAAGTAGTGTTAGCTTCAGACGCAAGTAATACATGACCAGTGCCTTCGCTGTTCTGCATCAGTGGCGATCTGAATGTGCCCATTGATCGCCGGTTAACCTACAAATTGTGTATTATTTCATTGATGCGGTAAGATAAACATTTATATAAACCTTGTTATTGATATGTATCTGTATTATTGAATGTGTATGCCTTATTGATGCGTAGAGGAACCACCTGAAAGGCGCTAAACTAAACCTTTGTGTCATGCCACAAATGATATTAGGGAAGATTATCATTTCTTTTAAAAGCCAGGCAGGCTTAATTAAACTTTGGGAGAGAATGAAAAGACATAGTTGGAAATAAAATATGACATTATTATAAGTGGTAGGCCAGCAAACCACTGGCCGTCTTCAGCAAGTCACAGTGTTTGCACATGACTTTATATAATTAACTATAATTTCTTCTATGACAAGGAATGTATCCAACGGATGTTTGAAGATTACCTGATGATGAATAGGGCACCAAATCAGACAGGAGCGATAGCTATTTATGTAGCAACTTCACTGATCTTGAAATTGTTGATAATGTTTAATTGTTTAGAGATGGAGATAGGTGTATGATGTACTGAGGAAGCATTAATCTTCTGATTTCAGGGTTCCATCTTGAAACAATCAGTGAGCCACATACCAAAATATACGTACTCCTGAAGCTGCAAGATCGAGGCAAAAACTACCTGTTTGCCTTTATTCTAAAGAGTCGGAAGCAGTATTCAGACGTTGCAGTCGGGAAGAAGGTGGTTGTGAGAAGGACATCACAAGTTCTATGACACAAAGTTAAGCCCAATTGTCCACGGGCGTGTGTTAGTTCATTTAACCATACTCTCCATCATTAATATATCAATCAGTTTTCTTGACATGATGATACAAGTCGTTCCTCCGAAGCGTGTCCATTCATAGGAGTTATTGCTTCATCAGAACACTTCCAGTCAGGAACAATTTATATTAATAATAACAGACACAGTTGTTGTTTAAATTACTTTGCTGTAAATAAATTGCATTATATTTTGAGTTTTAAACAGTCCTGTATCCCAGCCATTGAGATACAGGCAAAATAAATTGTAAAAAAGATTTTCATTCAAAATTTACCCAGCGACTTGTTTAATTACTTGTTCATTAAGTTATAGGTGTAGTTGTTGTCATTTTTATTAACATTACATTGCATTTTACCCTAGACACTTGGCCAGATAACATCCAGACACCATAACATATAATTAGGTTCAAAATATATAACAGATTGAGGTCGTAGGGTGGTAGCAGACAGGTACCCTGAGAACAACTTCATCAACAATTAGACTCAGGGACTTGCATAGCTGACCTCACATCTATAGACAATTAATACTTAACCTTTTAACATCAAAACCCACCACATATATTGGGACGCTCGCTCATGGATTTCAAAATTGTAAAAGTAAATAAGTGTGGAGAGTTAGGTGAACTATCACTGCCCATTGTTATTGTGTTAATTAGAAATATTTGTTGATTATTTTGATTAGTTAATCATATTTAGTACTAGTTGTAGGATGGCGGACTTGGCCAAATTTAGATCGGCTGCTATGCAGGCTGCAAAGGACATGGGAATGGAGGGGCAAAGTCAGATTGCATACGTAACAGCAGAATGTGATAAGTTTATTGAACGAGAAGATAGGAGGTTAGCCGAAGAAAGGAAATTAGAGACTGATAGATTAGCGGAAGAGAAAAGAATTCTATTAGAAGATGCTAGGGAAGCTAAGAAATTAGAGGTTGAGAGGGAGGCTGAAATAAAAAGGTTGCAGTTGGAGGAGAAGAGATTGGAGGCTGAAAAGGAGGAAAAACGATTACAGATGGAGGATGAAAAGGAGGAAAAACGATTACAGATGGAGGCTGAAAAGGAGGAACAACGATTACAGAGGGAACATGAGCTACGACTAAGGGAGTTGGAGTTGCGAGGCCATGCTCCTGAAAATGGAAACAGCCCATCCACCTCCGACTCTGCTGCAAGCCAGGTAGCCTCCAACTCAGCCATGAGTTTTCATTTAGACCCTTTTGTCGAAAAAGATGATGACGACGAGTCATTCTTAAGTAGATTTGAGACACTAGCTGCAACGTATGGGTTGGAAAAAGAAAAGTGGAATCTGAAAGTATCCCAGGGGCTTAGGGGAACCTCGTATGAGGTATATTCAAAGTTGAGTAAGGAAATCAGGAATTGCCACCCTTATCGACACCTGGTGTTAAAGTGTAAGATGTAGGTGTCTTCTCTGATTTAGGATGTTGCTGTGTATGTGGTAGTGGAACAGTTCACAGGGTTATCACACAGGCAACATGACGTGTAGAGTCATAGAAAGGGTAACTTCGTTGTATAAGTTTCTTTCATTTATTGCACGCCACAAAACAGTCATGATACTTATGACATCAACATGGTTAACGAGTTCAGCAAGATGATATGGCACATTGAAAACAATTTCTGTAGTCAGCAATGATAGCTGTTGTATATATGCGTCATAAGACATCACAGTTCAATAGATTCAGAAATTCATCAATCATCGAGTGCTAGTTCGTGAAGCTGTATAAATAATAATAATTTCTATAACTTCTGCAACAGTGTCAGCTACAGATCTTCAATGTTCATAAACAATAATAAATGCTCCCATTCTGATGCTAGCAGATCAGTTGTATACAATAAGTCCGTTCACTGTCTGCACGTGAATAGCATACATGGGCTACAGGTCAGCTCGACCTTTATAATGTTCCTAAGTCTAACCATCTGACTTGGACGTGATCTCTGATATAACGAATCCTGGAACACAGACAACAGTCTTGTTGGTCTAGAGCGACCCATATATATTTAACTAGTTCAGGTATACAGATACTGGTGACTTAATCCTAGTCAAAGTACCTCTCCATTTTGCATCACACAGGCGAGCAAATAGGCGACAAAATGACGAACCTCTAGATGATAGCATAAAGTTCGATACAAGAGGAATTACCTTATTTCGGAAAATCAACCATGAACATATGCCTCCAGGCAGGCTGCATAATACTGGGAAATAGTCTAGTTAGCTAACTAACTCACTAAGACACTGTATTTCCCTCAGAGAATCACAAGACGCAGTTGCGTCTGCTCGCTTCTTAAACCATTTCTAAACTCCCCAACTGGGCGGAACACACAGAACGAACTCCCGGTTTTTGACATGCGCAGAACGACAATCTCTGAGTTGCCGTTCACAATAAGACGATTCGAAGAACATTCGAGATAAAAGTCTTACACAGTCGCGCCTTTTATGGTCATGAAAAGAAGCGTTAAGAAAGGTTTCAGACATCTACCATAGTTGACTGGTACTACCAAATAAGGAGATGTGGTCACGCTTCGTTCAAGAAATTATAGACCGAACGTGTCTCTATACAAGAGAAGGCAACTCCTAACAAATTGTAGTCTCGATAACTCGGATTATGTCCCTTTGACCATAGAAAACATAATACACACTTCAGTCAAAAAAAATGATCATACATATGAAAAAATGTTTATACAAACGAAAAATAATAATGATCCGTGCGTAACATTACCGCACCCTCCCTGGAAAAAAAAAAAAAAAATGGGACATTTTTTTTTTTTTTAAATCCTGGAGCCGGAAAAAATCTAGGCTCCTAACGCACGTATGATGCGTGGATATATACCTAACAAATTAGCTCAACGCATGGAGCGACACTGAGATCATATCTCAGATCCTTAGAGAAAAAATTTATCTAAGTATACGCTGATATATTCCAGGAAGGTGCCACCAACACACGCCACAATGATGGCAACAACATAATGACAATCAAATTATACTCATACCAATATATGAAATTAAATATATTATGTGTTATCATACAATGTGTTGCAAATAGCGGTGTAATTTACTAATATACCGCACTATATTATTACATTATATAAAGTAACAGTAATTAATAAGTAATACATGTGTTGCTCTTCGGTGACACAAAACATTCAATAGAAGAAGATGTGGACATCATCCGCTCCCAATGTAGGACAGGACTTGATATCCTCAAAGTTCCACAATGGACATAAACTCGCAGACTTCAATGATGTGCTGCGAAAATATCAATAACACAAATCTTAAAGACAACTGGTAATTTTCTTAATACAATCCTGAAAATAATTTATTTAAATGTGGCCGAGTGATCTTTTGGCCCGTATATCACTAACTAAGCCTTCTTAGATAATTACATGGTACAATGTTATAAATTTCCCTCAAAAAAAAAAAAAAGTGAGACAAAATCTACTAACATGTCATTATAACATTGGACTGTATATCAGGAAATATATATATATGACAGAAGAATCATGTGGAATCGTGTGGACATCTGGACAGAATGTCTGCCATTACATTATCCGAACCACGGATAGCTCGAACCGAGAAATGAAATGGTTGAAGAGCTATGGCATAACGAGTGGACCTCGAGCTCTTCAAGTTTTTGCTCTGAATAGCAGTAAGCGCTTTCTGGTCGGTTTCCACAATGAAATGTGCGCCTAGAAGAAATCTTTGTAACTTCAGAATAGACCATACCATAGCCAATAACTCACGGTCTAAAACCGAGTAATTCTTTTCTGCAGCGTTTAATTTCCTAGAGATATACATCACCGGATGCAAAGTATCAGAATACTCCTGCATTAGTGCTGCCCCAATCCCTGTTGACGAGGCGTCACTTCGAAGAACAAAAGTCTTCTCAATAGTAGGTAACTTAAGAATAGGTGGAGATGAAAATAGGGCTTTAACCTGGTCCAATGAGGATTGACATTCTTTAGACCAGCGGATCAGATTAGGCGACCCTTTCTTCAATAAAGTAGAAAGCGGTGCCATAATGGAGGACAGATTCGGAATGAATCGTCCGTAGAATTGAATCAAACCTAATAGACTCCTTACTTGTTTCTTCGTCTTAGGGACCGAAATGTTAAGTATTTTTGAAACATTGTGGTCCTCTGTCTTTAAAAGACCATGACCAACCCGATGACCTAGGAAAGAAATCTCGCTAAATCCTATAAAGGCTTTAGAGGGTTTTGCAGTCAAGTTATACTCGCGAAGAGTAGACAGTAATTCGTATAAACCCAAATAATGATCTTCCCAAGAATCACTGAATAGACAGATATCATCTAGGTATGCTATGACATCTGTACGATATGCGAGAATTCGCCGCATCATGCGTACGAATGTAGCAGGGGCGTTCATAAGACCAAAAGGCATGAAATTCCATTGGAATAAACCCCTAGGTGTAGAAAAAGCTGTAAAAGGTTTGGCACGTTCAGTTAGCGGGACTTGCCAATAACCTTTAGACAAATCTAGTTTGGTAAAGAATCTAGAATTAGAAAGTTTATTGAGTAGCTCTTCTAATGAAGGCATAGGTTCAGCATCGAACTTCGTAACTTGGTTCAATTTGCGATAATCTACGCAAATGCGAATGTTATTATCCTTCTTTCGAACAATAACCATAGACGAAGAGTATGCTGAAGTGGATGGTTCAATGATTTCCAAACGTATCATTTCATCCAACTCTTTTTCGACTTGAGACTGGAAATGAATAGGTATTGGATATGGTCTGACTCTGATAGGATTGTGATCAGTTAGCACAATGTCATGTTCTATGACATGTGTGTGTCCCGGGATGTCTGTAAGAACATCCTGAAATGTTTGCAACATCGAAGAAACTTGTCGATGTTCCTCAGCGGAAAGATTTGGAGAAACGGTCACGTTTTTCCAAGATTCCGTAGAATAAAGTGGGACCATAGAAAGAGGAAGATTGACATCAGAAAAAGTAGTTTCCTCATCCTGTATAACTGACAGAGATGAGTACTGACCACGAGTTGCTTGTGAATTGTCCGTAGCCTGGAAAATAGGCTGCAAATAGTCAGGTCTTTCATAAAATTCTGTGAGCATATTTATGTGGAAAGTTTTATGCTTTCCATCAATATCGACAACATAGTCGACATCAGAAATTTTGGAGACTATTGCATATGGACCTTTCCATGCAATTAGAAGTCTGTTCTCCCTTGAAGGAAGTAGAACGAGAGCTTTGTCACCTGGACAAAGTTGTCGTAGACATCTATTCTTATTTGCAAACTGCCTTGCCTTTTCTTTAGCAAATTCTGAAGACGAAGTTGCTAGTTTGCATGCCTCGATGATCTTTTGCCTAAGAGCAATGACGTACTCATAAGAAGATTGAGTCTCATCGCTAATATTATCGGCAGTGATTAGATCGTGAAGTAAAGACATAGGGCCGCGCGGTTGCGCGCCAAAGACAAGTTCAAAAGGGGAAAACCCCGTATGTTCATTGGGGACCTCTCTATACGCAAAGAGAGCCGCGGGTAAGACCCTGTCCCAATCCTGAGGATGATCCTCAGTTATTTTACCAAGTAAAGTTTTCAGAGTCCTATTTAAACGTTCGACCAACCCATTAGACATTGGGTGATAGATACTGCTGAGAGACCTTTTAATGTGTAGCATAGACATTACCTGTGACATAGTGTCTGATATAAGTTGAGTGCCATGGTCTGACAATATTTCTCCGGGAAAACCCAAGCGAAAAAATATCAGCCAAAGAGCGTCTGCGATATCAGCAGTTGAGATGCTCTTGAGAGGTATTGCCTCTGGCCAACGTGTGCACATATCGACACATGTAAGGATAAATTGATGTCCTCTAGCCGACTTAATTCTAAAAGGACCGATAATATCTATTGCCATTTTTTGAAAAGGGCGAATAGGAATGTCAGCAGCCTGGATAGGCGCAGCATGTCGTGGTCCTTTAGATTTGACCTCCTGACATACTTTGCAAGAGCGACAGTACATTCGTATGTCCTTGCTCACAAATGGCCAAAAGAAAGCCGCAAGAACCCTCGACTTTGTACGGGAAAAACCCATATGTCCAGCACATTGCGAGTCATGAGCATGTTGCAATATTTGCAATCTCATGCTCTTAGGCACAAGAATTTGTGAATGAGTGGACGTAGTCGAGTCTTGTACCATACGTACAAGTACGCCGTTCTTCATAGAAATCCAAGATTTCCTATTAGTGTTCTGATTAGGATCACCTTTTTTTGCTAGAATGAAGAATTTTTGTAAAGAAGGATCTTCTTCTTGCAATTTGATAAATGAGTCACGTGTAATAGTCAAGTGACTATCTTGGTCATTTACTTCATCATTATTAGTTAATGAAGTTTGAGGTGGATCCAGAGCATGTGCTCTTGTGACCACCGCATTGGTAGCTTCAATGTTTTGCTCTTCCCAAACAGCAATCTGCTGTGGGGTACATTCCCTAACTCCGTGAATACGACCAATAATAAGGTCCGCAATAGGGTTTGGAAGTAGACACGCGTGGACCTCTCCCGTGAAGAAAGGAGTAGCAATGTGTATTATAGCAGTAGGATACTTTTCTAACGTGCCACCAAATGTGACACATTTGATGACTTTTCCTGTAGCACAGGATGGATCTACAAGAGATTGCCTAACGCCGACAGTAGTACATCCAGAATCAAACAACACTGAGACTGGATTACTATTTACTAGCCCCTTATGTAATATAAGAGAACCTCTCCCATCATGAGCAACATTAGCAGGAAGAGCGGGCAAAGGATGACCACAGCTTAGAGTACTAATGGTTTTCGGATCAAATAAAGTACTGCATTGGATACACTTATTTGCCCTACGAAAATCAAAAGATGAGCATCCGATAGCATTATGGTCTTTATCATTATTAACCTGTTTATCTGCTCCCTGAGATTCTTGTTGAACAGAATTTGTCTGTTGATATCTTTTTCTCTTATGTTGCGATCTACCGCGACCATTATTGCCTCTGCAATTATCATTAAAGTCCCTACTGTAATTTTTATCCTGGTTTGAGTTCCAGTTTCCATAACTGTCATTACTATCTCTATGCTGTTGAGAACCTCTATTATCTTGGTATTGAGGTCTCTGCATAAAATATTTTCCTCTATACCGATTACCTTTGTGAAAATTTCTAAAGTTAACCGGAGTAGAATAACGTGTAGTATTAGGTTGTCTCCAGTTCTGGGAAGAAGAATCACCCTGGAATTGATCACTATGGTTCTGGGCATAATTACGATTACTCTTTTTATTGAAATTTTTCTGGCTACCCTGAAATTTACGCATAAAATTTGGGCCATAAGGTGCTGCCGAAGCAACTGGCAGACCTTCTTTCACCTTAGAGTTACTAATGGTTATGTGCGGATGCGCAGTAACATACTGGCTACAGTATTCTTCCATTTCTTTTATGTTTTTAGGCTTACGCTCATGAAGAAAAGATAGAAAAGCTTCATTAACAGAAGACATAACCTTATCTCTAAGTAGTAAATCCATAAGAGCTTCAAATGTATTTTCTGTCTTAGACAACTCAACCCATCGTAAAAAAGTAAGACGGATGCCTGAGATGAATTCAGAGAATTCAACTCCAGTTTCTGGTAACATGGTTTTAAATTTAAGACGATATCCGTCCTCGTTAAGTTGGTACTTCTTTAACAATGCCGCCCTGACAACCTCATAGTTGTTTTTGTCAGGCACATCTACCATACTCAACAAAGTCAAAGCATCACCTCTAAGTATCTTGGACAGATGATACACATATAATGTTTTATCTATATTATGCACATTACATGCACTTTCAAATCTATCTAGATAAAATGTTATATCATCGATTGAGGGATTAAATGCTGGTAGATTAAGCTTGAAATCCTTAGCATTAGTCTTATTTGACACCTTATTTGCCTCATTAGCATTACCAGTGTTCAATAACTTTAACTTCTCTAACTCTAAAGCTAAGACTTTTTCATCATGTTCCATTTTTGCTTTTCTCTCATCAGCCTCTCTTTGTAACCTTCTTTCTTCAGCCTCAGCCTGTAACTTTCTTTCTTCAGCCTGGGCCTGTAACTTTTTTCCTTCAGCCTCTATTTCAAGTCTCTTATTTTCAGCTTCTTTTTCAAGTCTCTTATTTTCAGCTTCAGCCTGGGCCTGTAACTTTTTTTCTTCAGCTTCTTTTTCAAGTCTCTTATTTTCAGCTTCAGCCTGAAGCCTCTTCTCCTGAGATTCTGCTTCTCTTTTTTGTTTTTCCATTTCCATTTGAAATCTTTTTTCCTCCACCTGCATCTGCAGTTTCTTTTGTTCTATTTCAGCCTCTATTCTCTTTTGTTCAGTTTGTTCTTTCATTTTCTTTTCTTCCGACTTCAATGCCTTGGCATATTGAACAGTCGCAAATTCTTCTAATTTATCACCTGTCTTCCCAAGGGCTTTACCCTGCTCAATAAAGTACTCAAATGTAGACATGATGTCCAAAATGTGAGTACAGAACCTGAAATAATTAATTATCTTATTTCAATGTTAAATAGCAACAAGACTTAATAAAGTGCTTGTATAATCTCTATGTTGAACCCAATCTCTGTGGGAAACAGGAGTTGACACCAACTTGTATTATCAAATGTATAATAATATCACAAGTCACCTCTTAATTAACAGTGCACTACCCAAATCAGTGCATAATCATCAGTTATTTATCATAACTGCACTACAATAGTGCATAAGCAAAAAACACCAGTTTGTTATGATAAGTGCACTATAGACCAATAGTGCATGAGCATATATCAACAATAGTGAAAGCTAACTATGCAAGAACTATGTAAACAATAACAAGACAATGTAAACAATAGCAAAGGTCACCAACAATGTAAACAATAACAAAGATCAAAGTCAATGTAAACAACAACAAAGATCCGAGTCAATGTAAACAATAACAAAGATCAGAGTCAATGTAAACAATAACAAAGATCAGAGTCAATGTAAACAATCAACAAAGATCAAACAATACGAAAACATTCGCATAAGTCAAATACACAAACAGCAAAACTAAAAAGAAATATGCGAAGATATGACTAACAAATGACGCTACAGTGTATACACAAAAATATACGTAAAGAACTGAATAATAGCAAAGGGGAGACCTACAAATACAAACAATCGAAATCGAAACTAAAAACACAAAGAAAGAGAGAAAAGAAAAAAGAAAAAAAAATATATATATACAAGAAACAGAAATAAAGCACAACTCGTCACAACTAAACAGATATAGCAACGATTGTCGCTAGCAAATTTCACTGTAGGAAATTCGCACAGTCCCTAACGAAAACGCTAACAGTAGAACCTCTGTGACGTGGTATCTTCTACTGCAAGACTCCGCCCAACCGAGAAAACCCGCTGAAATATAAACATATAAATATACAAATAACAAATAACATATAACATATAAACATGTATCATGAAAACAATAGGAGAAAGTGTGAAAGTACAGAAGGCTCAGTTAGAACATAAGGGCACAGTTCACAAACAAAACAGGCCACTTAACTTCTATAAATCCAGCGTCAGCACGGTGCAGAACAGGATGTAATCAGCATTCTGAGGATAATGATCCAACGTTGATTAACTTCTGCTCCCATAAACAGCCATGACGAAGGAAATGAGCTTCTAATACTGCAACAGTTGTTACGGCACTTGACCTTCTGAATCTTCTAAATTGATTTAACCGGCACTTGACCTTCTGAACCCGCAGCAGTACCCCTGAGACCGGAACAGTTGTTACGGCACTTGTCCTTCTTTTCACCAGATCAGGAAATCCATTCGCTCGGTACTTGTCCTTCTAATTTTACATAAACTTCAATATTGCCGAGCAGCGCCGGGTAGTTTCAAAATCAGCAACTGTCAGAAAATCCGGATACTTTCAATAAAATTTCTTGTAAGGTGGTAGTTGATGCTGTAGTTGTATCTAGTATGATGATGATGTCTGGGTTTGCTGACCCCCTTGATAGCTGGAATCAGAGTGAACCAACCTATGGCCACCAACAATGATATGGTGCGCCAAAATATCAGATGATAGAACCAGCTCTGGCCACCAAAAATGATAAGGGTGGATTTGTGCTGAAGTGGTAACTTGCCACCCTTATCGACACCTGGTGTTAAAGTGTAAGATGTAGGTGTCTTCTCTGATTTAGGATGTTGCTGTGTATGTGGTAGTGGAACAGTTCACAGGGTTATCACACAGGCAACATGACGTGTAGAGTCATAGAAAGGGTAACTTCGTTGTATAAGTTTCTTTCATTTATTGCACGCCACAAAACAGTCATGATACTTATGACATCAACATGGTTAACGAGTTCAGCAAGATGATATGGCACATTGAAAACAATTTCTGTAGTCAGCAATGATAGCTGTTGTATATATGCGTCATAAGACATCACAGTTCAATAGATTCAGAAATTCATCAATCATCGAGTGCTAGTTCGTGAAGCTGTATAAATAATAATAATTTCTATAACTTCTGCAACAGTGTCAGCTACAGATCTTCAATGTTCATAAACAATAATAAATGCTCCCATTCTGATGCTAGCAGATCAGTTGTATACAATAAGTCCGTTCACTGTCTGCACGTGAATAGCATACATGGGCTACAGGTCAGCTCGACCTTTATAATGTTCCTAAGTCTAACCATCTGACTTGGACGTGATCTCTGATATAACGAATCCTGGAACACAGACAACAGTCTTGTTGGTCTAGAGCGACCCATATATATTTAACTAGTTCAGGTATACAGATACTGGTGACTTAATCCTAGTCAAAGTACCTCTCCATTTTTCATCACACAGGCGAGCAAATAGGCGACAAAATGACGAACCTCTAGATGATAGCATAAAGTTCGATACAAGAGGAATTACCTTATTTCGGAAAATCAACCATGAACATATGCCTCCAGGCAGGCTGCATAATACTGGGAAATAGTCTAGTTAGCTAACTAACTCACTAAGACACTGTATTTCCCTCAGAGAATCACAAGACGCAGTTGCGTCTGCTCGCTTCTTAAACCATTTCTAAACTCCCCAACTGGGCGGAACACACAGAACGAACTCCCGGTTTTTTGACATGCGCAGAACGACAATCTCTGAGTTGCCGTTCACAATAAGACGATTCGAAGAACATTCGAGATAAAAGTCTTACACAGTCGCGCCTTTTATGGTCATGAAAAGAAGCGTTAAGAAAGGTTTCAGACATCTACCATAGTTGACTGGTACTACCAAATAAGGAGATGTGGTCACGCTTCGTTCAAGAAATTATAGACCGAACGTGTCTCTATACAAGAGAAGGCAACTCCTAACAAATTGTAGTCTCGATAACTCGGATTATGTCCCTTTGACCATAGAAAACATAATACACACTTCAGTCAAAAAAATGATCATACATATGAAAAAATGTTTATACAAACGAAAAATAATAATGATCCGTGCGTAACAATGACATTCTAAAACAGGCTCTCCTGATTAGGTATGAAAAGAATAGTGAATTTTACCGAAAAAAAATTTAGAAATGCTAGACTACTCACTGGGGAGACTTACCACCAGTTCTCTGCACGCCTAGATACATACTTGGAGAAATGGACTGCTCTGGGGAAAACCCAAGATTTAAAGGAAATGATTATGATGGAGCAGTTGAGAGAGTCCATGGCTCCAGACCTGAGAAAATTTCTCACGGAACAGGGTGCTGAGAGACTGGGGGAGATTCTTAATGTGGCTGAACGATATCAAGCAGCCCAGTCTGAGATAGCAGGCATGAAGAAGAAGCAATTAGACCATAATAAAGGCCCCCAAAACCAAACCCAACATAAATTTGAAAATAAGGACAAATACCACAAAGGTAAACCCAACTATGATAGGCCAAGGTATGACCAACGTGATAGTAACCCGCAATTCAATGAAAGAAAAACTTTCAACCAAGAAAGGAAATGGTGTAAATGGTGTAAGAGGGGCAATCATGACACCAAAGACTGTACAAAGAAACCTCCTCACTTCGCTGCAATAAAAACGGGGAACAAGGGATTAAAGGACAACAGGAACCTTATCACCCCCCAGTTTGTAAAGATGTTGTATGCAATGGGGCCACCATTAGGTGCCTTTATGATACAGGATTGGATTTTGACTCAGTCGTGAGCTCTCGCCTGGTGCACCCAGATCAATACACCACGGAAACAGTGGAGATCCAAGGGGCAACTAAGGACGTAGCAACCATGACACTTCCCATTGCCAGAATAAATGTAAAAACTCGCTATGTGGAAGGAGTGATTAGAGCAGCAATGATAAACGAACCAATCTACCCTCTGATATTGGGGTGTAGATACGTCTTCTTGGGAAATCCCAAAAGACCTGTGATCATGGCAACAGTACAGACCAGGTCACTGTCAAGGAAGGAGGAGGATAATCCAATAAATACTCATCCAGAGGAGATGAGGAAGGCACAGGCTGAGGATAGGTGACTCAAGTCGTGTTTTAAGAAATTGCCTAAATGCCATACACCTCCAAACAAAGGAGACTACTATATGAAGAATAAACTGATCTATAGGAAGGCTGGAACTGGATCCAATGGTCACGGACAGCGGGTGCTTCTCACTTCATATAGGGAGAAAGTGATGGAGTTAGGACATGCGATTCCCTTCAGTGGTCATATGGGGATCAGCGCCACAGGACAGCGGATAGCTTGTCATTACTTCTGGCCAGGAATAACGGAAGATATAAAACGATATGTCAAATCCTGTCCAGAATGCCAAAGGGTAGCTCCAAAACATTGGACTGCTCCTGCAGCCTTAGGGGAGATGCCCATAGTGGGAACTCTTTTCGAAAGGGTTGCAGTGGATATTGTGGGACCTCTCACACGTACCAAGAGGAGAAACAGTTACATTCTTACTCTGGTGGACACTTGTTCTATGTGGGGAGAGGCGGTAGCCTTGTCATTAATCGATTCGAAGCATGTGGCAGAGGCATTACTCACGATATTCACAAGGTTAGGATTTCCCCACCAAATCTTGACTGATAACGGATCTCAGTTCAAGGGGAGACTAACGGAAGAAGTTTTCAGGATATTCCAAGCCAAGCACTTTCACTGTAGTCCGTATCACCCCCAAGGGAACGGCCAGGCAGAAAGGTTCAACGGGACCCTCATTTCTATCCTGCGAAAGCTGGCACATGAAAAACCTGATACGTGGGATCAATATTTACCCGCTGCGTTGTTTGCTTATCATAGGGAACTAGCTGTGGGAGAGAAGGTGCTTCTCTACTACCCGGCAGCAGAAACAAATTGCAAATTGGATGGCAAGTTCCATACACGGTTATAGAGAAGGTGTCTAGAACTAATTATAAGATAGATAAGAAAGGGAAAGAGAAAATCTATCATGTGAACCTCCTAAAGAAGTATCTGGATAGACAAAACCAGGAAGGGATACATTTAATGACCTTGGCTATCGCAACAGAGATGAAAAACGAACCACTAGCCTCTCACGAATACCCCTTAAAACCCTGTGAGACACCTGCACAGGTCAAAGTCAGTAAACACTTGACGAAAAATCAGAGGGAGCGGATTCAAAAGGTTCTGGAAGATCATACGGACGTGTTAACGGACAAACCGGGGCACACCAACTTGTTGGAATATGATATGAAACTATTAGACCCAATACCCATCTGTATGAGAGCCTATTCTATCCCATTCGCAAGGGGTCTATGTAGGGTTCGGGCCACGACGTTCCACCTACATCAATGGATGTTGAAGCGAACACATAGCCTCTCATATCCAGGTGCAGTGATCGCCGCGGAAGCTACTGTCTTGTAGTAAGCTTCTGGCATATGGCCTCTCCTGCACAAACGTGTCCATAGCAGCACCTTCACGAGGTGACCCCGTTCTCACAGAGTTTGCTATGGGGGCGACCGAGTGCCTGGCTGTATAACTGGGTCGGGAGTTGTTTGGGACCCCTCTTAAGGTGCAGGCGCAATACCCACCAGCGAGTGGACCATGCTCTGGCCAACACCAACCCAAACCCCACTCATGGGTTAAATGCTACTTTCTCTCTTCTCTACTTGCCTACCAAGCTTTCTCTGTCCAATCCTCGAAAACCTCACCAAAGATCCTGAAGTGGTGATGGTAAAATATAGGTCTTTACTTAGAAGGGATCCGGGCCCTGCCCAACGTCCCAGCTGCAGCAAGAGTGCCGTGCGACCTGACATTGCACCCATCGTCAGATTTTGTCCAACTCCTGAGACACGGGAAGCAAAGCCACTAAACTCAATGGAAATTTAGAACCACTGTGCTGGGGAAAATCGTGAAGGCATAGGATGCAGGACGTGACACAGTCACAGCAAAAGCTCAGCCACAGAGTGAAGAAATGAGGCCTGCATCGTGAGCGCTTGTGACTAGCGGGGAATGCATCTATGTGAACCCCACCTGAACCCCCAAAGCGAAGTGATCTTTAGAGCCAAAAAGGTGAGTGGCCAAGCAAATCAACCCAATACTCATGGAGGAAGACACACACATTGCATTCTTTGGGAGGGATATCTGCAGCAAACACCCAATACCTTCAATGCCAGTCAAACAACATATTCCATACGAGCTCGGGCGTCGCCTCGGTTACCAAGGCCCGCGCAAGAGAGATAAATCCCCTGCTCCTTGTGAAAAGTCAGCGAAGGGGAACCTTAACATTTTACAGCTAAATATAGCTGGACTACAGAACAAGACAATTGAGCTTACAAAAATACTACACGAACATCAAGTACAAGTAGCCCTTCTCCAGGAAACAATACTCCCACGGAGACAAATTAACATCACGGGTTATACACAGTACAAATGTGAATGCTTGAAGTGCCAAGGCATCATGACCTTAATCAGAAATGATACCCAAGCCACAGTAACCAACAGCCCTACAGCGGATATCGACCACCAAATAATAAAGCTATGGGGCAAGGATAACACCAAGTACACACTACACAACATTTACTGTCCCCCGACCTCATCAAAAGGTCTGCCTGAGTGTGAGCCCATACTAAAGAAAACTGTCGTAGCTGGTGATTTTAATGCTCACATTCCTGCTCTAGGATACAGGCGGTTTAACAGTACGGGCCTAGAGGTTGAGGAGTTGTGCAGCAGTACCAACTTAATGCTACTGCAGAACTTGGAAACTCCACCAACACTCCTTCACAGGGCACACGGCTCGACCAGCCGGCCAGATCTGACATTTGTTTCAGCTGATATAGCAGAAAATAGTATCATCAAAGTCTTAGAAGATGTGGGAAGTGACCACAGCCCTGTTTTAACAACTATTTTAACACCACAGATGACACAGAAGTCCCTTGGTAAACCATCCTGGAACTTCAGGAAAGCAGATTGGGACCGCTACGGCCGAGAAACTGATGCTGGATTCAATCAAATCATTAGAACTGATAACATTAATACTACATACAACAACATATGTACCACAATCCTAGCAGCTGCCAAAAAGTGCATCCCAAGGGGGAAGCATAAGAAGTATAAACCTTACTGGACATCTGAACTAGCTGAAGCAGTCAAAGAGAGGACAGAGACTAAAAAGAGGGTTGAAAAATACCCTACCACCCTAAATAAAACAGAGTACAACAGGTGGACAGCAAAAGTAAGGTATGTCACCAAGAAGAATAAACGGGAGACTTGGAAAGAAAACTGCAATAAACTAGATTTAAAAAGAGAAGGGAACAAAGTTTGGAAACTCCTTAATAATCTCGAGGGAAGCAAGAAAAAGACAAACCCAACACCTATGGTGGATGGAAGTGGTGATGAAGTAACATCAAGCAGCAATAAAGCCGATGTCTTCAACAATTTTTACGCCAGTGTAAATAAAACACAACAGAGAAAGAAACTAGACAAAGTGCTCCTAAAGAACACATCCACGCGTAACATAGATCAGGCCAATATGGCTGCGTTCGATGATCCGTTCCGTCCGCAAGAACTGAGAATGGCACTACGGAAACTGGCCAAAAATAAAGCTCCAGGACCAGATAAAATTAAAAATGAGATGATTTGTCAACTAGGGCCAAAGGCAAAAGAGACACTTCTATGGTTCATCAATAGAACGTGGAACGAGGGACAGCTACCATCAGCATGGCTGACAGCAACCATCTTGCCTATATTGAAGAAAGGGAAACCACCAGGAACACCAAGAAGCTATAGGCCCATATCCCTCACTTCATGCTTGGGCAAGCTGGTCGAGAGAATGGTAAACAACAGACTATACTGGTGGTTGGAAAGCTGGAACCTTCTGGACAACAACGAGGCAGACTTCAGACGTAAGTGTCGCACAGATGACCCCCTCTTCAGGTTTACACAGAATGTGATGAATGGCTTTCAAGAGGGAAAAAGCACAATAGCTGTGTTCATCGACCTTGAGCAAGCCTACGACAGAGTTTGGAGAAAGGGACTTTTGCTAAAGATGAGAAGAATGGGAATAGGAGGGAAAATGATTAGATGGATACAGGCCTTCCTAACAAATAGAACCATAGCTACCAACTATGCCGGTGCAATTTCACGGAAAAGAACGCTGGAAGAAGGACTGCCTCAAGGCTCTCCTTTAAGTTGCACCCTTTTCCTCATCTTCATTAATGACCTTGCCAAACATCTGAATGTGTCGAAGGCGCTGTTTGCTGATGACCTTGCCATCTGGACTACTGACAAATATCCCATCCTGGCAAAAGCCAAGATCAACAGAGCTCTCCTTACAATGTCAGTATATTGTGAGCTGTGGAAACTTAAAATCAATACGCAGAAAACTGTATACACCACTTTCTCCCGCAGCCACAAAATAGCAAAAAGACACATCAACATCAAACTGAGTGGGGAAACACTAACAAAAGAAGAGCACCCAGTCTATCTAGGAGTAAAACTGGACAGACAATTGAAACTAGATGGACACATCCACAACCTCAGGGAAAAAGCATGTAAGCGCCTAAACCTCATCAAACGGCTAGCTAGTACAAATTGGGGAGCGGATAAACAAACCCTTCGTCAACTATATCTTGGCTATGTGAGATCAGCGATAGACTATAACCTCCCCCTCCAGACCATTGTGAGTAGTAATACCATCTCAGCTCTGGACCGTGTGCAGAACCAAGCTCTCAGGTTAATTTGCGGAGGGATGAGATCAACACCCACAGCCGTATGTGAGATAGATGCCAATATAGAGCCGCTGGATATCAGGCATAAAAGAGCATTGACTGAAGCTGTAGAAAGATACAGGAGACAAGAGAAAGACCACCCAAACAAAGTACTTATTGACACTTGGAAACAAACACGAAGACTGAAACAACTATCTCTCCTGGACATAGCCAAAGAGGAAAATGATAAACACCATCTCCCACAAGAGAGAGAATTGGAAAACAAATACTTTGGACCACCCCTTGGGAAAACTTCCATCAACCAACTGTCAAAACACAACTGATAGATGAAACGGCCAACAAGGAAACACTACCGACAATCTTGAAGACGTATGCCTTGGAGACCATAAACAGCTACCTAACGTCAGCAATACAACCCTACACAGATGGTTCAGCTTTCAAGACCACCTCTTTTGCAGGATACGGCGTCTGCATATGGTACCTGGATGGATCCTCTTATGAGTTCTGCGACTCCTGTGGTGAGAATTGTTCAAATTATGAAGCGGAGGCTGAGGCCATCAAGACAGCCATTGAATTACTACACCAACAGTTTGATCTTATGGAACGAAAGCCATCAGATATAGTGATCTTCAGTGACTCCATGTCTGTTCTGGAAGCACTTAAACAGACTCCATATGAAAACAAAGACATTTTACTTATAGGAAGAGCGGTTCACAACTTGATCACAGCCTACTCCATCAGTGTAACCCTACAGTGGATCCCTGGACACAGTGATCTAACTGGAAATGAGACAGCTGATAGACTTGCAAAAGCAGGAGCCTCTAAACAACAAAAGGACAGACCCTGCAGTATGAGAACAGTCAAACAGATTCTCAGAAACAACACAAGGGAAATCTGGCTGAACAGATGGGCGAACGGGCCGACTGGCCGAAATGTCTTTAATGAAATGACCTGCCCAAAAGACAACGACAACATAAACAGACTCAGCAGGAGAAATCAAAGTCTTATCTTTCAGTTCCGAACAGGACACGCCAGAGTCAATAGCCATCTAAACCGTATCAACCCTCAGCACCTACCAATGTGTAGACACTGCTCTCATCCCTATGAAACAACCAGACACCTCCTCATGGAGTGTCCATCACTCACAAACGCTAGGAAAAAACTTTTACAGACACCTCTGACAGTCACCAACTTACTATATGGAACGTTAAAACAACTGCAGAAAACCTGCACTTTTTAAAGAATGGCATTGGGCTGCCAAGAGTAGATATGCTCAGCAGCTATGGGATATCGACAACAACAACAACAACAATCCCATTCGCAAAAGAAAAAGCTTTGAAAGAGGAGATAGATTACCTGTTAAAAGAAGGGATTATTTCTCACAGTGAATCTCCTTATAGCTCTAGTGTGGTTTTGTTGAGGAAACCATCTGGGGAACATAGACTGTGCATTTTTTACAGGAAACTGAATGCTGTCACAGAAAGTCAGGTGGATCCATTACCTGATACCAATCAACTATTTGCTAGGCTGAACAAGGCAAAATATTTTTCTAAGGTGGATCTTAGCAAAGGCTATTATCAGATTCCAGTAAAGCCTGAGGTTCGACCTTATCTAGCCTTTAGCACCTCGGAAGGTCATTATGAGTTCAACATGTTGCCGTTTGGGTTGAAAAATGCCCCGAGTGTGTTTTCTAGGATGATGCGAAAATTGTTGGATCCACTGAAAAATCCATGCATTACGAATTTCATGGATGATATCCTCATCGCGACTGAAACATTTGAAGAACATGTTAACTCTTTGGATATGCTATTCGATAGACTCAGAGAGGCAAACTTGACCGCCAGACCAACAAAATGATGTATTGGATGCAAAGAGTTGGAATTCTTGGGACATACGGTACATCAGGGTAGCATGACCCCTGACCCCAAGAACTTGGAGAAATTGCAGAGAGCACCGAGACCACAGACTAAAAAAGATGTGCGATCCTTTGTGTCACTGTGTTGGTTTTACCAAAAGTACATTAACAATTTTAACTCTATATGTGCTCCTCTGACAGATTTAACGCGTAAGGGACAACCTGATAAAATTAATTGGTGGGCACAGTGCGAATCGGCATACAATGAGTTGAAGGAAAAACTCACCAGTAAGCCTATATTGAAATTACCTGATTTGAGTCAGGAATTTGTGGTAAGAACGGACGCAAGTAATGTGGGATTAGGGGCCACATTGTTACAAAGGTCCACTTCACCAGATGGGGAATTGAACCCAGTTGCTTATGCCAGCCGCAAACTAAACAAAACTATTCAACAAGTGAAAAAGAATGTCTAGCTTTAGTCTGGGCTATAAAGAAGTTCCAGATCTATCTCTATGGTAGAACATTCGTGGTCCAAACAGACCACCAGCCGTGAGTATTTTTGGCACAGGCCAAACATGGAAATGCTCGTTTATTAAGGTGGTCGTTGCTCATCCAACCTTATTCTTTTACTATTGAATACATTCCTGGTTCGCAAAATGTGGGGGCAGATTTCTTGAGTAGGCACCCGTTTGACGAAAATCAGGATATTCAAAAAGCCTAGTGAGCAAATTTGATCTATGTGTATCACGGATTATAAACTTGCTTCAGAAAGCATGTTCTAAAGTGGGGAGATATGTAGTAAGATCCCTGATACCCCAATCAAATAGATAAAATATTATAGATTAATATAAAAATTCAAATACTATAGAGATAAAATAGGGGAGTTGTGCCCAACATCGTCACCATTATCCACAGTCGCGCAGGTTTTGAGAAAACCTTAACGCAAAGTGAATGATACCATCTCTCAATATTACAAGCTTTTTCATACTCCGTCCTTGAAATTAACTATAACAGTTTGACTGCCTAGGCGTGTTCGTTCCAAGAAAGAGTGAGAGAATAAAGAAACGGAGGAGTGAAATGAGAGACGGAAAAATGCAACCTTGACAAGCGTTGGTTTTTTGAATCTCGAACTAGGACGATAGGCGACAGCTGACGTCACAGACTTGCTTAGTCTAACACTAAACGTGAATGAATGGTTGGAAGTTTGAAAAAAAACTACTTGCCCTTAGTTACGCTGTTGCTAGGGCATATTTTTTCCCAAAAAGTTAAAGTTAAATAAAGCAGTAGTATCTGCTATTGAATGAGAGGAAACTGCACCGCTTCGTCTCCTACCCGTAGTGACAATTTAATCTAACGAAACCGTTTTGCGTTAGGCAAAACGCGTACAAGCAAGAGAGAGAGAGAAAAATGTAAGTGGGGGATTTGCATGGAGGCATATTTGAAAAGAAAGCTTATGCAGTGTGATACTGAAATTGAGCAATGTCGAGGGAAAGGGGGAACGTTACCATTTTGAAAGTGTAATTTATTTTTGAAAAAAAGAGGCTAGTGGGCATAACATAATTCGTTTGGCTGTGGTAGAATAGACTAAGAGGAGTGATAAAAACGATTTGAAACCAGCATTAGTTGCCATTCGAAAATTAAAATCTCACAAGTAGTGTTAGCTTCAGACGCAAGTAATACATGACCAGTGCCTTCGCTGTTCTGCATCAGTGGCGATCTGAATGTGCCCATTGATCGCCGGTTAACCTACAAATTGTGTATTATTTCATTGATGCGGTAAGATAAACATTTATATAAACCTTGTTATTGATATGTATCTGTATTATTGAATGTGTATGCCTTATTGATGCGTAGAGGAACCACCTGAAAGACGCTAAACTTAACCTTTGTGCCATGCCACAAATGATATTAGGGAAGATTATCATTTCTTTTAAAAGCCAGGCAGGCTTAATTAAACTTTGGGAGAGAATGAAAAGACATAGTTGGAAATAAAATATGACATTATTATAAGTGGTAGGCCAGCAAACCACTGGCCGTCTTCAGCAAGTCACAGTGTTTGCACATGACTTTATATAATTAACTATAATTTCTTCTATGACAAGGAATGTATCCAACGGATGTTTGAAGATTACCTGATGATGAATAAGGCACCAAATCAGATAGGAACAATAGCTATTTATGTAGCAACTTCACTGATCTTGAAATTGTTGATAATGTTTAATTGTTTAGAGATGGAGATAGGTGTATGATGTACTGAGGAAGCATTAATCTTCTGATTTCAGGGTTCCATCTTGAAACAATCAGTGAGCCACATACCAAAATATACGTACTCATGAAGCTGCAAGCTCGAGACAAAAACTACCTGTTTGCCTTTATTCTAAAGAGTCGGAAGCAGTATTCAGACGTTGCAGTCGGGAAGAAGGTGGTTGTGAGAAGAACATCACAAGTTCTATGACACAAAGTTAAGCCCAATTGTCCACGGGCGTGTGTTAGTTCATTTAACCATACTCTCCATCATTAATATATCAATCAGTTTTCTTGACATGATGATACAAGTCGTTCCTCCGAAGCGTGTCCATTCATAGGAGTTATTGCTTCATCAGAACACTTCCAGTCAGGAACAATTTATATTAATAATAACAGACACAGTTGTTGTTTAAATTACTTTGCTGTAAATAAATTGCATTATATTTTGAGTTTTAAACAGTCCTGTATCCCAGCCATTGAGATACAGGCAAAATAAATTGTAAAAAAGATTTTCATTCAAAATTTACCCAGCGACTTGTTTAATTACTTGTTCATTAAGTTATAGGTGTAGTTGTTGTCATTTTATTAACATTACATTGCATTTTACCCTAGACACTTGGCCAGATAACATCCAGACACCATAACACATAATTAGGTTCAAAATATATAGCAGATTGAGGTCGTAGGGTGGTAGCAGAAGGTGCCCTGAGAACAACTTCATCAACAATTAGACTCAGGGACTTGCATAGCTGACCTCACATCTATAGACAATTAATACTTAACCTTTTAACATCAAAACCCTCCACACTCCCCACTCCCCTTTTTTTCATTCCACCATCCCATCTGCCTCAGAACTTTACCCTCTCTGAGCATTAGTGTTAATCCCAGTGAGCGGAAAACATCCATTGCAATTATATTGAACATGCTTACATTTACATATGCAAGGGTTTAAAATGCTAATATAATAAGTATGTACATCACTTCTGTCATCATCCACTCCCTGCTCCATATGGAACTTGGGACTACCTCTGCTTTTGGTTCTCTATGAGAAACCCGCATAAAGCAGTCGCCAGCTCTTGCAGTGGTGGTTCATGAAACCATCATTCTATATGCTGAGGTTCCCAGCCTCGTATGGCTTGGACATCCACTAGCAATTTTCACATGTTAATAAATGGAAAATATAGAATTATAAATTATACAACTCACCCCAAATATTTTTGGGAATACATACTTCTAGCTCAGAGAAATAGTTTCGGCAACTTGATTAAGATGCCTCTTACACGTGGTCTGGGGCTACTTTACAATATACCCCCACTATGACTTTGCTCCAATCAGAAATGTTGCATTTTTTACATCTCAAATGCCAAGCCAATAGCATGCAATTTGGGTATATTTTGGTGGGATGTATTCCCCCTACCTCTCACGGAAAATTCCTGCGTGACACCCGCAAAAAAATTACAAATAACCTCTCCAAATATGGTATGTCAGCTTCCCTCTAATATCGATCATGTTTACACTCGCGACTTCATAATCTATCACAGGTAATCTCTTTCAAGATGAATAATTATTCTCTGACAAATCTTGTCCGGAAATGGTTGTATTAATTTCCCAGTCTAACCAACAATCAACAAAGTGGTCAGACATAACTATTATCAAATGATAAGATAATCGACTTTGGTCATCCCAAAGTTGTTTACTTCTTAATTGGGGTGCCCATGCACTGTCTGGTAGGAAATGTGTTACACCATTTCACTCCACAGATCCCGGGTGTGATATGGGTTGAAACGAAAGTCATAGATTACCCTAATTAGCAAACGATGGTCGCTGAAGTCCCGAGATGACAAGAATTGAGGGAAGGTAGTGTAAACAATAATTAAGAACAGAAAATGAGACGTGATGCAATAATGTCGGTGATAAACATGAATGGTAGGAAAAGAGAACGGTAACTCTGTCACGCTTCAAATATGAAGTTTATCAATGCAGCAGACCTTCGATCTGGAATGACGAAATAGTTAGCACTGCACTTGTAGAAGTCACTGGCTTTGGATACATTGTGGAAACCAGCTGATAGTAGCACAAGGCAGTCATTGTTTTGGAGGTCCTAGGGAAGAAGAGGTAGAGGTGAAGGTTGTCCCATAGCAAAAACTACTGTAGGGTGTGAATTGATAGAGTCAAAAATAAATATCTAGGAGGAAAACTAGGTCCAGCATTATGAGTTGGGGTGACCATTTTATTTTCTCTCTGACTTCACCTTTCCTTACCCAAGAACAGAGCCAGGTACTCATATACAGCCGGGTAGACTGGAACTTGACGCTAACAGGTCTCGATCCCCGGAAACTGTGCCGCGAAACGAAAGAACTCTGATCGCTTAGCGAAGAAGAATGTTCGAAGGAGACCCAAAGACATAACGCAGAAAGGAAGTGCAAACAAACAAACGCGAAATACACGGAAGACATAGAACGGATTGCACAGGACTTGAAGACCTGGTATGAATTTGTTGATGGCTTAAGCTCCTCAGGAGCAGAAGGGTAATGAGAGTGCAAGTACTTTAAAAGTAGTGCCTTAGCGTATACTGCCGTAGGGGAATCTAGAGTTCACTAGACTAAGTCCAGCATTGAGAGTTGGGGGTGACCAGTTTCCTTCCTCGCTGCCTTTTTCTTCTTTAAGTCACGAGTAGTGTCAGGTACCCATTTACAGCTGAGTAGACCTGAGGGTGAGGCCATCGTGTTTCGAACCGGGCACCATGGCCGCGAGAGGCAGCGCTTTAACCACTCTGTCGATCAGACGCTCACATGTCTTCTACCTGTTATAAATCCAAGGGTAACTTATTCTCCATTATATTTCAGAAAAAATTCCAGCGAGAAACTTACGGCTTTCCTCACGACAAAATTATTTATGATCAAGATGGACTTCCTTTGAAAGTGGGCCTCATTGATGGTAAAAATGTGCCCCCCTTCGGAGAGAAAAGTGTTAGGAAAGTTAGAGACCTGCCCCTCAGGGATGATGACATCATATTAACAGGATACCCCAAAACTGGTTTGAATTTATTTTTGTGTCCTTTGAGATTACAGATAATCTTTTTATTTTGTTGTATGCTAATTATTAACTTCTCGGCTCCATTGATATTAATTTTATTTTATCATTTGATCATTATTAACTTCATAGCTATGTCTATGTTTTTCATTATTAGAGACATACTTTTTATTCTGAGTTTGTGTCTGAACTGTAGCCAATGATCAAAAAGAAGAAAAGATGAAGTGATGTATTGAACAAACCGGATCTCACGCTGAGCTGCAATGTTCATATTATTTGATATGTCGCCCGTATTGAACAAACCGGAAATAACAAATAGACTGAGTGGGTATTGCCAGCGGGTGGGTCTGAGCGTCGGTCTGGAGAGGACGGGGGTCATAGCGCTCAATGTAGGCAGTCCAGGGCCCATAAAAGTGGGGAACCGGAGGCTGAGGCATACTGACGAATTTGCGTACCTTTGATGCATAGTGACACCAGGCGGCGGAACAAGCAAACACATCAACAACAGACGGAATAAAGCGAGAACAGACTTTACTAGTCTAAACAACATCTGTAAGTCTTCCCAGTACAGCACAATGAACAAATTAAGAGTATATGAGAGCTGTGGGCTTTCTGTGCTTCTGTGTGGTGCGGAGTGCAGGGGAGGGATAGAGGGGTAAAATTTCGAGGTTGTCCTACTTCCACACAATCTGCCGAAGGAAAGTTCTCCGAATCTTTTGGCCGAGTGCCATCAACAACCAAGAGCTGCTTGCTCGGAGTAACCAAGAGGACATGCAAACCATCATAGCTGGCAGACGCTGGGGTTGGGTTGACCGCGCCTCAGAGGGAACCCCGATGTAATCACAGAAACAGCTATGCTGTGGACCCCAGAAGGAAAGCGAAAGAGAGGCCGACCAAAAAAAAACTTGACGGAGAACTGTAGAGGCCGAGGTGCAAAGAATGAACCACAGCTTGGGCACTGTACGAAGGATGGCCGCCGAACGAACAAGATGGAAGCAGTTTGTTGCTGGCCTACAAGACGCCTTAAAGCGTGATGGCCACTGACTGCCCTGTCAGTTGGCGGCTAAGAATCAAAGAAGAAGGTGAAGTCACTTATTGAATAAACCGGATCTCACGCTCAGCTGTAATGTACATATTCTTCTTCTTCCATCCTTAGCCATCAACCGGCAAAGCAGTATGTGGCCAGTACGCCTAGTGGCGTCTTAGGGCAACAACAAATTGATCGATCTATCGCTGTTTCCACCACGCCTAGTGGCGTCTTTGTGGAACAAAAACAGACCAAACAATCTATCATTGTTTCCGTAATCAGATTGGTTGGCAAGCAGGTGATCAGCCCACTGTGCGAAGTTTTTACGGGATGGGGTAAACAGCCCCATGCCCATACCCTCCTTAGTCGCTTTTTACGACATGCGTGGTAGGGTGCAGTGTTACTATTCTTTGCTCCCCTTTCGGGCCCCGGTAACACACGGGTGAATGTACATATTAGTACATATTATATACCCTTCAAAAGAAGTTAAGGACCAGTAGGTGAAAATGATCCAAAAATAATAAAAATTTTAAAAATTATATTTCATAAGCAATTAATCTGACATTGATTTTTCTCGAACGACAAACATTCAACACGTGCTGGGCCACCAGCATACCGTGTGGCTAGTGTTCAGCTCAGCAAGCACGCTGAAAAAATGCTGCTGAGACGCCAAAATGTGGGTGTTTTTAATGATGTCTGTGCATGAAAAAAATACCTGCTATTCCAAAAATGCGTGATGCATGTGGGAGACTATAATGTTGGTCTTGAGCTGTACTCACAAAATTGTCTTTATAAGCAACACAAGTGCTGCATAACCATTGCACAACAATATGCCTCAACGACGAAAGCTGAGTGTTGTGGATAAAGGAAGAGCCATTGCGTGGTTGCAGGAAGGTCTTACTGTCCGAAATGTCGCTCAGAGGCTTGCAGTATCTCATTCAGTTATTGTCAGACTGCAGCAGCGCTTTGCCCAGACTGGAATCGTCGAGGAACGGCAACGCACAGGTCGTCCTAGAGTCACTACACCTCGAGAAGATCGCTTAATTCAGAGGCAAGCACTGCAACGGAGAACTGCAAGTGCAAATGTTATCAGACAGTTCCTCAGAGATGCTACCAACACTGTAGTCAGTGATCAGACTATTCGGAATCGCCTTCACGATGCCAACGTTCGTGCTTGTCGTCCAGCCATTCGACCACACTTGACTGCTGCCCACAGAGCAGCTCGTTTAGCATGGTGTATGCAGCACGTGCAGTGGCGACGTGAACAGTGGGCTAACGTTATGTTCACGGATGAGTCCCGATTTGTCTTGTAGCCTACAGATGGACGAATCAGAGTATGGAGGCGTCGTGGTGAACACTTTAGTGATGCTGCAGTCATCGAACGTAACCGATATGGTGCTGGATCAGTGATGATGTGGGGAGGCATTAGTTTACTCCACAGAACCCCCCTCTATCATGTGATTGGGAATCTGAATGGTGACCGCTACCGTGACGAGATTCTACAGCCTCTTGCCATCCCAGCCCTGCAAGTTATTGGGCACAATGCAGTCCTTCAAGATGATAATGCAAGACCACACCGTTCTCGTGCAGTAAATGCTTTCCTGCAAGAAGCGGGTGTCAATAGAATGGATTGGCCTGCAAACAGTCCTGATTTGAATCCCATAGAACATCTTTGGGACGAGCTTGGGCGACGAGTGAAGCAACATCAGCCATCTCGAGCAACTCTGCATGAACTGCTTCTTGTACTTCAGCATCAGTGGCAGGCAGTGCCCCAATGCTTCATTCGCAAGCTCATCATTTCCATGCGATAGCGATGCCTTGAAAGTATCGCCAATAATGGAGGACACACACGCTACTGACAATGTTGACCTTTGGTGTTATTCTCATTAATTTTGAAAATGAGAGTTGTATTGATTGCTGTACTGTCATTTTACACACGTTAATGCAACCGTCATGAAAATAGTGTTGATTGTCACTGATAAGCTTGTCATGTTATATTTTGAAGTGCTGTGTTTTTTTTTTTCATTTTCATTTCACTTTGCACCCTTAATAAAAATGGTCCTTAACTTGTTTTGAAGGGTATATAACATTTCATGTAAAAACATGGCAGTTAATTTTCTTTATTTTGAAGTTTGTTTAATATGAATTAGTTGGATAGTGGTGAAGAAATAGCAACTGGAAAATAGTAAGTGACTTTTCAATCATATTTGTTTACCGGGATACCTATGGTACTTTCCGAATGCCATAGGTGTGCCTGCGTGTCTAAAAAGTATTGAGTAAAACTTTTTTCCCCTCCATCTTAGGTTGTCACTGGACTTGGGAGATACTGAGAATGATGGCTTCTGGGAAAGCCGAGCATTCAGAGGACGGGAAGGGTGTTTGTTTCCTAGAACTAGCCACCACTGAAATGTTGGAGAGCTGTCCGTCCAGACGCATTCTGAATACGCATCTTTGGTTTGACTACATCCCAAAGCAGGTTATCTTTTTTGTTATTTGTATTATTATTAGGCTATTTTCTCGTGTGGCTCTGTGCAGTTCCCGGGGGATCTCTACAGGCAAAGAAGGGCAAAGTCTGCTGCTCTGCAAAACATGTTGTAAGAAGCAGGTGATCTAAGATTGTGCAGTAGGGATGGCAACCTTCATAAACAATAAATCTTAACAGAAAACACCCATGCAGAGGGATTTGGTGGAGGATTATATTCTCTGCCCACTTCTGTGAGAAATATATTTTTCACTGAAGTGGGTGGAGAATATAAAGTGTACAATCAATTTAGACGACACAGTTGTTGTTCTTGCCATTCTAAAATCCATGTGAGACTCTCTAAAATAGGGGCAGACAACCCCCTATTTACATATCAGCCAATAGTAATCTTGAGCTAAGGTTGGTACCTTTTGGAAAAAAACTGATAGTTTTACTCAAAGTTGGCCATGAGTGGACCACTACTGCAGAGCCAGAAAGACAACTCGCGACAATTGGGTGCTCGTCCGGAATCTTCTTTGACAAAGGTGGATTTGCAGTGTGGAAATCTTCAAAACGCTTAATATTTTAAAGTTAAAATTTTGCCAACGCAACCGCGTGATGTTCTCTTAAGGGAACTCGGTCACAATTTAGTTTATTATAGGTTCTAATTCTAAACCAACTACAAGGTAAGGTATCTTATTTTAGTAAATGTTTCCCCTACCCATCACCATGAAAATTATTGACATGATCACATAAGGTTTTACAACTTGCGTGTTACATTTACTGGAAACATTATGCATAGAGGCATATCTGGAGTCATCCTTATATTACCAGCAATTCACAATGCTACAATATATGTACGTGGAAGTAAACCAATTTCTGTGAGGCTAATTACATCCTCATTGACTTTTGAAATCATCCACACACTTCCAGAGATTCTCCCTGTTGTGAAACGTGATGAGAACCCAGCATTGCACACTAAGCTTGTAGAAGTCACTTGAGCCCCGGGTGTAATTATTTGAATTAGTTGACTGCACGCAGAAGGATCTCACTATGGACCCAGTGATAGGCAGGGGAAGCTGAGAAGTGGCTTTGTGTAGGACGTGACAATTTCTTGGGAGAGCCAGGAACCATAATACAGTATTTTAGCTCTGCATAGCTGGAGAACCCCCTTGGATGGTGGGGAATGCACAGTATGCCTATGCCACGCACTTCTTACTCCTAGGTTGGGACCAGATGTGACGATCCTTTAAATGCAAGCCAAGCTGGAGAAATTGGAGCTATTGACTTCAACCCTTTAAACACGTTTCGGAATGGCAGAAAAGCCACAGGAAGAGTCTTGATCTACAGTGGAAAATATCAAGGAGTCTTCAGCAGCTCTAGTTAAACAACAACAACAACAACCGGAAACATTATGTCATGCAACCTGCCCTAATTATTAAATCTGATAATCTCTTCTCTAAGGTTGCACTCTCTTTTCTCATCCCTATTTATTATGACAAGACTTCTGGCCGGAACTGATCATATCATCCCCTCGTGTCCTAATACTTAAGACTGTTAAGAGACCTTGGGGTTCGGAATGGCGAAGAGGTATGGCATCTAATTGTAAATGTATGGGATTAGCTCTCAGTACAGGGAATATAATTGATGGAATTCTTAGGGCGTCAGAGTGGCTAAGAAGGTATGGCGTCCGCATCTAATTCTAAAGGTGCCGGATATGGTTAACAGTACAGAGAATATATTTGATGGACATTTTTTCAGAACCAATAGTTCGTAATGATATCATACTCCACATGTCACGGGTTGCCTCCCCTTGGTCTGCAGTAGTGGCCCAACAGTGGCCAAAATCTAAAGTATCTAATGTGGATCTTCAAAGGTGTCTACCTTCGCGCCAGATTACTCTTGGCAGAGTTGTAGATAGAAGGATAATGATGATTCTACCTCTATGGAGTTTGCACAAGATATTTAAGAAATCGAGAACGATGCCAAATAAATCTGAGCACGTTAACTCTTTATCTTTCCCATCGCTTTTTTGTGGATGGGTTATCTTATAAGTAGTTCGTTCAAGCCCCCTGCTGATTTAATTCAGCGAAATTCCTCTTATTATTATTCTTATTCTTATTGGCTCTTCAGATGTAAATAGTATATATGTCCTAAAAGTAAGTGTACTGATTTTTTATTTAAATGTATATAAGACTCACCTGAAATTACAAGTTACCTTCAAAGTACGACCCTTGGGAAGTTACACAGTGGTTCCAACGTTTTTTCCACTGATCGTAGCAATACTGAAAGTCATTTTCTGTAAGAGTGCTTAGTTCATCGGTTACAATTTGTTGGATGTTTTCCACAGTCCCGTAATGATGTCCTTTCAACTTAGATTTCAACTTAGGGAAGAGGTAGAAATCGCACGGAGCTAGGTCCGGGCTGTAGGGAGGTTGTGGAAGTGTGGGGATGTTTTTCCTTGCCAAAAACTCTCGAATTGAAAGCGCTGTGTGAGCAGGTGCGTTATCGTGGTGCAGCACCCAATCATCTGCAATGTCCCTTCGGACTCGTTGGACCCGTTTTCGAAGTCGTTCCAAGACATCTTTGTAGAAGGCCTGATTAACGTCTGTCCTGGAGGTACAAATTCTTTGTGCACAATTCCACGGCTGTCGAAAAAAAACGATAATCATCGTTTTCATCCTGGATCTGCTCATGCATGCTTTCTTCGGACGAGGAGAATTTATCGTGTGCCATTCCTCACTTTGCCGTTTGGTCTCGGGATCATACTCGAACATCCATGATTTGTCTCCTGTAATTACTTTATCCAAGAAATTTGGTTCAATGACGAGTCTTCCCAGCAAATCCTGACAAATTTCCAACCGTTTCTCTTTTCCCTCTACAGACAAGTCTTTGGGCACCACTTGTGCACACATTTTTTGCATGTGCAAAACGTTTATTAAAATTCTATGAACTGCATTTTTATCCAAACCAGTTTCTTCTGCAATCATTCTGACACTAAATCGGCGGTCTTTCGCCATCACAGCTCGCACAACTTCCACATTTTGATCGTTTGTTGACAAGATTGGCCTTCCGGAACGAGGTTCGTCTTCAACATTTTCTCGGCCTTCTTTGAAAGCTTTGTACCACCTAAAAACCATATTCCTCGATAGAGTGGCATCTCCATAAGCTTCTGTTAAATTTTCAAATGTCTCGGTAGCAGACTTCTTGAGTTTCACACAAAATGTGATAGCATACCGTTGTTCGATATTTCGCTCCATCGCAAACGTAACGAGGTATTAAAACATGACCTTACACAAACTGCAGTAGCGCTGGAATGACTCAACCGATCGAGTTGAAACAAGTCTAGACATGCAGCTAATGTCTCTACCCATGCGCCGATATCCACCAATGAGGTGTTACTTTGTCTAGTCGTACATAGGCAAATCAGTACACTTACTTTTGGGACAGAGTATATACAGTAGAACTCCATTTATCCGAACCCCAATTATCCGAACATCCAATTATCCGAACACTTGTTCTAGAAAAAAAAAAAAAAAAATCAGATGCCACAGTCACGTTAGACTAAAATTCTGAATCTTTTGATGCGGCAAACTTCAAATGTGTGCGAACAATTTGTAGAGAATGGGATGGGCTAATGGTCGGTCGCTTACGTACAGGAAGTCAGTTAGATCATAAAGTCAGTTAATATCTGGTTTACCAATAAAGTGTACGTGTGCGTTCTAGGTAGAACACTGGCTAAACAGACAGTTCAACTTAAAATAATTGTGTCTGCTACTACAGCAGAATAATTTTGGTGTACAAGTATTTCTCTGTGCGATATGGCATCTTCCAGTAGGCCTAAAGCATATAAAAGGAACCGCAATGTTTTGTCAATTGAAACGAAAACAGAAATTATCAAGAGACTAGGACAAGGTGAAACTGTGTCTTCACTTGCGAGGATGTTCAATGTTGGGAAAGCTACCGTCTCTGACATCAAAAGTAACAAGGATAAAATTATGAGTGGGACCCAAAGATGCAGCAATAGTGAATGCAATCAGCGACCCATAGCTTGACTGCTTGCATCAGAGTCAGCGAACCAGAGCTGACTAAGACCGTACTCCACCTCCACGTGGTGGTCCTGGAAACAGTCTGCATCAGTGCAGTCTGGCTGAGCGAGTACAGATCGCAATGGGAAGGCAAACCCGGTCCCTAAAAAATGCCATGCTGAAGTCGGATGTGTCGACCGAAAGGTGCAGATATCACAGCTACGGCGTAAACAGACACAACGCAACCACCGTCCTTTTCAGGGCGAACAAGGAAGAAGAAGAAATTATGAGTTTTGCATCGAAATTTGATAGTGAAAATGGGTCGAAGAAACGTAAAACCATGAGAAATGCGAAAGATGTGAAATTGGAAGAGGCTTTGTATATATGGTTTGTGCAAAGAAGAAGCAAAGGGGAACCTATCTCTGGTTCTCTGTTGTGTGAAAAGGCATTTCAGTTCAACAATCAACTTGACGGTCCTCCTGACTTTAAGGCTAGCCAGAGATGGTTAAGAAACTTTAAATCTCGTCATGGCATACGAGAATTGGAGATTCAAGGGGAATCTTTATCTAGCGATGCAACTGCCGCTAAAAATTTTAAAGAAACATTCTTGGCTTTTTTGGAAGAAGAAGGTTATTCACTCGATGATGTGTATAATGCCGATGAGACTGGCTTATACTGGAAATCATTGCCTCAAAAATCACTTGCATCTCAGCGCGAAGCAGCTGCCCCTGGGTTTAAAAAGTGCAAAGAGAGAGTAACAATTTTGGTAGCCGCAAATGCCAGTGGAAGCCATCGTTTAAAGCACAGAAGAGTGCTTGGATGAATAGTGAAATATTTCTTGATTGGTATACAAATCAGTTCATCCCAAATGTGAAGAGGTTGAGAGAACAAGAAAAGAAAACTGAAAAAGTAATTCTTCTACTGGACAATGCACCATCTCATCCAGAGACGGATACATTGAATGCAGTTGATGCAAATTTTAAAGTAATTTTTCTGCCTCCCAATGTAACAGCACTGATTCAACCAATGGATCAGGGTGTTATAGCAAAGCTTAAAAAGATGTACAAGAAGGAAGTCCTGCGTCGTTTATTGTTGACTGAAGATGAAGAAAGTGTGGTGGCGTTTTCCAAAAAGCTTAATCTCAAAGACTGCTGCTATATGTTAGCTGATGCTTGGACCACCCTGTCACAAGATAATCTCAACAAGGCTTGGAGTAGATTGCTTGGGAAAAAAGGAGGAAATGAAACTACTGCAGTGGACACAAATGATGATTGTATAAATGAAGTTGTGGAACTGTTTCAAGCAATGCCCGGATTTTCGGACTGTGACAAAGATGATGTACACATGTGGCTAGAAGATGATAATGATTCTGGTTTTCAGTTTTTGAATGACGAAGAAATTTTGTCTTTTGTGCAAGAAGAAAACCAAATACATGTAGTGACCGATGATGAAGACTCCTCAGAAGTACATGATGTACTTGTAGATTATGAAGAAAAACCAAAACGTCGACCAAGTCCTGAAGAGGCCTTTATAGCACTAGAAACAGCGATTGCTTGGTACGAGCAAGAAGATGACAGCTGTCCTACACAGCTTCTGCTGTTGAAGAGAATGCGGGACTTAGCAGCCAAAAGGAGACTATCCAGTTTGGTGCAAAAGAGGATTCCTCATTATTTTAAATAGTGGGCTACATCTGTGCAAGTACATATATACGTAAGTTGCGCCTGGTTTTGAATCGTTTGTAATGTTATTTTGAAAACATTTCTCTTTCTTAACAAAAATAATTAATACAAGTACTGTAGTACATGCACTGCAGTGTAATAAAAGATTTTGGTGATACAGTGATCTAATACAGTGTGGGTATTATTATTACAGTACAAGTAAATATGTTTTATAGTGTATTTTCCTTGTGATGGTTAATTATTTTTAGAAATATGTGTACATGTACTCGATACATTATGTAATCCAATTATCCGAACATTTGATTATCCGAACGATGCTCGGTCCCATGGGGTTCGGATAAATGGAGTTCTACTGTGTATATATATATATATATATATATATATATATATATATATATATATATATATATATATATATATATATATATATATATATATAATAATCAGGATTTCACACGTGTGCCCTTCGTTCTGTAATAATTAATTCAACTGAGAATTTGTAAAATAACATAAAACAAATTTAATGATCAATTATTCTTCAACAGTTTAAAATGAATATAAATGGTGGGAGAAATTTAGTAAACGTTTTGTCTTTATAGAGACTTGATAGGGGAATGTTAATGTTCTTTGCTGTTGCCTTTTAGTAAGCACTTAGTGATACTGGTAATGTTGCTACCACTGTAAAAGTATGACAGTGTTGATAGCTGTACAGTAATGATGACCACTAAATCGTTCTGATTATAGGCCACGCCCACACAGGGCTATTTATAAATATGTTATTACTGTCACTGCCTGGACTGTTCAAAGTAAGTGTGTATTGGTGCATTCATTCGTCACAGCAACACACATAGAAGCCATGTAGCGTAGAACGACTGGTAACAGTTAATGAACAGTTTTATTAACACTACACACAGTCACGATGACACAGACGAAAATTACAGCATAAAGTACAAAGCATCAGGTAAGTGAATTCTTAAGCTCAAACACCCCCACAGAGCTCAGTTACCGCACATAGTGGCGCACTTCTCATCGAAGGTACCCATTAACAATGTTCCTTAATAAACGGCATCCACCGCAGTTATAAATACGGCCTCATACATATGGCCTCATCCAGAAAGACTGCTCACATCGCAGTACTACAATAATCATCATCAGCGCTCTCTCTTTCGGTAGCCTGCAAACATCGCAGTGCTACTAATATACGTTCCTGGATCCCTCCAGTAATAATATATGAAATCATCAGCGCTGTCTCTTCTTAGAGCTCAATTATAAATAGCGGTGCACTCCTCATATAAGCTCCAAACACCCCACAGAGCTGAGTTACCACACATAGTGGCGCACTTCTCATCGAAGGTGCACAATAGCAAAATCCCTCAAAGACTGCCTTCACCGCAGTTATAAATATGGCCTTATAAAGTCGATAAGTCTCCGACTCTTAAATGTCTTCTTCATAGAGCTCAATTACAGAATAATAGTGCACTCCTCATCGAACGTGCACAATAGCAAAATCCCTCAAGGACTGCCTTCACCGCAGTTATATTAAATACGGCCTGTACAAAATCCTGGCCTTCATAATAGCGTCATAATAGCTCCATTAATCTTCACACTGCAGTTAATATCAAATACGGCCTGTACAAAATCATGGCCTTCATTATTCACGCTACATAATAGCTTCATTAATCTCCACACTGCAGTTAATATCAAAGTACGTACTATCTTCAAATAATGTAACACATGAAAGAATATTCAATACAGTCCTGTACAAAAGTCTCCATCGAGACACACATTGCAAAACACTCTAAACATCTTCACCGAACACTGGTCGGGAACGCACACTTAGAGAAACACCCAGGGTTGACTTTCCTCTGTCAACGCCTAGGACAGACTGCCCGGGGATACACCTTTCCCGCTCAAACAGTCACGAGAATCGGCCGTTCACACACAGCCGATCAGTCCATTCACGGACTAGCTGCGAGCTATGCACAGCTCTTGTTGTTGTTCGTCCATCACGGGTGATGAAGACCACTCTCTGTTCATCCAATTATTTAGGAATATGTTAGGTTAGTCTATGGGTACGAAGGTGACTGATGAGCCCGATGCGGGCCTGGAAAGATCTCGGACAGTGTGGGCAGGGAATGTTTGCTTCATGTGAAGGATTTATTACACGGTCCTTTCTAGCTTGTCTCCGCTGTTCCGCTGCTGCTCTTCTGGATGATTCGCATGCCGCTGCACCTTTACGAAGAGATGTGCGCCAAGCAGTTCGGTCTTGCGCAGCAGCTTCCCATGTGTCTGGGTTTATGTCAAAGGTTTTCAATGACGTCTTTAACGTGTCTTTGAAGCGCTTCTTTTGGCCACCATGGGAGCGTTTACCCTTCTGCATCTCACCATAAAAGAGTATCTTTGGCAGTCGATGGTCTGGCATGCGGACTACATGACATGCCCAGCAAATCTGGGACTGCATCAGAATAGTATCAATGCTAGGGATACCAGCTCTGTCAAGAACGGCGGTATCCGGGATCTTGTCTTGCCATTTGATGTTCATTATCTTCCTGAGACAGACTGTATGGAAGTGGTTTAGCTTCTTTACGTGGCGCCTGTATACAGTCCATGTTTCACATGCATATAGCAGCACTGGAAGCACCGCAGCTTTGTACACCTTCAGCTTTGTCTGTAGACTAATGCCACTTCGATGCCAAACGTTGGTGTATAGTCTGCCAAATGTGCTGCTGGCTTTGGAGATCCTGGTGTTCACCTCATCATCAATGACAATGTTCTGGGATAGTGTGCTACCAAGGTATGTGAATCTGTTCACAACATTCAGTTTCTCACCATTAACCTTGATGATTGGCTCAGTATAAACTGTGCCAGGAGCTGGTTGGTACATGATTTCTGTTTTCTTCGTGTTGATGGTAAGCCCAAAGTTGGCGCAGGCTTCAGAGAATCTATCCACACTATGCTGCAGATCAGCCTCTGAGCCAGCATTGAGGGCACAATCATCAGCAAACAGCCGTATTTTTGCCATGATCTTCCATAGACCCTCTCTACTGACCGTGTCGAACGCCTTTGTCAAGTCGATGAAAGCTGTGTACAGGTCACAGTGCTGTTCTTGGCATTTTTCTTGTAGCTGTCTTGCAGCGAACACCATATCTGTGGTTCCACGTTCTTTCCGGAATCCACACTGACTTTCAGGTAAAAGACCTTTGTCAAGATGAGCCGTAAGGCGATTCAAAAGGATTCTGGCGAATATCTTCCCAGCGATTGATAAAAGAGAGATGCCTCGATGATTGTTACAGTCTTGGCGATTACCTTTACGTTTATATAGATGTATAACTGACGCATCTTTGAGATCGTGTGGGATGGTTTCACTCTGCCACATTTGCTGGAAGATCATGTGAAGTTTCTCTATCAGAACTGCACCGCCATCTTTATAAACCTCAACAGGAATTGAATCGGAGCCGGGGGGCCTTTCTACTAGACAGTTCACGAATCGCTTTTTTAGTTTCCTCCAGAGTTGGTACATCATCTAATGCTTCATTTATAGGAATTTGGGGCAGGCGGTTGATGGCTTCGTCGTTAATAGATGATGGCTGGTTCAGAATATTATTAAAATGTTCAGCCCAGCGTTAGAGCATTTTTTTCCTTGTCTGTAATTAGTGTTTTTCCATCTACATTAAGGAGAGGAAATGATCCTGATGATGTTGGACCGTAGACCGCTTTGAGTGGAAGGTAAAAAGTTTTCAAGTCATGGCTGTCAGCAAAGCCTTGGAGCTCATCTGCTTTATTACTCAGCCATGAATCCCGCATCTGGCGTAGTTTATGTTGGACGATTCTACGCCTGTTGTTGAAAGCGTCTTTCTTGGATGTAGATTTTGGATCATTTAAATATGCTGTATGGATATGGTGTTTCTCAGCCAACATCTGCTTTATATCATCTGAGTTCTCATCAAACCAGTCATTTTGTTTCTTGATGGAAGGACCCAGGACCTCTGTAGCAGTGTTGTAGATCTGCTCCCTTAAGGCTGCCCAATTTGTTTCCACACTTTGGCCGTCTAGCGAGATAGAGTTGAGACGGTCTTCTAAGGTGTCAGTAAATGACTCTTTGATTTTTGTCTTCTTTAGTTTGGTGACATCCAGCCTCTTTTGAGTTTTCTTCCCCTGAGGGCGCCTGGCTGGTTGGATACGAATTTTGAGTTTAGATACAATGAGGCGATGATCAGTCCAACATTCGGCACCACACATGGACTTGGTCACCCGGACATCTTGCCTGTCCTTCTTCCTAACAATTACAAAGTCAATTAAGTACCAATGCTTTGAGCGAGGGTGCATCCAGGAGGTCCTTTTGCGGGTAGGAAGTCGAAAAATAGTGTTGGTGACAAGGAGGTCATGTTCTGCGCAAGTCTGGAGGAGAAGAAGTCCATTGCTGTTACAGCGACCCACGCCGTACCTTCCAATAGTGCCATTCCAGGAGATGTTATCTGAGCCTACTCTTGCATTAAAGTCACCAAAAATGATGAGCTTATCTGCTATAGAAACTGATGCAATGACTGCATGTAGTTCTTCGTAAAACTTATCCTTGACATCATCCTGGTTTGTCATAGTTGGTGCATACGCGCTAATGATGGTGGCATGTTTCCTTCCATAAAACAGGGGGATCTTGACCGTCATCAGTCGGTCATTTATTCCCTTTGGGGGCCCCGCTAACTTGCTGACAATTGCTGTTTTGATTGCAAATCCTACCCCTGCTTCTCGTCTTTCTTCAGTTCCTCTTCCGCTCCAAAAGAATGTATAACCTGCACCCTTTTCGCAAAGTTGGCCCTCGCCTGCAAGTCGAGTTTCACTCAGTGCTGCTATGTCAATGTTGTACCTGGCCAGTTCTCTCCCAATCAGGGCAGTTCGTCTCTCAGGTCTGTTTGCGTTAAAGTCTTTGTCAAGGATAGTGCGCACATTCCATGCGCCTAGAATGAGGGGGAAAAATCTGTCCTTTCTTTTTCTTATATGTCGACCGCCGAAGTAGGGAACCCACCAACTGCGGTAAGCTGGTTAGGTAATGGTGGAGCAGGCAATGTTTAGGGCACCTTTTCTAGCCCCTTCCTCATGCCATGAGGTGAGCAGTGCTTTCCTAAAGAGGGTGCTCAGACACTCAGGGTTCTGCCGAATCCCACTGCTGCTCCGATCAGTGGAAGACGACCATATGGCCTGGAGCCGCCTGTGTGTAGGTCTGCGACTACGACTGCCAGCGTACCCACGCCTGCCGCTTCGCCGCTCGCCCATCGCCACAGGACTTGTTGTGAGTGGATGGATGAATGGATGAAATGAAATAGTGACTTGCGCGCGGTGATTTGGATTTAAAGTGAGGAAGAGTTGCGCAATTTGTCGACCTCACTCTCTCGCCTGGGTCCATCTCAATCCTGTGGCAAGACAAGTCAAGACGACTGGAAATGAAAGTCAGGTGCAATGGATGACCAGGGCTTTCTACGTGCCTCGCCGTGCTCCTTACGCTCCACAGCGCGTTGCTGGTAATCGCCGTCATGCCCCGTTGAACCAACAGGTGGTTTCTTCCGCGCAGTCTATCGAATCCAGTCTTCGGCATGCATGGGTAGGCAGACCCTAACTCACCGAACTCTACAATACAGAACAACTACATCTCACCACTCGAGATGATCAGCGCTCACGACGCTCTTTTTTTTCTGACTTACAAAAACTTCTCGAACATACGATGAAATTTCTTAAAGAATTCAATTCATCTAATAAGCAAAACAAGCGCCACAAGCGGACGCAACTCTAAATTCACTCTGACCAACTTAGCATACTAAGGATCACTTCCCTTTTGACCTTAACACTTAGCTTAAAATCGATGACGACTGCTGCTGTTGTTTCGTCGTCTTTTTTTGTGATGAGGACACTTCTCTAGAAACTACCAGGGATAGCCAGTCCTAAGGTCAAGGTAGGTATTTTCACAACTCGTCCAATGTAGTGTGACCGCTTGGCCTTTCACGCTAGCTTTGTCCCTCCTACTTCCACGCTAAGCATTTATGCGTGCTATAATATGCTACATGTAAGAATGCCAGACCTTAAAAGCAAATAAGACGTTTTTACACACACACACAGTATTCATTCAAAGTTTCAGGGCAAACGTAGGTCAGTCCCAGATAATAATGAATGGGTTTTATAAGCGCGAAAGTTGGAAATGAATGTTTGTGTGATCTGGTTTTTTAAAAATCCTATTGTTAAGTCGGAAAAGATCACACATGTGAAAAAAAAGTCGAAATAACAGAATGTCGTGTGCAAAAAGGTCGAAAAGCTGAGAAGAGGAGTGCAAATGTTATCTGTTGTGTTGTGTGAAAAAAAGGACGGGTCGTGTGAAAAAAGGCGGGAAAAAAGAAGAAATATTATAAATAGAAGAGTTGTGGCGATAGGCAGAGATTTTCAGATTTATGATTCTAATGAAACCATAACTTTAGACTAGAGGATTTTTACAGATTGCGTTAGGTGAACTTCGTCTTTGAGGATACCAAGACAAGTTTTTGAGTAGACAAATCAATAAATTATTCTATTTGGATTTACATATATATTATTCAGTTGGATTACATATTTTTTCATCTTGGATAACCAATCGTCATTTGTGAAATTTACAGTGTTTGTCTAATGACATCAATAAACTCTAATTGAATTTTTCTACATTGCTGTTTGTGGAACTTTACAGTAATTTCTTGTGGATATACGTTGTTGTGCTGAAACTGTTTTGCGTATCAGCAAACTCAAAGGGAGGAACATTCCTGGTTGAAACACTGAGTAAAGGTCAAGTATTACTATGTCTGGTGGAAGGCCAGTTAGCACTTGAACCACAACGACATATGAAGGATTAACTCTGACTAAATAAAATCAATATAACTATTAGCGCCGTATTCAACTGACGCGGGCACATATCTTCAAATTGATGCCGTAACCAGCTCGGTTACAGTAGGTGGTTAGTGTCAAACCCCACCTCTTGAATCACAAAACTGGTAGCGTAGACTCGTTTCACAAATGTTCTCGTACTACAAACTTTATAGAAAAATAACAGAGAACAAATGCCTCTGTTAAGTATGTGGTGGTCGGAAGATTAAACATGCGCCTTTTTTCCACTGTCCGTCCATCCGTTTTTGTCTCTGAGAAAGTTTATTCAGCCTGGTGTAGGGCTGATCACTAGGCACCGAATAAGTATATGTGGCCGTTGGGCATATACTCCAGCAGAGATGTGGCTGGTTCACGTGCGCCAAATCACGGGTGTGATTTTGTTTAGATATATTTTTCGTATAGTGGAATACGTTTCTCTAGCCTTCAGCAGGCAGGTTGTGTTTAATGATGATGGTATGACTTTCAATTCGGCGAGTGACCTCACTCGGACAGCGATGACTACAACATTTAGAAAGTTTATTTACAAATTCAATTCATTTGTTGAGAATACGACATTCTCGATCTTCCTCACTTCCACTCTATGTCTAAGGTCGCTGTTCATCTGTATTTAAATGATGTCTCTAAATGCCTATGATGGTCATGGCTGGAGAACCACTGCTGTCAATAAATTTTATTCTGTCTTTGAAACTCTTCATTTCTGCAGAAATGATCGAAATAATGGACATATCTTATCTACCTGGCTCTCTTCAATCTGTTAGTAGGTACTGCAGTGGCGTATCTTGAAAAGACTAGCTTTAAACGGGGGGTAATAATTTCAGCCACGTCTATGTTTCCCTAATTGTCACTTTTAGTAGGTCTATATTTTCTTGGCATTTTGACTAACCAGTTTTTATCACTGCTGATTACATACCTGCGAATCTTGTAAACTCTCACATTTCCTCGAACTGGTGACACTGCCTCTCTCTTGTCATTATGAATACACAACGTGTCTATCAGCTACAATAATGGTGTTCCAAACGACTTAATGGCTAGGAAAATAGTTCAATAACTTTTTGTGAACACAGAACCAACCACCATCAGTGGCCTATTTGCCCGAATGTACCATTAAACTTCGTTTACCACTTCAAAACTTTAATACAGCAAAAGGTTTGCTACCTACGCTAAGCGCGTTCACATTCAGACTGTTTAAACAAAATGCTCCGATCTTCCATTACAATTTTCTTCGAAGCTTCTCGAATAAAATCGTTCACCAGTACCACAAAATCTCGTGCAACCTATCTCGTTTCACACCGCTCGAACTGACTAAAATCCCAAAGGTGCGCAATAATAATTTCTCTCCTTTTGCTCAGTAAGTCAATCAGCCCTGAATTCTTCTCTCTCTACATTCCCTTTAATAGCGTATGCAAATTTCTAAAACCATAATTACTGACATCCCGACACTCTACTAACTAAATCCACAACCTTTTCTTAAGGTGCATAATAAAAGATTTACCACCTTTTGTCCCAAAATCAAGAAATTACAATTTTATCTCACATATAGTAAAGTCTAATAGTGCGTTGCCACTGTACGTACATTTTCTAAAGCAGATTGTCCTACTCACTCTTTTTATTTTTATACTGACCTCAACCTCACTGTTACATATCCTTCCCACCTGTAAAAAAAAAATTCTCTTAGAGAGAAAATTTTCAAAACCTAACCAACACTCCTATCTGAACTTCCACCAAGTCCGCCCTTAATATCTCCTCAGTCGCTTTTCTACTTCGTCTGTCTCACAACAGGTCTCTTTTTCTTGCTACCTGGTCTCTCAGTCTTACCTTCTTTAACAAGACCGGTTAATGGTCTCAATACCATATGTACTATAATATAACAAGAAGCAAACTTTCATATACTATGCCATCGATATACATCTGAATTATACCAAATTAATTATATGGTATCTTACACAACAAGAACATTTAAGATAATATCAATCATGTTACATTTTCTCATAACAAGACCATTTACCATAATATCCACACTATTATGTTTCTCATTCTTTCCTATGCTCCCCCTGCTTCCTGAGACTATTTCCAGAAAACCCTATTACTATTTTGACATTCTACCTATCGCATTCATTCCCTTTGCCATGTAACTGCCTGTTACTGGATTATTTACAAAATTTACATATGTGACGCATTCAACAATCATGGTCACTTATTATAAAATTTAGCTAACCCCCGCTAATCCCACTAACGGACTGACCTTGAGCCGCGGTCCCTACTCGAATTACTTTATAAATTCCTGAAATCTATCTAACACTTATTCAATTTAATCTCTATCCTGTTTGTTGTGTACTTATCCTCATTGGACTGTCACTTTATCTACGGTACATTTCCAGCAGTATGTAGCTATGCTCCTTACTAGTGTCCGATTTTTGTTCTCCTAGAACTTTCCATGTCATGTTTCTTGTTATCTTAGTTTCTCCATTATTCTCATCGTCTCTAGTGATTTAAATATATGTTTGCCATCTTCCCATGGCCTATCTCTCTCCTCATACTTCTTCTTATCCCTGCCATTTCCATATGGCTTATCATACTCCTCTGCCATCTGCTCTATGGTTTCTCTACACCGTATTTACATGCACTCTCTATTAGTCTCTCCCCTCTCTTTTGCCACTTCCTCTATGGCTCCTTAATATTCCTCTTAATTGCTCCCTCTGGAACTCTCCTTTTAACATTACATTCTATGTGATCGGAGAAGACTAGCTTCACACAAAGTCTTCTCAAGACTCTGACACCACCGAAAAATTACTGTCCTCCTCAACTCCATTATGTCCTTCGTTCTCCCTGGAATTACACTCATATATTCTCCATTTTCTCCATTGCTCTCATCCGCTTCGTCTCTGCCATTTCCTCTATGGCTTCTCAAAATTCATATAATTTCACCATTTTCTCATAATTTGTCAATATACTCTTATAATCTCCATTGTCTCATAACTCTTATTTTCGCCACGTCTCTGTGACTTCTCGAATTCTCAATTCTCATTTATCTCAAATTCTCAAATATCTCTGCAGTCTTCACTACGGCTTCTCAAAATCTCAATTGCCATTTTACTTTAATATTCCCTTATGCTCCTCTTCTCTCTCCACTACAGTAGTCTATCGTTCAAACCTATTCAGTTCGTCTAAATACTCAGTGTAGAACGATTGCATCTAGCTTTCACACAATTAGACTACCGCTGCAATATTCTACTTCTCTTCTTCCTCCTATCCACTATTGTCGTTCCCTCTCTGGAACCATCTATATCATTTTCCATCACTACCAACTCTATGTTTCTCCAAATATTTTTGCAGTCTTCCCTACGGCTTCATCAAATCTCAACTCTCATTTGTCTCCATTGTTCCCAAATATCTCTGCCGTCTTCAAACGGCTTCTCCATATCTCAATTCTTTTTTATCTCAAATATTTTCTTATGCTCGCCATCTCCTATGGCTTGTCATCTCTTAATAACCGGATTCTCATTTTATCTCAATTCTCCATTATTTTACTCCTCATGTCTTCTGACACTTCTATATCCACTTTGCCGTCTTCTCTACGGCTTCTCAATACATCAATTTTGAATTATCTCAAATCTCTTATGTTCTCGCCATCTCTTATAGCTTCATTTCCTCAATATTCTTCTCCACAACTCTTCTGACACTTCTGTGTCTTCTTATATCCTTGCCATTCTCCCATGGCCTCTACTCCAAATTATTCCTCTTATTACTCCTTTATTCCTCATTTCCTCTTTTACTGCAGTACTCTATCAGTCAGGTGTACTCAGTTTTCTTCACATGTGCTCGGTATAGACCGATTATACACAAGTCTTCTCAAGACTCAGCTACCGCCACCATCTTTAAATGTATACGCAATGCTATGCATCTCTTCACATAGCATCCTCCTCACTTCATGATAAGTTATACAGCCTCTGCAGGGTTCTTGTTTCTTATCCACTTCTTGGTTTACATCTTCACTCTGACGCACTTCTTTGACCGTCTGCTTCGGTTTCTCTTTATCTATTTCCTCACTTCTCGTGTCTCTTGAGGTTCTCTCTCAACTTCTCTACTCCTTACGTCTTCTATGGTTTGTTTCGGTTTTTCTCCATCATCACTTTCTTCATTTCTCGTACTCAATGGTTTCTCTCAGGATCTCTATTATTTGATTCGTCGCTACCTCGACCTCTACTTGCACTTCTAATATCCTTATCTCTGCTCTTAATCGCCTCTCTGCTACTAAAGCGGTAACTCCATCTATTCCTAGTAGTTCCTTTACTTGTACTACTAATATTTCTCTCCTCCTTCCTAGCCTCTTGGATAGGTAATCCCGTCGATCCGTATCTCTCCTACTACTGCTTCTATTTATCTCCTCCTTCCTAGCCTCTCGGCTCTTGGATCGGTAATCCTGTCGATCCGTATTTCCCCTACTACTTTTATCAGCCTCTCGGCTCTTGGATCGGTAATCCCGTCAATCCGTATCTCTCCTACTAACATTTATTATGGCGTTCTACAACGCAGGTGTACGCTATTGGGAAAAGCACTGGTCTTTTACCATTCTTCTTTCCTTCTATTAAATTACTTCGTTAGGCTTTACATTTATTTTCTCATTTATATATGTGGATTAGAATTTTTCACGACAGCCGTAAGGAAGCAGCCCCTCCACCATGCAAAGGCACAACAGGCCAATCACCTGTTTGCTTTAAATAATGATTACGCGAACTGCAAGAGAGAAAACGGGACTGATTTTAAAGGCGACGAACTGGAACGGACTTCGACTTATGGAACTTGGAACATAAGAAGTATAAATGGGAAAGAAGAGGAGCTGGTGGAAGAGACTAGGAAAGCAAAATTAGAAATCCTGGCTGTAACGGAAACAAAGAAAAAGAGACAAGGAGTCAAGGATCTCGATGGCAACACGCTGCTCTACAGTGGTGTACCCAAATCTGAAAGAGCTAAAGGGGGCGTGGGTTGCATTGTGGCCAAAAACCAAAAAGATAGTATCAACTTTACGTTTTCAATCAATATTTTCGCAAAGTGCACTGATATCTTCATTATTCTCTCTTCTATGACTATTTCTTGTCTTATTCTTTCTCTTTGATCTCACCTCTTTTACATGTTTCAACTTTGTGAGATGCTTCCTAGAATCGGATGAATTGTTTGATGATGTATAACGTCTCTTCGTCCCTCGTACACTCCCTTCTTCCATCTCTTCCTGCGTATCCGACTCTTTAACTGACGTTTCTTTCACGTCCTGAGTTTCTGTTCTCATATTTTGTTGTTCTGTATTCCTTATCTGCTCCTGTTCTCTTTCTTTACCCTGCGAATTTCTCTGTATCTCCTGTAATAAATCTATATTGCGTTCCTCCTTTAATCTATTTCGCCTCTGCTCCGCCGCTCTAGTATGCTTGTAAGGTGCGTCTGCCTCTGTCTCGGCATTACTCCACTCTTTTCTTTTCTCTCTCGTGTCTTCTAAAATATTGTTACACTGCGTATCTACCAGGGCATCCTGCGTTATCTCTCTCCTATCTTCCTCCGGCATATCTCTATCTATCTCTCTCGTATCCTCTTCTGGCATATCTCTTCCTATCTACTCTTGATCTCGTTATATGTTTAGGGGGAGGGGTTGGAGTTAACCGACTAGGTTTTTATACTGGGTTCTGCATGGATTTCCGCACTTGTAACAATCTGATTGCTCGCTGGTGTGTGTCCATAATCGTCACTGGAAATAACCTCTATGTCGTCTTGTTCACCCATTGGTACTATCCAGTTGTCTCCTCTCCCATTGACATTCTTCCAGTCCCTTTCCTTTGATGTTGTTTGAGTCCTATGTGTCCCTATCTGTTCATGTATATTGTTATGTTTCCTCTGTCCTTGCATGTTGTTCTGTGTGTTAGTGGGACTCTGTATAAATCTTTCTGCCCTCTCACCCGGTATTGGTTCGAAACGGGGTCTCTTACCAGCATCCACAGGCTGAACACTATAGGTTCCTTCTCCTGCCTCATCAGATGTTGAACACGTGCTCTTATCTCCCTATCTCCCTTCGGGATTAGATATCTTGTTGATTCTGATTCGAATTTATGATGTTGACTTGACGAAAGTGCTCACTGATGTCTGTTATAACTTCCTGGTCCGCCATTTTCGCGTCTTCCTTGTATGGTATTCTCGACAATAGATCCGCACACGAGTTCTGTTCTTCTAGGATGTGTTCTATGGTAACGTCATAATTCTGGAGGTTCAATGCCCAGGTTTGCAGTTTGCGGGGCTGTTCTGATGTTTTGGTGAGCCATGTACGCAATGGCTGGTGGTCTGTCCTCACCGTAAAGGGCGCTCCTCTAAGGTAGAAGTCTAGCTTCTGTATCGCAAAAAAGATTGCGAACCCCTCTCTCTCAATCGCAGCCGATTTCATCTGGGATTTACTGAACTTGTATGACAGAAACACGATGGGTTTCTCGTTCCCGACATTTGGTATGATCTGTTCCTCTCCATTCAACGCTGGTTGGACCAGAATTGCTCCAAGAGCTGTTCCGGAAGCGTCTGTATATAGGATCACCGGCCTATCAGGGTCTGGGTGTGCCAGGAATGGAAGTTCCGTCAAGGCTTCCTTCAGATATTCGAAAGCCTTCTGGAATTCCGCCGTCACTTAAACTGCAGCCCGGGTGAAGTTGATGACATGCTTCCTAAAATACTCGCATGTCCCCAGAAAACCTCTTACTCTAGCGTTCGTTGGCGTAGGCATTTCTCGAATGGCCCTGACATTGTCTTCGTCTGGTCTAACTCCGTTCTGGTTCACTATAAATCCAAGGTACTTGGTTTCCCTCTGTAGAAAGTTACACTTCGTCAACTTTAACTTGACGTTATGCTCTCTCAGCCTGTTTGAACAATTTTCGGACGTGATCCAGATGATTCTGCACTGATTCTGCCGTATGCACCAACATGTCGTCTATGTATGCTGTGTTGAACTTCTGCGTACCATTTAGGACTTCGTCCATTAGCACCATATACTTGGCAGGACTGCCTTTCAGTCCGAATGGCATGACGTTCCAAGCGAACGTTCCTACATGCGTACAGAGTGTGCTTTTCTTCTTGGCATCCTCCGTGAGTGGTATGTACCAGAATCCGGATCTGGCATCCAACGTGGTGAACCATTCTGATTTTCATAACAGTGCTAGGATGTCGTCTATCCTCGGAATGGGGTGTGTTACGATCTTCGTAATGATGTTCAACGCCCTATAGTCACAGCAAAATCTGTGACTGCTGTCCTGTTTTGTGACTTTCACAATTTGTATGACCCCAGAGGTTAACATCTCATCGATAGCCTTCTCCACTATCTCTCTCGATTTGAGTGGAGTCCTGTATTGCTTCTTACTGACAACCTTTCCGGACTCAGTTTCGATGTCTATCTTCACCGTTTGTGTTCTACCCAATTCTATGTCGCTAAGAGCAAATACGTCATGGTTGTCCACTACAAACGTTTGAAGAATTCTATCATGTTGGGGTGGTGTCTTTATCAGCTTCTGAATTTTTCCTATCCTTTCTTGACGTTTTTGTTGACTGTTCTCTCTGTCTTGGGAATATCTACCCTGCTTTCACCATTCGTTACTTCTTTCTTGTTGCGCTTGGCACGGTGTACTTCCATACGTTTTATATACCGGGTTCACCATATAATTTCCCATCGGTGTTCCCCGGTGATGCGCATTCGTCTCCTTCTTTTCGCGTCCTGTCTGTTTCTGTCTCCAGTGCATGTTGGTGTCTTGCCTGACCTCTCATGGTTGATATCTGTTATCATTTACCGAACGTGAATCTTTTCCTTGAGTGCATTTGTTAGTCCTTTCCATGTGGCCGTATTATCCCTGATGTTGTCCCTTCTCATTGCCGGTGACCCTTTTGTATGTTGTGCTATGCTCATGTTTCCCTTCTTGTCCTTCTATTTCCACTCAGACAGCTGAGTAAAAAAGCCCTTGAGTATAAGAGTGAGATCCATCTTTGTTTCATAGATCTGGAAAAGGCGTTTGACAGAGTCCCCTGGAGCAATCTTTGGGACTGTTGGCAAGGAAGAACATTCCAGCACCTCTGATTCATGCTATACAGAGCTTCTACAAGTCTTGCAGAAATTATTTGAGGACAGCAAACCATATGACAGAAGAGTTCAAGACCACCACTGGTGTAAGACAAGGTGATATCCTGTCACCTTATCATTTCATACTCCTCATGGACGATGTCATCAAGGCATGTAAGGAGAGAACAAGAAAGTATTCAGTGGGGTACTGGAAGATGAGACAGGTCTGTATTTCAGGGCTGGCATTTGCTGATGATGTTCGATCAGCGTTGATAGATACTAAGTCCTGAAAAGGACCACCATTATCTATCTGTTAGCATAAAGCCCTAAAAAGGACTCGCCAGCTACGCCAACGCCCGAGCTAGTCTGTGTTGCATAGAAGTTGGCTGTAACTGTGAGGTTGAGGTCAGTATAAAACTAAAAAAGATCGAGTAGGAAAATCTGGTTTAGAAAATGTACGTAAAATTGGAACGCACTTTTAGACTTTACTATATGGGAGATACTTACTTTCTTAATTAGTAGTTCCCCTTCTACCGTGAGGTTTAGAGGTTTGGAAGAGAGAGCACCAGACTATCCTATCGGCTGTCTTCCTCCTGGCCTGGTTCCATTCTATTCTTCGGTCCTTCAAAGATTGTCTAATGTTGTCCGCCCAGCGGACTCTGGGTCGTCCTGGGGGTCTGGATCCCCGGCTCTTTGTTTCCCATGCTTGTCGTGGTAGCCGATCTTTTCCCATTCTGCAGACATGGCATAACTATCTTAGTTTCCGAATGATCTACTTGGGTCTGCAGGGGGTGGGATTTTAGGCCTTGACGTATCGTCTGGTTGCGGACCATGTCTCTTCTTGTTACTTCAACCACCTTCCTCAGATACCTCATTTCTGAGGTTTAGATCTGGCTTTTGTGGGTAGTAGTCATTGCCCATGACTCGCATCCATATGTCAAAACTGGGACATAGGTGGAGCGGTATACAGCCATCTTCGTTTTCTTACTAATCTCTCTCTAGCTGAGGAATCCTCGATTTATGGCCTGAAAAAGTCTCACAGCTGCTGCTTTTCAAGTGGCCAACTCTTCTTTGATGCCTCTCTTTCGGTCTATAATAGCACCGAGGTATTTAAAGTGGTCGACCTGCTTCAGGACCTGTTCTCCCAGCTTAATCTGATGTCTTCTTTCTTCTCGTGATATCACCACGGATTTTGTTTTAGAGCTGCTTATGACCATCCCTCTCTTCTCCAGCTCTTCCTTCCAGACTTGCAGGTTGGATTGGAGATGTGCCTCTGATTTAGCAATCAGGGCAAACTAGGCGTCGCTAGGGGTCGGAGTATCTGCTCTAGGATTCTAGAGTAGATTTTACCAGGGACACTGAGAAGGGATATGCCTCTATGGTTTCTACAAGAGAAAGAGGACACCTTGGTGGACAGAGGAAGTCCAAGAAAAAATAAGAGAGAAGAAAATGGCATGGAAACAATACTTAGGAGCTAAAAACACAGCAGGACAAATAGAGAAATATAGAGAATATGTGACACTCAGAACAGAAGCAAAGAACAAGGTGCTAGCAGCAAAACAGAAGCCATGGGAAGAATTTGGAGAAAAGCTAGAAAAAGATGCGCAAGAAAACCAGAAATTGTTCTATAAGACCCTAAAGAACATGAGGAAGGAAAAACAATGCCCTCTCAAATTTATAAAGGACAAGAAGGCAAATTGCCTTCTGTGCTAGTGGTTATCATTTCTGATGCTTGACCTTGCTCACCATAAAGGAGTTCTGAGAAATATTCTTTCCATCTTTCCATTACTTCCTTCGGGGCAGTAAGCAATTTGCCTTCCTTGTCCTTTATAAATTTGAGAGGGCATTGTTTTTCCTTCCTCATGTTCTTTAGGGTCTTATAGAACAATTTCTGGTTTTCTTGTGCATCTTTTACTAGCTTTTCTCCAAATTCTTCCCAGGACTTCTGTTTTGCTGCTAGCACTTTGTTCTTTGCTTCTGTTCTGAGTGTCACATATTCTCTATATTTCTCTATTTGATTTTCTGCAGTGTTTTTAGCTCCTAAGTATTGTTTCCATGCCATTTTCTTCTCTTTTATTTTCTCTTTGACTTCCTCTGTCCACCAAGGTGTCCTCTTTCTCTTGTTCCCAAGTCGGACTTCACCACATGCTTCTGCAGCAGCTGTCTTTATGATGTCCTTGAATTTAAGCCAGAGGGTTTCCAAGTCATCAGGTCGTTCTTCTGTGTTGCTCACTGCTGTAGCAATAAGCTCCTGATATATGGTCTTAATTTCTGGCTCTCTCAGCTTGTAGGTCCTAATGCTCATTTCTCCTGCTCGTTTACTTGGTTTCTTGCGTGATGTTGGGCAGTTCCTAGGCTGAGCAACTCTTTCAGTTGTTCTTTTGATTGTAAGCAGGTAGTGATCACTTCCAATCTCTGGCCCCCTCCAGACTCTTGCATCTCGGACATATCTGAATGAGCTTCTCCGAACAATGGCATAGTCGATCACTGACTTCTCATTCTTGGTTGGTTCACATCTAATGTATGCATGTATGCGCTTATGGGGGAACTTTGTGTTTGTAATGATCAGATTCTGCTCACTGCAGAATCTAAGGAGTCGCTTTCCATTGTCATTGAGAGTATCTTCTCCATATCTTCCGATAACTCCACCCCATCTAGCATGGTCATTTCCAACCCTGGCATTGAAATCTCCGAGCATGATAACTTCATCTAGGCAGTCATCCACTGTCCTTTGAAGCAGCTCGAAGAATTCCTCTTGACCTCTGCTCTCTCATCCTCATTTGGCCCATACACTATGACCAGGTTGACTATGGTTTCTCCTTCTTTTAGTTTTACAACCATAATGCGCTCCGAGACAAAGTTCCATCCCTTGATACTATCTTTTTGATTTTGGGCCACAATGCAACCCACGCCCCCTTTAGCTCTTTCAGATTTGGGTACACCACTGTAGCGCAACGTGTTGCCATCGAGATCCATAACTCCTTTTCCTTTTTTCTTCGTTTCCCTTACAGCCAGGATTTCTAGTTTTGCTTTCCTAGTCTCTTCCACCAGCTCCTCTTCTTTCCCATTTATAAAATTCTTATGTTCCAAGTTCCATAAGTCAAGTCCGTTCCAGTTCGTCGCCTTTAAAATCAGTCCCCCGTTTTTCTCTCTTGCAGTTCGCGTAAATCATTATTTAAAAGCAAACAGTGATTGGCCTGTTGTGCCTTTGCATGGTGGAGGGGCTGCTTCCTTACGGCTGTCGTGAAAAATTCTAATCCACATATATAAATGAGAAAATAAATGTAAAGCCTAACGAAGTAATTTAATAGAAGGAAAGAAGAATGGTAAAAGACCAGTGCTTTTCCCAATAGCGTACACCTGCGTTGTAGAACGCCATAATAAATGTAACGCTTCCACGTTTGATAGTAAAAGCCTACTGCATAAACTACACGCGTTTCTAAAAATAAAACTGGTACTGTATTTCTTGGACGACCTTGATAGACACACTGCTTAATGACCTAGATATAATATTACATTAATGTCATTATATACACTACGTTAACCAAAAAGACAGACGGGCTTAGAAGAGAGAGAGATGCACGGAGGAACGCATGCAATGCTACCAAGTCGTCTCGCGATTTAAAAATTAATGCCACCCCACGCGAAAGGCATGCAGGCTTGATTTTTTTTTCAAATAGACAGTGATAAAAAACACTAACGATACGAGGTAAGGTTTTAAAAAAAACATGTTTAATCCTTATTAGGAAACATGACACAATACTGTTTTACGTCTGAAATCCTGACTTTATACTGACAGAACAGTCGAAAAGGCAGGACAGGTGGCGGTTTGAAAATAAAAAAACAAATACACGACTATCCTAGAATAATACATATTTTGAACGAAGCCACTTAACCCCATTAAACTTATATATTCTTGTACCTTAAGACTTGCTGACAAAGAATATGTTATGTGTTACGCAAATGGTCTAGTACTTAATAAATTATAGCCAAAATACTATAGTGAGGTTGTCTGACAGCACAAGATCATATTTGCTCATAATGGCTGTTTGAACAACACTGCTTTAGGGAAATGAGGCCAACAAGTTAGATACGATTTGATTGGCTGTAGAAATATGTAAGGCGAAACCGGATTAGTCGGACTGCAAATACTAGTTGGTTGTTAATGGTTACGGTAGGATGGGTAAAGTTTTTTCAAAGGCTCTTGTAAACATGGTCTCATTGGTTAGAGCGTTCGATATAGGCAAATAGAAGCGTCAGTTCAGGGCCAGTTTTGAAAATATAGTTTGTGAGAAGCAAGTGCGTGGCGAGCAAGCTAATATTTTTTCTAATAAAAGCCTGGGATAAGGCAGATCAAAATTGTGCCAGAATTCATCGCCAGTCAACGTACTTGTGTATATTTCCTTGAATTGGACCGTGGTACTGAAGTATTAGAGCAGCACCTGGTCTGAGTTTTGCTGGATCCAGAGGGCTGGCAGCAGACTCCTTGTCCAAGATATCGACCAGTGGTGTATTTCAAGATAACTGAGAAGCAAGAGAGCAGAGGAGACAGTTTTCCTGCCGCCGACTCAGAAGTTAAGAATTCGTCAGCCAGAGCAGCTCACCCTTGTATAACCCCCTTTAAAAATTGACTGTAATACTAAAGCAAGAGGGACAGTTATTTTTTTACAAAGAAAAAGAACTGTGAACCCTTCAAGATTATTTCCACCATTAACAAACACATGAAGTCGAGATGACAAACAACAACATAGCTTCAAAAGCCAGTATTACCTCTTAATACCAGAGCATAACACTACACATATATTGTAATAATATTCTATGTCAGGACAAAGATCCTTTGTATAAATTTTGTACATAGACATTGAGTTTACTTTTGATTGTGATTCCTGATTCACTCTGTAGTTGGATCAGGATATCTATTCTTGAAGGAAATTAATACATAATTTAAAAGTTAACACTTGACTTACTTAAGCTAGTCTTCTAGAGTGTTATATGTATGTGCTTGTCATAGTGTTGTGAATCTTAAATAAAGTGTTTAATTGTCTGTTGTTGTTGTTGTAAACTTACACTTCATCAATATCATAACCCTAGACATTCAACGTAGTCATCACAATATTCCAGAATAAGTCTGACTGAGGTCTAAATGTGGTAGCAAAGTAAGGTCATCTGTAACACACCACACATATTATATACAGATACCTTCACAGCTGATCTCAGTCAGTACACTAAGTCCCTATAAATATTTATATAATCCCAACTTACCACAACGGCCTCCTTTTTCAGCCGGGCTTGGGACCGGCCTAGGCGGAGTTGACATAATCTACCAACATGCAATAATAAAAATAGCGAAAGAAAAACAAAATAAAACATGCTGTCTAAGCTATAAATGGGTTCCCGAATCTGATCGTGCATTAGGAAAGGCATAAGTAACCTTCTTCTTCTTCTTTCGTTCGCTTGAACTATATTGTCTATATCTGCAATGTACTTTCTTTTATAAACTTCACTGTCTTTTGTAGTTCATACAGAGGTCCATATAGTTTTGCTTCCAGTGTTGTTTCTCTGGGCCAGTGGGTTTGCCTCAATATATCATATTCGGGGCAATCTTGAAGTACATGTTCCGCAGTCTGGGGTGCCTGTCCACCTGTACACATGGCTGAATTGCCAATCTTGAATTTTGTATGCATGTGGCTGCGGAGGCGTGTCGTAAATTTATTTTGAGAGAAAGAGTCTTGTAAATAGTGATCCCGTTTAGAGTTGAGAATGATGGTGAAAGCTCAGTGATATAAAGGGTTAGAAAGTAAATAGTTGTTTCACAGAGTGCTGGGGAGAGTAAGGACAGACCTTTTTACGACAATCTGTTTCTCTCAATCTACTCCTTAAACTCTCCAGGCTAAAGGATTATTTGCCAGTTTCCAAACACACATGCGCTCACACCAATTTGGTGCTTCAAACACACGGACGTTACGTGAATACAGACTATATTAAACAGATATGGGTAAATTGGGCTTGGGTATTCCAACACAGTACTAAATAAGTTTTACGTGTTTATTTATCATTAAAAAATCATTCACGACATGTATCATTTGTTTACAAGCAAAATATCATAGGTACAGAAAATACAAATAACAAGGTGCGGAGAGGTTTTAGGAGTAGTTTACTACGCCCATCCCTCTTGATGAGTAGAGTATCCACTACGCCCAATTTATGTATGGGTAGAAGGAAAAATCCTCTCAATGAAAGCAAATGAAAGACAGAGATAAACCCAGAGTCACAAAGACAGGTAATTATCAGAAAAATAGTATTTACCATGTAGTAAATTAGCAAATAGTTTTTGCAACAATAAATCTCCTGTCATTCATGCTCTTGATGGCCATCACACATTTGTTCACACACACTTACCGATCGTAGAACCTGGCACTCCATAGAAATAAAAAAAACATCAATTAAACAATCGTCGTAGGTCTTCTGTGTCCAGCCCCAGATTATCAGGTTTATGTGTTAGTACAGACCCGAAATCGCTGGAAGGTGAAGCTGATTGTTCTGGTTTTTTGTTATGTTAAAGGAAAAGTTCTACTGGATGGCACAGTCTTAGATTCAGGTGGTGAATATGGTATGGTCCCCCTCATTGATTTCGCCGCTGGTGGTAAAAAATCCTTAAGGCGTGATGATAACAAACTGACCGGTAAGGCATGGTTTACTTCGAGGGTTTTAAAATCCAGTTGAAGAAAATTATGCACAGTCAGTGTTCGGAAAATTTCTATTTTTTCTTTTCGTAATAGAGCAGTAAAGTAATGCAAAATAAGCTCTGGCAATGTTCTTCTCCAGTTAAATCTTAATTTAATTGATGAGGTGATAAATTGTACTGGGGGGTGGGGGGGGGGGGGGGCTTTATTTTCTGTAATGTTAAGATAGCGGAATCACAACAGGATCGCCACAAGTTAAAATTTAAAACACAGTCTCATCAAATTCTGGATGTTTTTTAAGAACTGAGTCTGCAGGACTCTGATATAAAAGGGGGGATGTTTATGCTTTGCTTTGCTTTGCTGGGATGCAAAGGTTAGGATCACCTATATGAAAAATAGAAAACATGTAATTCCATACCGAAAAATTCAAATAACATTCTAAAGCGCGATAAATTTAACCGCGATAAGACTATTATATGCACTCGCGTATTTAATTATGTATTTTAAGAAAACATCTTCGCGAGTTAATGATTAAAACACACATACATATATCAAGAACTTTAACTCAATTAGCTAGTTAAAAATTCCTTCGCGACCTTAAAAAGTTAATTTATAAGCATTTTAAGCAAGGTCTATTATCTTTGGAAATACTAATAATAGATATATCATTAAGTTTTAAAATGGAAACTTTTGAGATAGGATTTAATTTAAGAGATTTAAATCAACACAAAATCCAATGAAAAATAAAAAATTAATGAACTAGCCCACTGATCACTAAAACTACTATATATTATACCGTTTAGCACAGAATAACTACACTCCAATATAGCCAAGAATCCAGAGGGAATTCTAGCAGGATTTAACTATAAGCTAGTGAATTTTAAAATGTCTGGCAACGAGTGATAAAATGGCATTCTTCTTTCAGGGTTTCTATATATATGAAATGGAATGAAAGATTGGGGGACATGTTAGAATCTAACACCTTTCTTGAAACTTTAGGTAAAATTGAGATTCCAGCCGCCCGCTCCTCGTCCGGTTATCCAATTCTGTGGTCGCACTTCGTCTTGCTCGTTCGTTCTGTATTTTCGAGCGGTTTTTCTGGTTGACACAGAGATGTTCGAAATTCCTGGCGAGAGACTAGCTTGGTTCGCTCTTAAATCCCTCATTGTCCTTATGAATTGCATGCCATTTCTTCCGTTTGGTTTAAGCAACGCCTTTAAAGCAGGCGTACTGACCAAGGTAAGGAAAAATAACTGCTCTTGATTGCTCTGAGATTAGACGTGGGCGTGGTTTAAAACCTCTCCTTAAATCAATGCGATTCTCTGAATGCACGGAAGATAACAGTCTACCATATTAAGTAGCAAAAACGTGTTGACAATCTACGTGGAAAGGTTGCATGCTAATGAGTCCACGTTTTTTCTGTTGTTGCATTTACTTATGAGTCCAGGTGGAGGAATTCCCGTTTTGACGAGAAGTTACAACAATATTCGGGGGCACTGATGCTACGAGGTATCTGCTATCATAATCATCTAAAACTTCAGGGATAATTGCAGCTGAGTTTTCAATCGTCCGTCACAAGGCAGTTGTGTTCCTGTTCTGAGGCGCAGAATGACAATTTGTTTCTTGATCTGTTCATAGAGCTTGGTAGTCATCCTGTGTTTGGTGTTGGTGGCAGCTTTCTGATGGATTTGATCATCTTTTTCTTCTGATGGTACGTAACTGGTACATCCGGTTGCTCGTCTGCAGCACCTTCTTTAGCCAGGCCGTCTGCTCTCTCGTTTCCTGGTATTCCACAATGAGACGGTATCCACTGCATGGCGACCCTGCTCTGGTTGCACAGTTCAGAAAGTAGGGCCTTGTATACCTAGCAATTTTCTGGACTGAAGTGCTTGGAGTGGCCGATCTTGCATCTGTCGGGAATACTTACTAGGCTGTGGACCGAGATTGGGGTGTTCAAATTCAGTTTTCTCAGTTGCCACCTTGATTGCCTGGACTTCTGCAATCATAGTTGTTACAGAATTCCCCGTTGGTACTCTGACCGTATCCCTAGTGTTGTTTGGGTATTCTATGTACACTCCTCTCCTCCCTTCTTTACTGCATTCTGTGCTGACCCATCCGTGTATACTCGGACCCAGAGGTCCTGTGGGTATTCATCATCCAGGAAACTGAGAGTGACTGTCCTAACGTTGGCACGCTATGTCTTGTTCATACCCTGTCGAATATTTCCTTTTCACTTTTGTCTGGATGTGTACTTGGTAGTCCAGGCTTCCTCACTCCAAGGGGTTTGTTTAGGCACAGACTTTGAAAGGTAACATGCACCCTACATTATAAAGCTGAAACAGTATAACGAGAAGAGAAACGACCCATTTTGTTTTAGTGTAACTTTAGCAAAAGTAATTTCTGGTGAGTTAGAAAGTACCAAAAAAATCTAAAAAATAAGATAGCCAAGTCTGTGGCCGTAGATAAGCAGCATATGGTGGAACACCAGTATGAGGTCAGACCAACAGGAAAAGAACTTCTATGACCTAATCCCTCTTTCCTACAAGGCCACCTGTATTATTTAGATAAATCTTACCATTACCTATATAAATGATAATATTTACACACTAAAAATACAGGGGATGGGAGGACAGACAGAGCTAGGTCCATAAGAATTCTTTTCTGTATGACCGACATGACTGGTGTTCCCATATCTGCTTATCTGGTTCTTGGCTATCTTTTTTTTTTTACTTTTGGTTCACGTTCTTTGGATCAAATTACTTTGCTAAAGTACGACTAACACAAAATGGTCGTTTCTCTTTCGTTATACACTGTTTTCAGCTTTATAATGTAGGGTGCATTGTTACCTTCAAAAGTCTGTGCAAAACAAACCCCTTTGTTGTTAGAGAGGAATAGCCTGGACTAACCAGACACATCCAGACCAAACAGTGAAAAGGAAATAGATTCGAACAGGATTATTTAACAGAACAGCGTGCAACGTAAGGACATCAGGGTTCATTTTCCTGGATGGTTATAATACCCACAAGGGATCTCCTGGGTCCCGAGTAATACACGGATGGGGTCAGCACAGAATGGTGCAGTAAAGGGGGAGAATGGAGTTAGCCAGGAGTGTATTGCATAGGGAATAACCCCAAACAACACTAGGGATACGGTCAGAGTACCAACTGGGAAAATTCTGTAACAACTATGATGCAGAAGTCCAGGCAATTCAAGGTGGCAACTGAGAAAGACTGTTGAACACCAATCTTTGGTTAGGAATTCCACAGCCTGTTAGTATTCCCGACAGATGCAAAGATCGGCACTCCAAGCATACTTCAGTCCAGAAAATTGCTAGGTATACAAGCCCTAGACATTCTGAGAGCTGTGCAACCAGGCGCAGGGTAGTCGCCATGCAGTGAATACAGTCTCATTGTGGAATACGAGAGGAAAGGAAACGCAAGAGATGCAGACGGGCCTGGCATGAAAGAAGGTGAAAGCTGCAGACGAGCCAACCGGATGTACCAGTTTACGTACCATCAGAAGAAAAAGATGAGAGTCAATCCACCAGAAAGCTACCAACTCCAACCACAGGATGACCAACCAAACTATGAACAGATCAGAACAAGGATGTCATTCTTGCGCCTTCAGAAACAGAAGACACAACTGCCTTGTGACGGTGACGATGATGAAACTCAGCTGGACCCTGAATTGTTAGATGATATGATAGATACCTCGTAGACATCAGTGCCCCCGATTATTGTTGTAACTTCTCGTCAAACGGGAATTCTATCCACCTGGACTCATAAGAATGCACAACAGAACAAAACGTGGAACTCCATTAGCATCATTAAACCTTTCCACGTAGACGTGTCAACACGTTTTTGCTAACTTAATATGTAGACTGCTATCTTCCGTGCATCAGAGAATCGCATTGATTTAAGGAGAGGTTAAACCACACGCCACCACGTCTATCTCCAGAGCAATTCAAGAGCAGTTATTTTCCTTACCTTGGTCAGTACGCCCAGCTTTAAATAGGCGTTGCTTAAACCTGAACGGAAGAAACCCATGGCATGCAAAAATCAAAGACATATTGAGGATCTAAGAGCGAAAACCAAGCTAGTCTCTCGCAGGAATTTCACATCTCTGTGTCAACCAGAGAAAACCGCTCGAAATATACAGAACGAACGAGCCAAGACGAAGCGACACAGAATTGGATAACCGGGAACGAGGAAGCGGGCGGCTTGGAATCACAATTTTACCTAAAGTTCAAGAAAGGTGGTGTTAGATTCCTAACATGTCCCCCCATTTCTTTCATTCCATTTCATAATATATAGAAAACCCTGAAGAATGCAATTTTATCACTCGTTGCCAGACATTTTTAAAATTCCCCACTAGCTAATAGTTAAAATCCCTGCCTAGACTTCCCTCTGGAATTTCTTGGCTCATATTGGAGTGTAGTGTATTCTGTGCTAAACGGTAAAATATATAGTAGTTTTTTAGTGATCCAGTGGGCTAGTTCATTCATTTTATTTTCAATTGTATTTTGTGTGTTGATTTTAACATCTTCTTAAAGTAAAACCTAATCTCAAAAGTTTCCAGTTTTTAAAACTTTAATGATATATCTATTATAGTTATTTCCAAAGATAATAGATGCTTAAAATGCCTTAAATTAACTTTTTATGGTCGCGATGGGAATTTTTCACTAGCTAAAGGTGTTAAGTTTCTTGATATATGTATGGGGTGGTTTCAATCATTAAACTCGCGAAGTGTGTTTCTTTAAATACATAATTAAAATACGCGGAGATGGCATATAATAGTCTTAACTGTATAATTTTATCGCGCTTATAGAATGTTATTTGATTTTTTCGGTATGAATTTACCATGTTTTCTATTATTCATATAGGGTTTGATCCCTAAACCTTTGCATCCCAGCAAAGCACAGCAAATCATTAAACATTAATTATCAGAGTCCTGCAGACTCAGTTTCTTAAACAACTCCCCAGAATTTGATGATGAGACTGTGTTTTATATTTTTAACCTTTGTTGCCGATCCTGGTATTGTTGAATATCCTCTATCTAACAATACCAAAAATAAAGCCCCCCCCCCCCCCCCCCCACCCCCCAGTACAATTTAACACTTCATCAATAAAAATAAGATTTTAACTGGAAGAAGAAACATTGCCAGAGCTTTATTTGCAATTAATTTACCTGCTCCTATTACGAAAGAAAAATAGAAATCTTCCGAACTCTGACTGTGCATATTTCTTCGACTGGATTTTTAAACCCTCGAAGAAAACCATGCCTTACCGGTCAGTTGGTTAATCACACGCCTTAAGGAATTTTTTCTCACGAGCGGCGAAATCAAATGAGACCTTTCCATTATTCATCCACCTGTTGAGAAATAACAGGATTTTTCTTCTAACCCATACATAATATTGTAACACCTCTTTTAAGAGTAAATTACATTTACTGTTGGTTACATCATCTATTTTTCTGATAATTACCTGTCTTTGGAACTGGGTTTATCTCTGTCTATTTCAAGAGGGAAGGGCGTCCGTGCGTAGTGGATACTACTCATCATAAACCCCTCCCCACCTTGTTATTTGTATTTTCTGTACCTATGATATTTTGAGCTTGTAAACAAATGATACATGTCGTGAATGATTTTTTTTTTAATGATAAATAAACACGTAAAACTTATTTAGTACTGTGTTGGAATACCCAAGCCCAATTTACCCATATCTGTTTAATATAGTCTATATTCACGTAACGTCGTGTGTTTGAAGCACCAAATTGGTGTGAGCGCATGTGTGTTTTGGAAACTGGCAAATAATCCTTTAGCCTGGAGAGTTTAAGGAGTAGATTGAGAGAAACAGATTGTCGTAAAAAAGGTCTGTCCTTACTCTCCCCAGCACTCTGTGAAACAACTATTTACTTTCTAACCCTTTATATCACTGAGCTTTCACCATCATTCTCAACTCTAAACGGGATCACTATTTACAAGACTCTTTCTCTCAAAATAAATTTACGACACGCCTCCGCAGCCACATGCATACAAAATTCAAGATTGGCAATTCAGCCATGTGTACAGGTGGACAGGCACCCCAGACTGCGGAACATGTACTTCAAGATTGCCCCGAATATGATATATTGAGGCAAACCCACTGGCCCAGAGAAACAACACTGGAAGCAAAACTATATGGACCTCTGTATGAACTACAAAAGACAGTGAAGTTTATAAAAGAAAGTACATTGCAGATATAGACAATATAGTTCAAGCGAACGAAAGAAGAAGAAGAAGGTTACTTATGCCTTTCCTAATGCACGATCAGATTCGGGAACCCATTTATAGCTTAGACAGCATGTTTTATTTTGTTTTTCTTTCGCTATTTTTATTATTGCATGTTGGTAGATTATGTCAACTCCGCCTAGGCCGGTCCCAAGCCCGGCTGAAAAAGGAGGCCGTTGTGGTAAGTTGGGATTATATAAATATTTATAGGGACTTAGTGTACTGACTGAGATCAGCTGTGAAGGTATCTGTATATAATATGTGTGGTGTGTTACAGATGACCTTACTTTGCTACCACATTTAGACCTCAGTCAGACTTATTCTGGAATATTGTGATGACTACGTTGAATGTCTAGGGTTATGATATTGATGAAGTGTAAGTTTACAACAACAACAACAGACAATTAAACACTTTATTTAAGATTCACAACACTATGACAAGCACATACATATAACACTCTAGAAGACTAGCTTAAGTAAGTCAAGTGTTAACTTTTAAATTATGTATTAATTTCCTTCAAGAATAGATATCCTGATCCAACTACAGAGTGAATCAGGAATCACAATCAAAAGTAAACTCAATGTCTATGTACAAAATTTATACAAAGGATCTTTGTCCTGACATAGAATATTATTACAATATATGTGTAGTGTTATGCTCTGGTATTAAGAGGTAATACTGGCTTTTGAAGCTATGTTGTTGTTTGTCATCACGACTTCATGTGTTTGTTAATGGTGGAAATAATCTTGAAGGGTTCACAGTTCTTTTTCTTTGTAAAAAAAATAACTGTCCCTCTTGCTTTAGTATTACAGTCAATTTTTAAAGGGGGTTATACAAGGGTGAGCTGCTCTGGCTGACGAATTCTTAACTTCTGAGTCGGCGGCAGGAAAACTGTCTCCTCTGCTCTCTTGCTTCTCAGTTATCTTGAAATACACCACTGGTCGATATCTTGGACAAGGAGTCTGCTACCAGCCTCTGGATCCAGCAAAACTCAGACATGGTGCTGCTCTACTACTTCAGTACCACGGTCCAATTCAAGGAAATATACACAAGTACGTTGACTGGCGATGAATTCTGGCACAATTTTGATCTGCCTTATCCCAGGCTTTTATTAGAAAAATATTAGCTTGCTCGCCACGCACTTGCTTCTCACAAACTATATTTTCAAAACTGGCCCTGAACTGACGCTTCTATTTGCCTATATCGAACGCTCTAACCAATGAGACCATGTTTACAAGAGCCTTTGAAAAAAACGTTACCCATCCTACCGTAACCATTAACAACCAACTAGTATTTGCAGTCCGACTAATCAGGAGTCGCCTTACATATTTCTACAGCCAATCAAATCGTATCTAACTTGTTGGCCTCATTTCCCTAAAGCAGTGTTGTTCAAACAGCCATTATGAGCAAATATGATCTTGTGCTGTCAGACAACCTCACTATAGTATTTTGGCTATAATTTATTAAGTACTAGACCATTTGCGTAACACATAACATATTCTTTGTCAGCAAGTCTTAAGGTACAAGAATATATAAGTTTAATGGGGTTAAGTGGCTTCGTTCAAAATATGTATTATTCTAGGATAGTCCGTGTATTTGTTTTTTTTTTTTTTATTTTCAAACCGCCACCTGTTCTGCCTTTTCGACTGTTCTGTCAGTATAAAGTCAGGATTTCAGACGTAAAACAGTATTGTGTCATGTTTCCTAATAAGCATTAAACATGTTTTTTAAAACCTAACCTCGTATCGTTAGTGTTTTTTATTACTGTTTATTTGAAAAAATCAGGCCTGCATGCCTTTCGCGTTGGCACTTTTTAATCGCGAGACGACGTGGTAGCATTGCCTCGTTCCTCCGTGCATCTCTCTCTCTTCTTCTCTAAGCCCGTCTGTCTTTTTAGGTTAACGTAGTGTGTTATAATGACATTAATGCTAATATTATATCTAGGTCATTAAGCAGTTTGCGTATCTCAAGGTTTCTAAGAAACACAGTACCCTAGTTTTATTTTTTAGACACGCGTGTAGTTTTATGCAGACGGAGCAGAAAAAGGGGTTTTTTGTTCAGCCATTATGGCGTTCTACAACACAGGCGTACGCTATTGTGACCGCACTGGTCTTTTTTACCATTCTTCTTTCTTTCTATTGAATTACTTCGTTAGGCTTTACATTTATTTTTCTCATTTATATATGTGGATTAGAATTTTTCACGACAGCCGTAAAGGAAGCTACCTTTCTATTCTATGCAAACCCATTTTAAGCAAGTCTGTGCCAATCACCATGTTTGGCTTTAATTTCTGTTGTTCTTAACGTTGTTTCAGAGAGAAAACTGACTCGACATATTTAAAGGCGACGAACTGGAACGGACCTTCGACTTATGAACTCTGGAACATAAGAAGTATTCCATGGGAAAGAAGAAGGACCTGGTGGAACAGTCTAGGAAAGCAAAATTAGAAATCCACTGGCTAACGGAAACAAAGAAAAAGAAGACTCAGTTTTTTATTTTATTTTAGGATCTCGATGGCAACATTTCGAAATTCTCTACAGTGGTGTAACCCAATCTGAAAGAGCTAAAGGGGTACGTGGGTTGCAATTGTGGCCAACAAACAGAAAAAATCGCATCAACAAGATGAAACTTTGTCTCGAAGCGCCATTAATGGTTGTAAAACTAAGAAGAAGGACAAACCATAGTCAACCTGAGAAATAGTGTAATGGCCAAATGAGGATGAAAGAGCAGAGTCAAAAGGTAAAGGTCTTCGAGCTAGCTTCAAACGAGGTAACACTGGATGACTGCCTAGATGAAGTTATCATGCTTGCAGATTTTCAAATGCCAAGTTGGAAGTGAAGTATGCTAGATGGACTGGGAGTTATCGGAAGATATGGAGAAGATACTCTCAATGACAATGGAAAGCGACCGTCCTTAGATTCTGCACGTGAGCCTTAATCCAGAGATGATTGCAGGTATCAAAGTTCCCACAAAAGCGCAAGTGCAGAGTGCATACATTTAGATGTGAACCAACAAAAGAATGAGAAGGGTGAACTATGCCATTGTTAGGGAAAGCTCATTCAAATAATACACGGGACATAAGCTCCACGAGTCTGGAGCGGGAGAGATTGGAAGTGATCACTACCTGCTTACAATCAAAAGAACAACTGAAAAGAGTTGCTCAGACCGGAACTGCGAACCCAACATCACGCAAGGCAACCAAGTAAACGAACGGGAGAAATGAGCATTAAGACCTACAAGCTGATAGAGCCAGAAAAAAGTGCCATAGATATCAGGAGCTTATTGCTACAGCGGTGAGAAACACAGAAGAAACAACCTGATGACTTGGAAACCCTCTGGAAAATTCAACTTTTTTACATCATAAAGACAGCTGCTGCAGAAGCATGCGGTGAAGTCCGACTTGGGAACCAGAGAAAGAGGACACCTTGGTGGACAAAGGAAGTCAAAGAGAAAATAAGAGAGAAGAAAATGGCATGGAAACAATACTTAGGAGCTAAAAACCACTGCAGGTTAAATAGAGAAATATAGAGAATATGTGATACTCAGAACAGAAGCAAAGAACAAGGTGCTAGCAGCAACACAGAAGTACTGAGTAGAATTTGGAGAAAAGCTAGTAAAAGATGCACAAGAAAACCAGAAATTGTTCTATAAGACCCTAAAGAACATGAGGAAGGAAAAACAAAGCCCTCCAAAATTTATAAAGGACAAGGAAGGCAAATTGCTTACTGCCCCGAAGGAAGTAATGGAAAGATGGAAAGAATATTTCTCAGAACTCCTTTATGGTGAGCAAGGTCAAGCATCAGAAATGATAACCACTAGCACAGAAGGCAATTTGCCTTCTTGTCCTTTATAAATTTGAGAGGGCATTGTTTTTCCTTCCTCATGTTCTTTAGGGTCTTATAGAACAATTTCTGGTTTTCTTGTGCATCTTTTTCTAGCTTTTCTCCAAATTCTTCCCAGGACTTCTGTTTTGCTGCTAGCACCTTGTTCTTTGCTTCTGTTCTGAGTATCACATATTCTCTATATTTCTCTATTTGTCCTGCTGTGTTTTTAGCTCCTAAGTATTGTTTCCATGCCATTTTCTTCTCTCTTATTTTCTCTTTGACTTCCTTTGTCCCCCAAGGAGTCCTCTTTCTCTTGTAGAAACCATAGAGGCATATCCCTTCTCAGTGTCCCTGGTAAAATCTACTCTAGAATCCTAGAGCAGATACTCCGACACCTAGCGACGCCTAGTTGCCCTGAGTGCTAAATCAGAGGCACATCTCCAATCCAACCTGCAAGTCCGGAAGGAAGAGCTGGAGAAGAGAGGGGTGGTCATAAGCAGCTCTTAAACAAAATCCGTGGTGATATCACGAAAAGCAAGAAGACATCAGATTAAGCTGGGATAACAGGTCCTGAAGCAGGTCGACCACTTTAAATACCTCGGTGCTATTATAGACCGAAAGAGAGGCATCAAAGAAGAGTTGGCCACTTGAAAAGCAGCAGCTGTGAGACTTTTTCAGGCCATAAATCGAGGATTCCTCAGCTAGAGAGAGATTAGTAAGAAAACGAAGATGGCTGTATACCGCTCCACCTATGTCCCAGTTTTGACATATGGATGCGAGTCATGGGCAATGACTACTACCCACAAAAGCCAGATCTAAACCTCAGAAATGAGGTATCTGAGGAAGGTGGTTGAAGTAACAAGAAGAGACATGGTCTGCAACCAGACGATACGTCAAGGCCTAAAATCCCACCCCCTGCAGACCCAAGTAGATCATTCGGAAACTAAGATGGTTTGGCCATGTCTGCAGAATGGGAGAAGATCGGCTACCACGACAAGCATGGGAAACAAAGAGCCAAGGATCCAGACCCCGAGGACGACCCAGAGTCCGCTGGGCGGACAACATTAGACAATCTTTGAAGGACCGAGGACTAGAATGGAACCAGGCCAGGAGGAAGACAGCCGATAGGATAGTCTGGCGCTCTCTCTTCCAAACCTCTACACCTCACGGTAGAAGGGGAACTACTAATTAAGAAAGTAAGTATCTCCCATATAGTAAAGTCTAAAAGTGCGTTCCAATTTTACGTACATTTTCTAAACCAGATTTTCCTACTCGATCTTTTTTAGTTTTATACTGACCTCAACCTCACAGTTACAGCCAACTTCTATGCAACACAGACTAGCTCGGGCGTTGGCGTAGCTGGCGAGTCCTTTTTAGGGCTTTATGCTAACAGATAGATAATGGTGGTCCTTTTCAGGACTTAGTATCTATCAACGCTGATCGAACATCATCAGCAAATGCCAGCCCTGAAATACAGACCTGTCTCATCTTCCAGTACCCCACTGAATACTTTCTTGTTCTCTCCTTACATGCCTTGATGACATCGTCCATGAGGAGTATGAAATGATAAGGTGACAGGATATCACCTTGTCTTACACCAGTGGTGGTCTTGAACTCTTCTGTCATATGGTTTGCTGTCCTCAAATAATTTCTGCAAGACTTGTAGAAGCTCTGTATAGCATGAATCAGAGGTGCTGGAATGTTCTTCCTTGCCAACAGTCCCAAAGATTGCTCCAGGGGACTCTGTCAAACGCCTTTTCCAGATCTATGAAACAAAGATGGATCTCACTCTTATACTCAAGGGCTTTTTTACTCAGCTGTCTGAGTGGAAATAGAAGGACAAGAAGGGAAACATGAGCATAGCACAACATACAAAAGGGTCACCGGCAATGAGAAGGGACAACATCAGGGATAATACGGCCACATGGAAAGGACTAACAAATGCACTCAAGGAAAAGATTCACGTTCGGTAAATGATAACAGATATCAACCATGAGAGGTCAGGCAAGACACCAACATGCACTGGAGACAGAAACAGACAGGACGCGAAAAGAAGGAGACGAATGCGCATCACCGGGGAACACCGATGGGAAATTATATGGTGAACCCGGTATATAAAACGTATGGAAGTACACCGTGCCAAGCGCAACAAGAAAGAAGTAACGAATGGTGAAAGCAGGGTAGATATTCCCAAGACAGAGAGAACAGTCAACAAAAACGTCAAGAAAGGATAGGAAAAATTCAGAAGCTGATAAATACACCACCCCAACATGATAGAATTCTTCAAACGTTTGTAGTGGACAACCATGACGTATTTGCTCTTAGCGACATAGAATTGGGTAGAACACAAACGGTGAAGATAGACATCGAAACTGAGTCCGGAAAGGTTGTCAGTAAGAAGCAATACAGGACTCCACTCAAATCGAGAGAGATAGTGGAGAAGGCTATCGATGAGATGTTAACCTCTGGGGTCATACAAATTGTGAAAGTCACAAAACAGGACAGCAGTCACAGATTTTGCTGTGACTATAGGGCGTTGAACAGCATTACGAAGACCGTAACACACCCCATTCCAAGGATAGATGGCATCATAGCGCTGTTGGGAAAGACAGAATGGTTCACTACGTTGTATACCAGATCCGGATTCGGGTACACACCATTGATGGAGGAAGCCAAGAAGAAAAGCTAATTTTATACGCATGTAGGAACGTTCGCTTTAAATGGCATGCCATTCGGACTGAAAGGCAGTCCCGCCACATAAATGGTGCTAATGGACGAAGTCCTAAATGGGTACGCAGAAGTTCAACACAGCATACATAGACGACATGTTGGTGCATACGGCAGAATCAGTGCAGAATCATCTGGATCACGTCCGAAAATTGTTCAACAGGCTGAGAGAGCATAACGTCAAGTTAAAGTTGACGAAGTGTAACTTTCTACAGAGGGAAACCAAGTACCTTGGATTTATAGTGAACCAGAACGGAGTTAGACCAGACGAAGACAATGTCAGGGCCATTCGAGAAATGCCTACGCCAACGAACGCTAGAGTAAGAGGTTTTCTGGGGACATGCGAGTATTTTAGGAAGCATGTCATCAACTTCACCCGGGCTGCAGTTTAAGTGACGGCGGAATTCCAGAAGGCTTTCGAATATCTGAAGGAAGCCTTGACGGAACTTCCATTCCTGGCACACCCAGACCCTGATAGGCCGGTGATCCTATATACAGACGCTTCCGGAACAGCTCTTGGAGCATGTCTGGTCCAACCAGCGTTGAATGGAGAGGAACAGATCATACCAAATGTCGGGAACGAGAAACCCATCGTGTTTCTGTCATACAAGTTCAGTAAATCCCAGATGAAATCGGCTGCGATTGAGAGAGAGGGGTTCGCAATCTTTTTTGCGATACAGAAGCTAGACTTCTACCTCAGAGGAGCGCCCTTTACGGTGAGGACAGACCACCAGCCATTGCGTACATGGCTCACCAAAACATCAGAACAGCCCCGCAAACTGCAAACCTGGGCATTGAACCTCCAGAATTATGACGTTACCATAGAACACATCCTAGAAGAACAGAACTCGTGTGCGGATCTATTGTCGAAAATACCATACAAGAAGGACCCGAAAATGTCCGACCAGGAAGTTATAACAGACATCAGTGAGCACTTTCGCCAAGTGAACGTCATAAACTCGAATCAGAATCAACAAGATATCTAATCCCGAAGGGAGATAGGGAGATAAGAGCACGTGTTTTCAACTGATCTGATGAGGCAGGAGAAGGAACCTATAGTGTTCAGCCTGTGGATGCTGGTAAGAGACCCCGTTTCGAACCAATACCGGGTGAGAGGGCAGAAAGATTTATACAGAGTCCCACTAACACACAGAACAACATGCAAGGACAGAGGAAACATAACAATATACATGAACAGATAGGGACACATAGGACTCAAACAACATCAAAGGAAAGGGACTGGAAGAATGTCAATGGGAGAGGAGACAACTGGATAGTACCAATGGGTGAACAAGACGACATAGAGGTTATTTCCAGTGACGATTATGGACACACACCAGCGAGCAATCAGATTGTTACAAGTGCGGAAATCCATGCAGAACCCAGTATAAAACCTAGTCGGTTAACTCCAACCCCTCCCCCTAAACATATAACGAGATCAAGAGTAGATAGGAAGAGATATGCCAGAAGAGGATACGAGAGAGATAGATAGAGATATGCCGGAGGAAGATAGGAGAGAGATAACGCAGGATGCCCTGGTAGATACGCAGTGTAACAATATTTTAGAAGACACGAGAGAGAAAAGAAACGAGTGGAGTAATGCCTAGACAGAGGCATCCGAACCTTACAAGCATACTAGAGCGGCGGAGCAGAGGCGAAATAGATTACAAGAGGAACGCAGGATAGATTTATTACAGGAGATACAGAGAAATTCGCAGGTGTAAAGAAAAGAGAACAGGAGCAGAATAAGGAATACAGAACAACAAAATATGAGAACAGAAACTCAGGACGTGAAAGAAACGTCAGTTAAAGAGTAGGATACGCAGGAAGCGATGGACGACGGGAGCGTACGAGGGACGAAGAGACGTTATACATCATCAAACAAATAATCCGATTATAGGAAGCATCTCACAAAGTCGAAACATGTAAAAGAGGTGAGATCAAAGAGAAAGAATAAGACAAGAAATAGTCATAGAAGAGAGAATAATGAAAGATATCAGTGCACTTTGCGAAAATATTGATTGAAAACGTAAAGTTGATACTATCTTTTTGGTTTTTGGCCACAATGCAACCCACGCCCCCTTTAGCTCTTTCAGATTTGGGTACAAACCACTGTAGAGCAGCGTGTTGCCATCGAGATCCTTGACCTCCTTGTCTCTTTTTCTTTGTTTCCGTTATAGCCAGGATTTCTAGTTTTGCTTTCCTCATCTCTTCCACCAGCTCCTCTTCCTTCCCATTTATACTTCTTGTGTTCCAAGTTCCATAAGTCGAAGTCCGTTCCAGTTCGTCGCCTTTAGAATCAGTCCCGTTTTCTCTCTTGCAGTTCGCGTAATCATTATTTAAAGCAAACAGGTGATTGGCCTGTTGTGCCTTTGCATGGTGGAGGGGCTGCTTCCTTACGGCTGTCGTGAAAAATTCTAATCCACATATATAAATGAGAAAATAAATGTAAAGCCTAACGAAGTAATTTAATAGAAGGAAAGAAGAATGGTAAAAGACCAGTGCTTTTCCCAATAGCGTACACCTGCGTTGTAGAACGCCATAATAAAATGTAGTAGGAGAGATACGGATCGAAGGGATTACCGATCCAAGAGCCGAGAGGCTAATAAGAGTAGTAGGAGAGATACGGATCGATGGGATTACATATCGAGCAGAGAGGCTTGGAAGGAGGAGAGAAATAGAAGCAGTAGTAGGAGAGATACGGATCGACGGGATTACCGATCCAAGAGGCCCTAGGAAGGAGGAGAGAAATATTAGTAGTACAAGTAAAGGAACTACTAGGAATAGATGGAGTTACCGCTTTTGAGTAGCAGAGAGGCGATTAAGAGCAGAGATAGGATATTAGAAGTGCAAGTAGAGGTCGAGGTAGCGACGAATCAAATAATAGAGATCCTGAGAGAAACCATTGAGTACGAGAAATGAAGAAAGTGATGATGGAGAAAAACCGAAACAAACCATAGAAGACGTAAGGAGTAGAGAAGTTGAGAGAACCTCAAGAGACACGAGAAGAGAGGAAATAGATAAAGAGAAACCGAAGCAGACGGTCAAAGAAGTGCGTCAGAGTGAAGATGTAAACCAAGAAGTGGATAAGAAACAAGAAACCCTGCAGAGGCTGTATAACTTATCATGAAGTGAGGAGGATGCTATGTGAAGAGATGCATAGCATTGCGTATACATTTCAAGATGGTGGCGGTAGCTGAGTCTTGAGAAGACTTGTGTATAATCGGTCTATACCGAGCACATGTGAAGAAAACTGAGTACACCTGACTGATAGAGTACTGCAGTAAAAGAGGAAATGAGGAATAAAGGAGTAATAAGAGGAATAATTTGGAGTAGAGGCCATGGGAGAATGGCAAGGATATAAGAAGACACAGAAGTGTCAGAAGAGTTGTGGAGAAGAATATTGAGGAAATGAAGCTATAAGAGATGGCGAGAACATAAGAGATTTGAGATAATTCAAAATTGATGTATTGAGAAGCCGTAGAGAAGACGGCAAAGTGGATATAGAAGTGTCAGAAGACATGAGGAGTAAAATAATGGAGAATTGAGATAAAAATGAGAATCCGGTTATTAAGAGATGACAAGCCATAGGAGATGGCGAGCATAAGAAAATATTTGAGATAAAAAAGAATTGAGATATGGAGAAGCCGTTTGAAGACGGCAGAGATATTTGGGAAACAATGGAGACAAATGAGAGTTGAGATTTGATGAAGCCGTAGGGAAGACTGCAAAAATATTTGGAGAAACATAGAGTTGGTAGTGATGGAAAATGATATAGATGGTTCCAGAGAGGGAACGACAATAGTGGATAGGAGGAAGAAGAGAAGTAGAATATTGCAGCGGTAGTCTAATTGTGTGAAAGCTAGATGCAATCGTTCTACACTGAGTATTTAGACGAACTGAATAGGTTTGAACGATAGACTACTGTAGTGGAGAGAGAAGAGGAGCATAAGGGAATATTAAAGTAAAATGGCAATTGAGATTTTGAGAAGCCGTAGTGAAGACTGCAGAAGATATTTGAGAATTTGAGATAAATGAGAATTGAGAATTCGAAAAGTCACAGAGACGTGGCGAAAATAAGAGTTATGAGACAATGGAGATTATAAGAGTATATTGACAAATTATGAGAAAATGGTGAAATTATATTATATGAATTTTGAGAAGCCATAGAGGAAATGGCAGAGACGAAGCGGATGAGAGCAATGGAGAAAATGGAGAATATATGAGTGTAATTCCAGGGAGAACGAAGGACATAATGGAGTTGAGGAGGACAGTAATTTTTCGGTGGTGTCAGAGTCTTGAGAAGACTTTGTGTGAAGCTAGTCTTCTCCGATCACATAGAATGTAATGTTAAAAGGAGAGTTCCAGAGGGAAACAATTAAGAGGAATATTAAGGAGCCATAGAGGAAGTGGCAAAAGAGAGGGGAGAGACTAAAAATAGAGAGTGCATGTAAATACGGTGTAGAGAAACCATAGAGCAGATGGCAGAGGAGTATGATAAGCCATATGGAAATGGCAGGGATAAGAAGAAGTATGAGGAGAGAGATAGGCCATGGGAAGATGGCAAACATATATTTAAATCACTAGAGACGATGAGAATAATGGAGAAACTAAGATAACAAGAAACATGACATGGAAAGTTCTAGGAGAACAAAAATCGGACACTAGTAAGGAGCATAGCTACATACTGCTGGAAATGTACCGTAGATAAAGTGACAGTCCAATGAGGATAAGTACACAACAAACAGGATAGAGATTAAATTGAATAAGTGTTTAGATAGATTTCAGGAATTTATAAAGTAATTCGAGTAGGGACCGCGGCTCAAGGTCAGTCCGTTAGTGGGATTAGCGGGGGTTAGCTAAATTTTATAATAAGTGACCATGATTGTTGAATGCGTCACATATGTAAATTTTGTAAAATAATCCAAGTAACAGGCAGTTACATGGCAAAGGGAATGAATGCGATAGGTAGAATGTCAAAATAGTAATAGGGTTTTCTGGAAATAGTCTCAGGAAGCAGGGGGAGCATAGGAAAGAATGAGAAACATAATAGTGTGGATATTATGGTAAATGGTCTTGTTATGAGAAAATGTAACATGATTGATATTATCTTAAATGTTCTTGTTGTGTAAGATACCATATAATTAATTTGGTATAATTCAGATGTATATCGATGGCATAGTATATGAAAGTTTGCTTCTTGTTATATTATAGTACATATGGTATTGAGACCATTAACCGGTCTTGTTAAAGAAGGTAAGACTGAGAGACCAGGTAGCAAGAAAAAGAGACCTGTTGTGAGACAGACGAAGTAGAAAAAAAGCGACTGAGGAGATATTAAGGGCGGACTTGGTGGAAGTTCAGATAGGAGTGTTGGTTAGGTTTTGAAAATTTTCTCTCTAAGAGAATTTTTTTTTTACAGGTGGGAAGGATATGTAACAGTGAGGTTGAGGTCAGTATAAAAATAAAAAGAGTGAGTAGGACAATCTGCTTTAGAAAATGTACGTACAGTGGCAACGCACTATTAGACTTTACTATATGTGAGATAAAATTGTAATTTCTTGATTTTGGGACAAAAGGTGGTAAATCTTTTATTATGCACCTTAAGAAAAGGTTGTGGATTTAGTTAGTAGAGTGTCGGGATGTCAGTAATTATGGTTTTAGAAATTTGCATACGCTATTAAAGGGAATGTAGAGAGAGAAGAATTCAGGGCTTATTGACTTACTGAGCAAAAGGAGAGAAATTATTATTGCGCACCTTTGGGATTTTAGTCAGTTCGAGCGGTGTGAACGAAATAGGTTGCACGAGATTTTGTGGTACTGGTGAACGATTTTATTCGAGAAGCTTCGAAGAAAATTGTAATGGAAGATCGGAGCATTTTGTTTAAACAGTCTGAATGTGAACGCGCTTAGCGTAGGTAGCAAACCTTTTGCTGTATTAAAGTTTTGAAGTGGTAAACGAAGTTTAATGGTACATTCGGGCAAATAGGCCACTGATGGTGGTTGGTTCTGTGTTCACAAAAAAGTTATTGAACTATTTTCCTAGCCATTAAGTCGTTTGGAACACCATTATTGTAGCTGATAGACACGTTGTGTATTCATAATGACAAGAGAGGCAGTGTCACCAGTTCGAGGAAATGTGAGAGTTTACAAGATTCGCAGGTATGTAATCAGCAGTGATAAACTGGTTAGTCAAAATGCCAAGAAAATATAGACCTACTAAAAGTGACAATTAGGGAAACATAGACGTTGGCTGAAATTATTACCCCTCGTTTAAAGCTAGTCTTTTCAAGATACGCCACTGCAGTACCTACTAACAGATTGAAGAGAGACAGTTAGATAAGATATGTCCAATATTTCGATCATTGCTGCAGAAATGAAGAGTTTCAAAGACAGAATAAAATTTATTGACAGCAGTGGTTCTCCAGCCATGACCATCATAGGCATTTAGAGACATCATTTAAATACAGATGAACAGCGACCTTAGACATAGAGTGGAAGTGAGGAAGATCGAGAATGTCGTATTCTCAACAAATGAATTGAATTTGTAAATAAACTTTCTAAATGTTGTAGTCATCGCTGTCCGAGTGAGGTCACTCGCCGAATTGAAAGTCATACCATCATCATTAACACAACCTGCCTGCTGAAGGCTAGAGAAACGTATTCCACTATACGAAAAATATATCTAAACAAAATCACACCCGTGATTTGGCGCACGTGACCAGCCACATCTCTGCTGGAGTATATGCCAACGGCCACATATACTTATTCGGTGCCTAGTGATCAGCCCTACACCAGGCTGAATAAACTTTCTCAGAGACAAAAACGGATGGACGGACAGTGGAAAAAAGGCGCATGTTTAATCTTCCGACCACCACATACTTAACAGAGGCATTTGTTCTCTGTTATTTTTCTATAAAGTTTGTAGTACGAGAACATTTGTGAAACGAGTCTACGCTACCAGTTTTGTGATTCAAGAGGTGGGGTTTGACACTAACCACCTACTGTAACCGAGCTGGTTACGGCATCAATTTGAAGATATGTGCCCGCGTCAGTTGAATACGGCGCTAATAGTTATATTGATTTTATTTAGTCAGAGTTAATCCTTCATATGTCGTTGTGGTTCAAGTGCTAACTGGCCTTCCGCCAGAGATGGTAATACTTGACCTTTACTCAGTGTTTCAACCCAGGAATGTTCTTCCCTTTGCGTTTGGTGATAAGCAAAACAGTTTCAGCACAACAACGTATATCCACAAGAAATTACTGTAAAGTTCCACAAACAGCAATGTAGAAAAATTCAATTAGAGTTTATTGATGTCATTAGACAAACACTGTAAATTTCACAAATGACGATTGGTTATCCAAGATGAAAAAATATGTAATCCAACTGAATAATATATATGTAAATCCAAATAGAATAATTTATTGATTTGTCTACTCAAAAACTTGTCTTGGTATCCTCAAAGACGAAGTTCACCTAACGCAATCTGTAAAAATCCTCTAGTCTAAAGTTATGGTTTCATTAGAATCATAAATCCTGAAAATCTCTGCCTATCGCCACAACTCTTCTATTTATAATATTTCTTCTTTTTTCCCGCCTTTTTTCAACGACCCGTCCTTTTTTCACACAGTACAATAATTAACATTTGCACTCCTCTTCTCAGCTTTTCGACCTTTTTGCACACGACATTCTGTTATTTCGACTTTTTTTTCACATGTGTGATCTTTTCCGACTTAACAATAGGATTTTAAAAAAACCAGATCACACAAACATTCATTTCCAACTTTCGCGCTTATAAAACCCATTCATTATTATCTGGGACTGACCTACGTTTGCCCTGAACTTTGAATGAATACTGCGTTTTGTGTAAAAACGTCTTATTTGCTTTTAAGGTCTGGCATTCTTACATGTAGCATATTATAGCACGCATAAATGCTTAGCGTGGAAGTAGGAGGGACAAAGCTAGCGTGAAAGGCCAAGCGGTCACACTACATTGGACGAGTTGTGAAAATACCTACCTTGACCTTAGGACTGGCTATCCCTGGTAGTTTCTAGAGAAGTGTCCTCATCACAAAAAAAGACGACGAAACAACAGCAGCAGTCGTCATCGATTTTAAGCTAAGTGTTAAGGTCAAAAGGGAAGTGATCCTTAGTATGCTAAGTTGGTCAGAGTGAATTTAGAGTTGCGTCGCTTGTGGCGCTTGTTTGCTTATTAGATGATTGAATTCTTTAAGAAATTTCATCGTATGTTCGAGAAGTTTTGTAAGTCAGAAAAAAAAGAGCGTCGTGAGCGCTGATCATCTCGAGTGGTGAGATGTAGTTGTTCTGTATTGTAGAGTTCGGTGAGTTAGGGTCTGCCTACCCATGCATGCGAAGACTGGATTCGATAGACTGCGCGGAAGAAACCACCTGTTGGTTCAACGGGCATGACGGCGATTACCAGCAACGCGCTGTGGAGCGTAAGGAGCACGGCGAGGCACGTAGAAAGCCCTGGTCATCCATTGCACCTGACTTCATTTCCAGTCGTCTTGACTTGTCTTGCCACAGGATTGAGATGGACCCAGGCGAGAGAGTGAGGTCGACAAATTGCGCAACTCTTCCTCACTTTAATCCAAATCACCGCGCAAGTCACTCTTTCATCCATTCATCCATCCACTCACAACAAGTCCTGTGGCGATGGGCGAGCGGCGAAGCGGCAGGCGTGGGTACGCTGGCAGTCGTAGTCGCAGACCTACACACAGGCGGCTCAGGCCATATGGTCGTCTTCCACTGATCGGAGCAGCAGTGGGATTCGGCAGAACCCTGAGTGTCTGAGCAGCCCTCTTTAGGAAAGCACTGCTCACCTCCATGGCATGAGGAAGGGGCTAGAAAAGGTGCCCTAAACATTGCCTGCTCCACCATTACCTAACCAGCTTACCGCAGTTGGTGGGTACCCTACTTCGGCGGGCGACATATAAGAAAAAGAAAGGACAGATTTTTCCCCCTCATTCTAGGCGCATGGAATGTGCGCACTCTCCTTGACAAAGACTTTAACGCAAACAGACCTGAGAGACGAACTGCCCTGATTGGGAGAGAAACTGGCAGGTAGGGTACAACATTGACATAGCAGCACTGAGTGAAACTCGACTTGCAGGCGAGGGCCAACTTTGCGAAAAGGGTGCAGGTTATACATTCTTTTGGAGCGGAAGAGGAACTGAGAAAGACGAGAAGCAGGGGTTGGATTTGCAATCAAAACAGCAATTGTCAGCAAGTTAGCGGGGCCCCCAAAGGGAATAAATGACCGACTGATGACGGTCAAGATCCCCCTGTTTTATGGAAGAAAACATGCCACCATCATTAGCGCGTATGCACCAACTATGACAAACCAGGATGATGTCAAGGATAAGTTTTACGAAGAACTACATGCAGTCATTGCATCAGTTTCTATAGCAGATAAGCTCATCATTTTTGGTGACTTTAATGCAAGAGTAGGCTCAGATAACATCTCCTGGAATGGCACTATTGGAAGGTACGGCGTGGGTCGCTGTAACAGCAATGGACTTCTTCTCCTCCAGACTTGCGCAGAACATGACCTCCTTGTCACCAACACTATTTTTCGACTTCCTACCCGCAAAAGGACCTCCTGGATGCACCCTCGCTCAAAGCATTGGTACTTAATTGACTTTGTAATTGTTTAGGAAGAAGGACAGGCAAGATGTCCGGGTGACCAAGTCCATGTGTGGTGCCGCGAATGTTGGACTGATTCATCGCCTCATTGTATCTAAACTCAAAATTCGTATCCAACCAGCCAGGCGCCCTCAGGGGAAGAAAAAAACTCAAAAGAGGTGGATGTCACCAAACTGAAGAAGACAAAAATCAAAGAGTCATTTACTGACACCTTAGAAGACCGTCTCAGCTCTATCTCGCTAGACGGCCAAAGTGTGGAAACAAATTGGGCAGCCTTAAGGGAGCAGATCTACAACACTGCTACAGAGGTCCTGGGTCCTTCCATCAAGAAACAAAATGACTGGTTTGATGAGAACTCAGATGATATAAAGCAGATGTTGGCTGAGAAACACCATCTCCATAAAGCATATTTAAATGATCCAAATCTACATCCAAGAAAGACGCTTTCAACAACATGCGTAGAATCGTCCAACATAAACTACGCCAGATGCGGGATTCATGGCTGAGTAATAAAGCAGATGAGCTCCAAGGCTTTGCTGACAGCCATGACTTGAAAACTTTTTACCTTCCACTCAAAGCGGTCTACGGTCCAACATCATCAGGATCATTTCCTCTCCTTAATGTAGATGGAAAAACACTAATTACAGACAAGGAAAAAATGCTCTAACGCTGGGCTGAACATTTTAATAATATTCTGAACCAGCCATCATCTATTAACGACGAAGCCATCAACCGCCTGCCCCAAATTCCTATAAATGAAGCATTAGATGATGTACCAACTCTGGAGGAAACTAAAAAAGCGATTCGTGAACTGTCTAGTAGAAAGGCCCCCCGGCTCCGATTCAATTCCTGTTGAGGTTTATAAAGATGGCGGTGCAGTTCTGATAGAGAAACTTCACATGATCTTCCAGCAAATGTGGCAGAGTGAAACCATCCCACACGATCTCAAAGATGCGTCAGTTATACATCTATATAAACGTAAAGGTAATCGCCAAGACTGTAACAATCATCGAGGCATCTCTCTGTTATCAATCGCTGGGAAGATATTCGCCAGAATCCTTTTGAATCGCCTTACGGCTCATCTTGACAAAGGTCTTTTACCTGAAAGTCAGTGTGGATTCCGGAAAGAACGTGGAACCACAGATATGGTGTTCGCTGCAAGACAGCTACAAGAAAAATGCCAAGAACAGCACTGTGACCTGTACACAGCTTTCGTCGACTTGACAGGGGCGTTCGACACGGTCAGTAGAGAGGGGGTCTATGGAAGATCATGGCAAAATACGGCTGCCCAAAGAAATTTATCACAATAGTGCAGCAACTGCATGATGGAATGCAGGCTAGAGTTCAGGAAAACGGTGAGCTATCAGAGCCTTTCCCCGTCTCAAATGGAGTTAAACAAGGGTGTGTACTTGCACCGACTCTGTTCAGTATCATGTTTTCTGCTATGCTGACTGATGCTTTTAGAGACGGGGACACAGGAATCGACATTAGTTATCGTATTGATGGAAAATTGTTTAACCTTAGGAGGCTTCAAGCAAAAACCAAGGTCAAATCACACACCATCAGAGATCTTCTGTTTGCTGATGATTGTGCCCTCAATGCTGGCTCAGAGGCTGATCTGCAGCATAGTGTGGATAGATTCTCTGAAGCCTGCGCCAACTTTGGGCTTACCATCAACACGAAGAAAAAAAACAGAAATCATGTACCAACCAGCTCCTGGCACAGTTTATACTGAGCCAATCATCAAGGTTAATGGTGAGAAAAACTGAATGTTGTGAACAGATTCACATACCTTGGTAGCACACTATCCCAGAACATTGTCATTGATGATGAGGTGAACACCAGGATCTCCAAAGCCAGCAGCACATTTGGCAGACTATACACCAACGTTTGGCATCGAAGTGGCATTAGTCTACAGACAAAGCTGAAGGTGTACAAAGCTGCGGTGCTTCCAGTGCTGCTATATGCATGTGAAACATGGACTGTATACAGGCGCCACGTAAAGAAGCTAAACCACTTCCATACAGTCTGTCTCAGGAAGATAATGAACATCAAATGGCAAGACAAGATCCCGGATACCGCCGTTCTTGACAGAGCTGGTATCCCTAGCATTGATACTATTCTGATGCAGTCCCAGATTTGCTGGGCATGTCATGTAGTCCGCATGCCAGACCATCGACTGCCAAAGATACTCTTTTATGGTGAGATGCAGAAGGGTAAACGCTCCCATGGTGGCCAAAAGAAGCGCTTCAAAGACACGTTAAAGACGTCATTGAAAACCTTTGACATAAACCCAGACACATGGGAAGCTGCTGCGCAAGACCGAACTGCTTGGCGCACATCTCTTCGTAAAGGTGCAGCGGCATGCGAATCATCCAGAAGAGCAGCAGCGGAACAGCGGAGACAAGCTAGAAAGGACCGTGTAATAAATCCTTCACATGAAGCAAACATTCCCTGCCCACACTGTCCGAGATCTTTCCAGGCCCGCATCGGGCTCATCAGTCACCTTCGTACGCATAGACTAACCTAACATATTCCTAATCATTGGATGAACAGAGAGTGGTCTTCATCACCCGTGATGGACGAACAACAAGAGCTGTGCATAGCTCGCAGCTAGTCCGTGAATGGACTGATCGGCTGTGTGTGAACGGCCGATTCTCGTGACTGTTTGAGCGGGAAAGGTGTATCCCCGGGCAGTCTGTCCTAGGCGTTGACAGAGGAAAGTCAACCCTGGGTGTTTCTCTAAGTGTGCGTTCCCGACCAGTGTTCGGTGAAGATGTTTAGAGTGTTTTGCAATGTGTGTCTCGATGGAGACTTTTGTACAGGACTGTATTGAATATTCTTTCATGTGTTACATTATTTGAAGATAGTACGTACTTTGATATTAACTGCAGTGTGGAGATTAATGAAGCTATTATGTAGCGTGAATAATGAAGGCCATGATTTTGTACAGGCCGTATTTGATATTAACTGCAGTGTGAAGATTAATGGAGCTATTATGACGCTATTATGAAGGCCAGGATTTTGTACAGGCCGTATTTAATATAACTGCGGTGAAGGCAGTCCTTGAGGGATTTTGCTATTGTGCACGTTCGATGAGGAGTGCACTATTATTCTGTAATTGAGCTCTATGAAGAAGACATTTAAGAGTCGGAGACTTATCGACTTTATAAGGCCATATTTATAACTGCGGTGAAGGCAGTCTTTGGGGGATTTTGCTATTGTGCACCTTCGATGAGAAGTGCGCCACTATGTGCGGTAACTGAGCTCTGTGGGGTGTTTGGAGCTTATGTGAGGAGTGCACCGCTATTTATAATTGAGCTCTAAGAAGAGACAGCGCTGATGATTTCATATATTATTACTGGAGGGATCCAGGAACGTATATTAGTAGCACTGCGATGTTTGCAGGCTACCGAAAGAGAGAGCGCTGATGATGATTATTGTAGTACTGCGATGTGAGCAGTCTTTCTGGATGAGGCCATATGTATCAGGCCGTATTTATAACTGCGGTGGATGCCGTTTATTAAGGAACATTGTTAATGGGTACCTTCGATGAGAAGTGCGCCACTATGTGCGGTAACTGAGCTCTGTGGGGTGTTTGGAGCTTATGAATTCACTTACCTGATGCCTTGTACTTTATGCTGTAATTTTCGTCTGTGTCATCGTGACTGTGTGTAGTGTTAATAAAACTGTTCATTAACTGTTACCAGTCGTTCTACGCTACATGGCTTCTATGTGTGTTGCTGTGACGAATGAATGCACCAATACACACTTACTTTGAACAGTCCAGGCAGTGACAGTAATAACATATTTATAAATAGCCCTGTGTGGGCGTGGCCTATAATCAGAACGATTTAGTGGTCATCATTACTGTACAGCTATCAACACTGTCATACTTTTACAGTGGTAGCAACATTACCAGTATCACTAAGTGCTTACTAAAAGGCAACAGCAAAGAACATTAACATTCCCCTATCAAGTCTCTATAAAGACAAAAAAACGTTTACTAAATTTCTCCCACCATTTATATTCATTTTTAACTGTTGAAGAATAATTGATCATTAAATTTGTTTTATGTTATTTTACAAATTCTCAGTTGAATTAATTATTACAGAACGAAGGGCACACGTGTGAATCCTGATTTTAATATATATATATATATATATATATATATATATATATATAATATATATATATAATATATAGGTATATATATTATATATATATATATATATACACAGTAGAACTCCATTTATCCGAACCCCATGGGACCGAGCATCGTTCGGATAATCAAATGTTCGGATAATTGGATTACATAATGTATCGAGTACATGTACACATATTTCTAAAAATAATTAACCATCACAAGGAAAATACACTATAAAACATATTTACTTGTACTGTAATAATAATACCCACACTGTATTAGATCACTGTATCACCAAAAATCTTTTATTACACTGCAGTGCATGTACTACAGTACTTGTATTAATTTATTTTTGTTAAGAAAGAGAAATGTTTTCAAAATAACATTACAAACGATTCAAAACCAGGCGCAACTTACGTATATATGTACTTGCACAGATGTAGCCCACTATTTAAAATAATGAGGAATCCTCTTTTGCACCAAACTGGATAGTCCCCTTTTGGCTGCTAAGTCCCGCATTCTCTTCAACAGCAGAAGCTGTGCAGGACCGCTGTCATCTTCTTGCTCGTACCTAGCCATTGCTGTTTCTGGTGCTATAAAGGCCTCTTCAGAGGACTTGGTCGACGTTTTTGGTTTTTCTTCATAATCTACAAGTACATCATGTACTTCTGAGGAGTCTTCATCATCGGTCACTACATGTATTTTGGTTTTCTTCTTTGCAAAAAGACAAAATTTCTTCGTCATTTTCAAAAACTGACACCAACCAGAATCATTATCATCTTCTAGCCACATGTGTACATCATCATTTGTCACAGTCCGAAAATCCGGCATTGCTTGAAAAACAGTTTCCACTACTTCATTTATACAATCATCATTTGTGTCCAAAACCCTGCAGTAGTTTCATTTTCCTCCTTTTTTCCCAAGCAATCTACCTCCAAGCCTTGTTGATGATTATCTTGTGACAGGGTGGTCCAAGCATCAGCTAACATATAGCAGCAGTCTTTGAGATTAAGCTTTTTGGAAAACGCCACCACACTTTCTTCATCTTCAGCCAACAATAAACGACGCAGGACTTCCTTCTTGTACATCTTTTTAAGCTTTGCTATTAACACCCTGATCCATTGGTTGAAATCAGTGCTGTTACATTGGGAGGCAGAAAAATTACTTTAAAATTTGCATCAACTGCATTCAATGTATCCGTCTTCTGGATGAGATGGTGCATTGTCCAGTAGAAGAATTAATTTTCAGTTTTCTTTTCTTGTTCTCTCAACCTCTTCACATTGGGATGAACTGATTTGTATACCAATCAAGAAATATTTCACTATTCATCCAAGCACTCTTCTGTGCTTTGTAACACAATGGGAGACATGTCACATTCTTTAAACAACGTGGTTTTTTGGCTTTGCCGATCATTAGCACCGGTAAACGATGACTTCCACTGGCATTTGCGGCTACCAAAATTGTTACTCTCTCTTTGCACTTTTTAAACCCAGGGGCAGCTGCTTCGCGCTGAGATGCAAGTGATTTTTGAGGCAATGATTTCCAGTATAAGCCAGTCTCATCGGCATTATACACATCATCGAGTGAATAACCTTCTTCTTCCAAAAAAGCCAAGAATGTTTCTTTAAAATTTTTAGCGGCAGTTGCATCGCTAGATAAAGATTCCCCTTGAATCTCCAATTCTCGTATGCCATGACGAGATTTAAAGTTTCTTAACCATCTCTGGCTAGCCTTAAAGTCAGGAGGACCGTCAAGTTGATTGTTGAACTGAAATGCCTTTTCACACAACAGAGAACCAGAGATAGGTTCCCCTTTGCTTCTTCTTTGCACAAACCATATATACAAAGCCTCTTCCAATTTTACATCTTTCGCATTTCTCATGGTTTTACGTTTCTTCGACCCATTTTCACTATCAAATTTCGATGCAAAACTCATAATTTCTTCTTCTTCCTTGTTCGCCCTGAAAAGGACGGTGGTTGCGTTGTGTCTGTTTACGCCGTAGCTGTGATATCTGCACCTTTCGGTCGACACATCCGACTTCAGCATGGCATTTTTTAGGGACCGGGTTTGCCTTCCCATTGCGATCTGTACTCGCTCAGCCAGACTGCACTGATGCAGACTGTTTCCAGGACCACCACGTGGAGGTGGAGTACGGTCTTAGTCAGCTCTGGTTCGCTGACTCTGATGCAAGCAGTCAAGCTATGGGTCGCTGATTGCATTCACTATTGCTGCATCTTTGGGTCCCACTCATAATTTTATCCTTGTTACTTTTGATGTCAGAGACGGTAGCTTTCCCAACATTGAACATCCTCGCAAGTGAAGACACAGTTTCACCTTGTCCTAGTCTCTTGATAATTTCTTTTTTCGTTTCAATTGACAAAACATTGCGGTTCCTTTTATATGCTTTAGGCCTACTGGAAGATGCCATATCGCACAGAGAAATACTTGTACACCAAAATTATTCTGCTGTAGTAGCAGACACAATTATTTTAAGTTGAACTGTCTGTTTAGCCAGCGTTCTACCTAGAACGCACACGTACACTTTATTGGTAAACCAGATATTAACTGACTTTATGATCTAACTGACTTCCTGTACGTAAGCGACCGACCATTAGCCCATCCATTCTCTACAAATTGTTCGCACACATTTGAAGTTTGCCGCATCAAAAGATTCAGAATTTTAGTCTAACGTGACTGTGGCATCTGATTTTTTTTTTTTTTTTTTCTTCTAGAAACAATGTGTTCGGATAATTGGAAGTTCGAATAATTGGGGTTCGGATAAAATGGAGTTCTACTGTATATACTCTGTCCCAAAAGTAAGTGTACTGATTTGGCCTATGTACGACTAGACAAAAGTAAACACCACATTGGTGGATATCGGCGCATGGGTAGAGACATTAGCTGCATGTCTAGACTTGTTTCAACTCGATCGGTTGAGTCATTCCAGCGCTACTGCAGTTTGTGTAAGGTCATGTTTTAATACCTCGTTACGTTTGCGATGGAGCGAAATATCGAACAACGGTATGCTATCACATTTTGTGTGAAACTCAAGAAGTCTGCTACCGAGACATTTGAAAATTTAACAGAAGCTTATGGAGATGCCACTCTATCGAGAAATATGGTTTTTAGGTGGCAGAAAGCTTTCAAAGACGGCCGAGAAAAATGTTGAAGACGAACCTCGTACCGGAAGGCCAATCTTGTCAACAAACGATCAAAATGTGGAAGTTGTGCGAGCTGTGATGGCGAAAGACCGCCGATTGAGTGTCAGAATGATTGCAGAAGAAACTGGTTTGGATAAAAATGCAGTTCATAGAATTTTAAATAAACGTTTTGCACATGCAAAAATGTGTGCACAAGTGGTGCCCAAAGACTTGTCTGTAGAGGGAAAAGAGAAACGGTTGGAAATTTGTCAGGATTTTGCTGGGAAGACTCGTCATTGAACCAAATTTCTTGGATAAAGTAATTACAGGAGACAAATCATGGATGTTCGAGTAATGATCCCGAGACCAAACGGCAAGTGAGGAATGGCACACGATAAATTCTCCTCGTCCGAAGAAAGCATGCATGAGCAGATCCAGGATGAAAAACGATAATCATCGTTTTCATCGACAGCCGTGGAATTGTGCACAAAGAATTTGTACCTCCAGGACAGACAGTTAATCAGGCCTTCTACAAAGATGTCTTGGAACGACTTCGAAAACGGGTCCTACGAGTCCGAAGGGACATTGCAGATGATTGGGTGCTGCACCATGATAACGCGCCTGCTCACACAGCGCTTTCAATTCGAAAGTTTTTGGCGAAGAAAAACATCCCCACACTTCCATAACGTCCCTACAGCCCGGACCTAGCTCCGTGCGATTTCTACCTCTTCCCTATGTTGAAATCTAAGTTGAAAGGACGTTATTACGGGACTGTGGAAAACATCCAAAAAATTGTAACCGACGAACTAAGCACTCTTACAGAAAATGACTTTCAGTACTGCTACGATCAGTGGAAAAAACATTGGAACCACTGTGTATCTTCCCAATTGTCATACTTTGAAGGTAACTTGTAATTTCAGGTGAGTCGTATATACATTTAAATAAAAAATCAGTACACTTACTTTTAGGACATATATACTATTTACATCTGAAGAGCCAATAAGAATAAGAATAATAATAAGAGGAATTTCGCTGAATTAAATCAGCAGGGGGCTTGAACGAACTACTTATAAGATAACCCATCCACAAAAAAGCGATGGGAAAGATAAAGAGTTAAACGTGCTCAGATTTATTTGGCATCGTTCTCGATTTCTTAAATATCTTGTGCAAACTCCATAGAGGTAGAATCATCATTATCCTTCTATCTACAACTCTGCCAAGAGTAATCTGGCGCGAAGGTAGACACCTTTGAAGATCCACATTAGATACTTTAGATTTTGGCCACTGTTGGGCCACTACTGCAGACCAAGGGGAGGCAACCCGTGACATGTGGAGTATGATATCATTACGAACTATTGGTTCTGAAAAAATGTCCATCAAATATATTCTCTGTACTGTTAACCATATCCGGCACCTTTATAATTAGATGCGGACGCCATACCTTCTTAGCCACTCTGACGCCCTAAGGGAATTCCCATCAATTATATTCCCTGTACTGAGAGCTAATCCCATACATTTACAATTAGATGCCATACCTCTTCGCCATTCCGAACCCCAAGGTCTCTTAACAGTCTTAAGTATTAGGACACGAGGGGATGATATGATCAGTTTCCGGCCAGAAGTCTTGTCATAATAAATAGGGATGAGAAAAGAGAGTGCAACCTTAGAGAAGAGATTATCAGATTTAATAATTAGGGCAGGTTGCATGACATAATGTTTCCGGTGTTGTTGTTGTTTGTTGTTTAACTAGAGCTGCTGAAGACTCCTTGATATTTTCCCACTGTAGATCAAGACTCTTCCTGTGGCTTTTCTGCCATTCCGAAACGTGTTTAAAGGGTTGAAGTCAATAGCTCCAATTTCTCCAGCTTGGCTTGCATTTAAAGGCACGTCACATCTGGTCGCAACCCAGGAGTAAGAAGTGCGTGGCATAGGCATGCTGTGCATTCCCCACCATCCAAGCGGGCTCTCCAGCCATGCTGAACTAAAATACAGTATTATAGTGCCTAGCTCTCCCAAGAAATTGTCACGTCCTACACAAAGCCACTTCTCTCAGCTTCCCCTGCCTATCACTGGGTCCATAGTGAGATCCTTCTGCGTGCAGTCAACTAATTTCAAATAATTACACCCGGGGCTCAAGTGACTTCTACAAGCTTAGTGTGCAATGGCTGGGTTCTCATCACGTTTCACCAACAGGGAGAATCTCTGGAAGTGTGTGGATGATTTCAAAAAGTCAATGAGGATGTAATTAGCCTCACAGAAATTGGTTTACTTCCACGTACATATATTGTAGCATTGTGATTGCTGGTAATTTAAGGATGACTCCAGATATGCCTCTATGCATAATGTTTTCCCAGTAAAATGTAACACGCGAGTTGTAAAACCTTATGTGATCATGTCAATAATTTTTCATGGTGATGGGTAGGGGAAACATTTACTAAAATAAGATACCTTACCTTGTAGTTGGTTTAGAATTAGAACCTATAATAAACTAAATTGTGACCGAGTTCCCTTAAGAGAACATCACGCGGTTGCGTTTAGCGTTGGCAAAATTTTAACTTTAAAATATTAACGCGTTTTGAAGATTTCCTTCCACACTGCAAATCCACCTTTGTCAAAGAAGATTCCGGACGAGCACCCAATTGTCGCGAGTTGGAGTTGTCTTTCTGGCTCTGCAGTAGTGGTTCCACTCATGGGCCAACCTTTGAGTAAAACTATCAGTTTTTTTCCAAAAGGTACCAACCTTAGCTCAAGATTACTATTGGCTGATAAGTAAATAGGGGGTTGTCCTGCCCCTATTTTAGAGAGTTCTCACATGGATTTTAGAATGGCAAGAACAATCAAAACTGTGTCGTCTAAATTGATTGTACACTTTATATTCTCCACCCACTTTCAGTGAAAAATATATTTCTCACAGAAGTGGCAGAGATATATATTCTCCTCCACCAAATCCCTTGCATGGGTGTTTTCTGTTAAGATTTATTGGTTTTATGTAGGTTGCCATCACTACTGGCACAATCTTCAGATCCACCTGTTTCTTACAACATGTTTTGCAGATGCAAGCAGGGACTTTTGCCACTTCTTTGCCTGTAGAAGATCCCACGGGAACTGCACAGGAAGCCCACCACGAGAATAATAGCCTAATAATAATACAAATACACATAAAAAGTTAACATGCTTTGGGATGCTAGTCTCTAAATACATAGATGGCATCATACAGGGAATTGCGTCTGGAACGGACAGCTTCTCCAACATTTCTCCAGTGGTGGGCTAGTTCTAGGAAACAAAAACACCCTTCCCCGTGCCTCTGAAAGCTCGGGCTTTTCCCAGAAGATAAGCCCATTCATTCACAGTATCTCTCCAAGTCCTAGTGGACAAACCTAAGATGGTTGGGGAAAAAAGTTTTACTCCAATACTCTTTTTAAGACACGCAGGCAACACCTTATGGGCATTCGGAAAGTATCCATAGGTAAACCCGGTAATACAAATTGATGAATTAGGTCACTTACTATTTTCCTGTTTGCTATTTCTTCACCACATCCAAAAACTAAATCATATTAAACAAACTTCAAAAATAAGAAAATTAACTGCCCATGTTATTTACATGAAATGTTATATACCCTTCAAAAACAAGTTAAGGACCATTTTATTTAAGGGTGCAAAGTGAAATGAAATGAAAAAAAAAAACACAGCACTTCAAAATATAAACATGACAAGCTTTATCAGTGACAATCACACTATTTTCCTTGGACGGTTGCATTAACGTGTGTAAATGACAGTTACAGCAATCAATACAAACTCTCATTTTTCAAAAATTAATGAGATTAACCCAAAGGTCAACATTGTCAGTTAGCGTGTGTGTCCCCATTATTGGCAGATACTTTTCAAGGCATTCGCTTAATCGCCATGGAAATAGAATGAGGCTTGCGATTGAAAGCATTTGGGGCACTTGGCTGCCAACTGATGCCTGAAGTACAAGAGAAGCAGGTTCATGCCGAGTTCAGTGTTGCTCGAGATGGCTGATGTTGCTTCACTCTTCGCCCAAGCCCCTCGTCACCAAAAGATGTTCTATGGGATTCATATCATGGACTGTTTGCAGGCCCCCTACATTCCATTCGCTCTTGACTGACACCACCCGCTTCTTGCAGGAGAAAGCATGTACTGCAACGGAGAACGGTGTGGTCTTGCATTATCATCTCTCTGAAGGACTGCATTGTGCCAATAACTAGCAGGGGCTGGGATTGAAAGGAGGCTGTAGGAATCTCGCGTCACGGTAGCGGTCACCGCATTCAGCTTCACCAATCACATGATAGAAGGGGGGGTTCTGTGGAGTAATACTAATGCCTCCCACCCATCATCACTGCTCCCAGCACCCTATCGGTTTACGTTCGGATGACTGCCTGGATCACTATAAGTGCTTCACCAACGGACCGCCTCCATACTTCAGATTTCGTTCCATCTGTAGGCTACATGACCAAATCGGGACTCATCTCGTGAAACATAAACGTTAAGCCCCCATCTGTTCATCGTCGCCACTGCACGTGCTGCTCATACACCATTGCTAATCGAGCTGCTCTGTGCGGCAGCAGTCATGTGGTGGTCGAATGGCTGGACGGACAAGCACGATTACGTTGGCATCGTGAAGGCGAGTCCGAATAGTCTGATCACTGCCTACAGTGTTGGCAGAATCTCTGAAGAATTGACTGATAACATTTGCACTTTCAGGTCTAAATTGCAGTCCGTGCCTCTGAATTAAGCGATCTTCTCGAGGTGTAGTGGACTCTAGGACGTCCTGTTTGCGTTGCCGTTCCTCGACGATTCAGTCTGGGCAAAGGCTGCTGCAGTCTGACAATAACTGAGAATGAGATACTGCAAGCCTCTGAGCGAATTTCGCGACAGTAAGACCTTTGCAACCACGCTATGGCTTTCCTTTATCACAACACTCAGCTTTTCGTCGTTGAGGCTTATTGTTGTGCAATGGGTTATGCAGCACGTGTGTTGCCTTATAAGACAATTTTGTTGAGTACAGCTCAAGACCAACATTTATAGTCTCCCACAGGCATCACGCATTTTTGGGTATAGCCAGGTATTTTTTTCATGCCAGAAATCATAAAAAACACCACATTTTGGCGTCCTCAGCCGCATTTTTTCAGCGTGCTTGCTGAGCTGAACACTAGCCACACGGTGATGCTGGTGGCACTGCACGTGTTTGAATGTTTGTCGTTCGAGAAAAATCAATGTCAGATTAATTGGCTTATGAAATATAATTTTTAAAATTTTTTTTTATTTTTGGTTCTTTTTCACCATACTGGTCCTTAACTCTTTTGAAGGGTATATAATATGTACTAATATGTACTTTCACCGTGTGTTACCGGGGCCCGCAAGGGGAGCAAAGAATAGTAACCACTGCACCCTACACCAGCATGTCGTTAAAAAGCGGGATAAGGAGGGTATGGGCATGGGGCTGTTTACCCACATCCCGTAAAAACTTTCGCACAGGTGGGCTGATCACCTGCTTGCCTCAAACCAATCTGATTACGGAAACAATGATAGATTGTTTGGTCTGTTTTTGGGTGTTCACACAAAGACGCCACTAGGGGGCGTGGTGGAAACAGCGATAGATCGATCAATTTGTTTTTGTCGGCCTCTCTTTCGCTTTCCTTCTGGCGGTTCCACAGGCATAGCTGTTTCTGTGTTTACATCGGGGTTCCCTCTGAGGCGCGGTCATACCTACCCCCAGCGGTCTGCCTGCTATGATGGTTTGCATGTCTCTTGGTTACTCGAGCAAGCAGCTCTTGGTTGTTGATGGCAACTCGGCAAAAGTTTCGAGAAACTTTCCTTCGGCTGATTGTGTGGAAGTAGGGACAACCTCGAAAATTTTTACCCTCTATCCTCCCTGCACTCCGCACACACAGAGCACAGGGAAAGCCACAAGCTCTCATATACTCTTAATTTTGTTCATTGTGCTGTACTGGGATAATACTTACAGATGTTGTTTAGACTAGTAAAGTCTGGTCTCGCTTTCTTCCGTTGTTGATGATGTTTTTGCTTGTTCCGCCGCCTGGTTGTCACTATGCCTCAAGGTACGCAAATGCGTCAGTATGCTCAGCCTCCGGGTTCCCCACTTTTATGGGCCCTGGACTGCCTACACTTGAGCGCTATGACCCCCGTCCTCTCCAGGGACCGACGCTCAGACCACCCGCTTGGCAATCCCACTCAGTCTATTTGTTATTTTCCGGTTTGTTCAATACGGGCGACATATAAATAAATATGAACATTGCAGCTCAGCGTGAGATCCGGTTTGTTCAATACATCCACTTCTCTTTTCTTTCTTTTTGATTCATTGGCTACAGTTCAGACCCAAACTCAGAATAAAAGTATGTCTCTTATATGAAATACCATAGGACATAGCTATGAAGTTAATAATTGATCAAATGATAAAATAAAATTAATATCAATGGAGCCGAGAAAGTTAATAATTAGCATACAACATATAAAAGCATTATCTGTAATCGTCAAAGGACCAAAAATTAAATTCAAACCAGTTTGTGCGAAGGTATCCTGTTGATTAATCGCATGTACTATCTCCCCTGAGGGGCTGGTCAAATCTATTACTTTCCTAAACACTTTATATCACATCCAGAAGGGGGGCTGACTTTTTACGCCAGTACGTAATAGTTATAGGCCTCACTTTCAAAGGAACGTCCATCTTGATCATAAATAATTTTGTCGTGAAGGAATGCCCGCGATCACGTTTCTCAGCTACTGGGAATATTTTCTGAGGCCCAAATATAATGGAGAATAAGTTTCAGCGCTTGGAATTTATAAACCAGGTCCAGGAAGACTTGCTGAGCGATCTGCAATCGAATAGTTAGTAGGCCCAAAATATATACGTACTCAGCTGCCTATTATCAATCGGGGCCCATGCTGATGCCCGGTCAGCGTATCTCTAACACTGTATAGGCCTCACCCTATAGGTTACAGTATACAGCGCTGTATAATGGGTTACCTGAAGACTACTTTGATCGATAGCTGTACTAGATAGAAAAAGGGCAGCAAGGATAGGAAAGTCTAGCGCTGTATGTCACCCTTCAAGAAGACTGCTGACAATCGCTGGTGCTAATAGTTCTATGCCTTGACAAATACTATTACTTAAATCACTCATAAACACATGGCCTGTATCGCTCAAGGCCTTAGGACTATCCTCTTAAAGTACTGCACTCTCATTACCCTCTGCTCCTGAGGAGCCTTATAACGACACTATCACCAAATTCATGCCAGGTACTTCAAAATCCTGTTGCAATCCGTTCTATGTCTTCCGTGTATTTCATCGAAAAAAAAACACTGCCACATCCTTTCACGCGTTATGTAAACTTCGCTCGGGATCTCACGCTTCGAACATTTCTTCTGGTCGCTAAGCGATCAGAGATCGTTTTCGGTTGCGCGGAACAACCCCAGGTTTTCACGGGGATCGAGACTGTTAGCGCTCAAGTTCCGAAGAAGACTTTCGGGGCTGTATTATGAGTACCTGGCTCCTGATTTTGGGTAAGGAGAAGGTCCCATATCTCACGCCGAGAAAATAAAATCCGTCACCCAGAAGCGCGTTCATGAATGCTAGACTAAGTTTTCTGAGTGTGTAGATACGCTCGTTATTTTTGACTCTATCAATTCACACCTAGACAAATAGTTGATTGCTAGTGGGATGTACCTTCACCTCTACTCTCTTCTTCATCCTAGGACCTCAAAACCAATAGACTGAACTTGTGCTACTGATCAGCTGGTTTCCTAACAATGTACACCAAAGTCCACGTGACTTTCTACAAGTGCAGTGCTACTATTTCAGTCACAAATTCACAGATCGATGGTCCCTGCTGCATTGAATAAACTTCATATTTGAAGCGTGACAGAGTTTACATTGTTCTCTTTGGTCCTATTCCATTCATGCTCTGTGATGGTACGACATTCCCTTGTGGTTCACGTCTCATTTTCTGTCTTCCCATTTATTTGTTTACACTAACCTTCCCTCAATTTATGTCAGATCGGGACTATCAGTCGGACCATCGTTGGCTAAATATAAATGATGGAGACTCGAATCATAGTGACTTGAACGTGTTTCAACCAATATCACACCCGGGAAAAATGTGGAGTGAAATGGTGTAACACATTTCCTACCAGACAACCGCGCAGGCATATCGCACCCAATTTAAAAAAGAAGTAAACAACTTTGGGATGACCAAAGTCGATTATCTTATCATTTGATAATGAGGTATGTTGACCACAAATTTGTTGATTGTGGTCTCAGACAAAATGTGTGAATGTGTAATACACCATTTCCGGGACAAACATTTGCTCAATTGAGAATAATTATTTACATCTTTGAAAGAGCTTACCTGGTGATAGATTATGAAGGATCAGCGCAGTTAGTAATTACAAGAATCGCTATTGAGGGAAGCTGGACATACCATATTTGGAGAGGTTATTTGTAATTTATTGTGCAGGGTGTCTACCGCAGGAATTTTCCGTGAGAGGTGGGGGAATAGATCCACCAAACTTGATGTTACCCAAATTGCATGCTAGTGGGAGTGTGCTCGTAAGTGCAGATGTCATAGGAAAGAGTAGGTAGGATAAAACTACATTGGAGCCAAAGTCATAGTGGGGGTATGATTGTAAAGGTAGCACCAGGGCCACGTGTAAGAGGCATCATAATCAGCTTGCCGAAACTATTTCTCTGAAGCTCAGAAAGCTATGTGATTCCCAAAAATAGTTTGGGGTGCAGGTGTATAATTTATAATTCTATATTTTCCATTTATTAACATGTGCAAACGATTGCTAGTGGATGTCAAAGCCATACGAGGCATGGGTAATATCAGCATATAAGAATGATGGTTTCATGAACCACCCACTGCAAGGCTGGCGTCTGCTTTATCGGGTTTCTCATAGAGAACCAAAATGCATGAGCGTAGTCCCAAGCTTCCGGGATATGGAGGCAGGGAGTCACATGACGTGACAGGAAGTCGATGTACTCCTATTATGTATATTTTGAGCATTTTAACATGACCTATGAGGATATGTCTATCTTATGTAAGGTATAATTCAATATATTGAGCAATGAGAAACTGTTTTCCGCTCACTGGGATTAACAGTCCTAATGCTCAGAGAGGTTAAGTTCCAGAGTGCACGATGGGATGGTGGAATGACGTTTAGACAATCTTTTGAAGGAGTGGGGAGTTGTGGGTGGGTTTTGATGTTAATTAAGGTTAAGTTATTAATTGTCTATCAGATGTGAGCGTCTGCTATGCATAGATTCCTTGGAGTCTAAGTGTTGATTGAAGTTGTTCTCCATTGGCATCTGTCTGCTACAACCACTAGCGACCTCAATGCTGCTATTATATTTTGACCGAATTATATGTACTATGGTGGGTCTGGATGTTATCTGGATAAGTGTCTAGGGTTATTAATGAAAGTGTAATGTTAATTAAAATGGACAGATCAAACTAGTAGACCTATAAACTCTTTAATGAACAAGTAATTAAAACACGTAGCTGGGGTAAATTTTGGAATGGATAATCTTTCTTTACCAATTTATTTTGCCTGTATCTCAATTGGCTGGGATCACAGGGACCTGTTTAAACTCATAAATGATAATGCAATTCTATATTACAATCAAAAGTATATTTTAAACCATCAACTGGTGTGTGTCTGTTCTGGTTATTAATATAAATTGTTCCTGACTCGGATTCTGTTCTGATGAATACGGCAAGATAACTCCTATGAAGTGGACTACGCTTCGGATAGGAACGGACTGTGTATCATCATGTCAAGAAAAATGATTGATATTTTAATGTATGGAGAGTTATGGTTAAATGAACTAAACACAAGCCCGTGGAACAATTGGGCTTTAACTTGTGTGTCATAGAACTTGTGATGTTCTTCTCACATCCACTTCTTCCGCTGCAACGTCTGAATACTGCTTCCGACTCTTTGTTTAAAAAGCAAAACAGGTAGGTTTTTGTCTCGAGCTTGCAGCTTCAGGGGAGTACGTATATTTTGGGTATGTGGGATCCATGATTGTTTCAAGATGGACCCTGAAAATCAGCAAGATTAATGCTTCCTCAGTACAATCATACACACTATCTCCATCTCTAAACAATTAAACATTATAAACAATTTCAAGATCTGTGAAGTTGCTTCCATAATTAGCTATTGTTCTATTGATTTGGTGCCTTATTATCATCAGGTTTCTTCAAACATCCGTTGGATAATTCCTGGTCCTAGAAGAAAATTATAGTTAATTTTATAAAGTCCTGGTGCAAAACACGTGACTTGCTGAAGGGACGGCCAGTGGTTTGCTGGCTTACCTTATAATAATGGTCATATTTTATTTCCAAACTATTGTCTTTTCATCTCTCCCAAAGTTTAATTTATGCCTGCCTGGCTTTTTAAAAGAAATGTTTAATTCTTCCTCTATATTCATTTGTGGCATGCACAAGGTTAAGTTTAGCGTCTTTTCAGGTGGTTCTCAACGCATCAATAAGGCATACACATTCATTAATACAGATACATATCAATAACAAGGTTTCTATAAATGTTTATCTTACCGATCAATGAAATAATACACTATTTGTTGGTTTTAACCGGCGATCAATGGGCACATTAGATCGCACTGATGCAGAAACAGCGAAGGCACTGGTCAGTATTACTTGCGTCTGAAGCTCAACACTACTTGTGAGATTTTAATTTTCGAATGGGCCCAACTAATGCTGGTTTCAAATCGTTTTTATCACTCCTCTTAGTCTATTCTACTCACAGCCAATCGAATTATGTTATGCCACTAGCTCTTTTTTCAAAAAATAAATTACACTTTCAAAATGGTAACGTTCCCCCTTTCCTCGACATTTGCTCAATTTCAGTATCACACTGCATATGCGTTCTTTTCAAATATGCCTCCATGCAAATCCCCCACTTCATTTTTCTCTCTCTATCTTGCTTGTTCGCTTTTGCCTAACGCAATACAAAACGGTTTCGTTAGATTAATATTGTCACTACGGGTAGGAGACGAAGCGGTGCTGTTTCTCTCATTCAATAGCAGTACTACTGCTTTATTTAACTCTTAACTTTTTGGGAAATAATATGCCCTAGCCAACAGCGTAAACTAAGGGCAAGTAGTTTTTTTTCAAACTTCCAAACCATTCATTCACGTTTAGTGTTAGACTAACAAGGTCTGTGACGTCAGCTGTCGCCTATCGTCCTTGTTCGAGATTTCAAAAAACCAACGCTTGTCTAAGGATGCATTTTTCCGCTTCATTCACTCCTACGTTGCTTTATTCTCTCACTCTTTCTTGGAACGAACACGCCTAGGAGTCAATCTGTTATAGTTAATTTCTCAGGAAGGAGTATGAAAATGCTTGTAATATGGAGAGATGGTATCTTTCACTTTGCCGTTAAGGTTTTCTCAAAAACCTGCGCGATAGTGGATAATGGTGACGATGTTGGGCACAACTCCCCTATTTTTAATCTCTATAGTATTTGATTTTTATTTAAATCTATTAATTATGTTAATCTATTTGATTGGAGGTATCAAGGGATCTTACTAATATCTCCCCACTTTAGAAACATGCTTTCTGAAGCAAGTTTATAATCCGTGATTACACATAGATCATATTTGTCACTAGGCTTTTTGGAATATCCTGATTTTCGTCAAACGGGTGCCTACTCAAGATATCTGCCCCCACATTTTGCGAACCAGGGAATGTATTCAATATTTAAGAATAGGTTGGTGAAGAGCAACGACACCTTAATAAACGAAGCATTTCCATGATTGGCCTGTGCCAAAAATACTCACGGTGTGGTCTGTTTGGACAGAATGTTTCTACATAGGATAGTCTGGTCTTCTTTATAGCCAGATAAAGCTAGGACATTCTTTTCACTGTGAATAGTTTTGTTTAGTTTGCGGTGGCATAAGCAACTTGGGTTTCAATTCCCCATCTGGTGAAGTGGACGTTGTAACATGTGGGCCCCTAATCACATTACTTGCGTCCGATTGTATTTCCACAAATTCCGACTCAGATCAGGTAATTCATTATAGGCTTATGGTGAGTTTTTCCTTCAAACTCATTGTATGCCGTTGCGCACTGGTGCCCACCATTTAAATTATATGGTTGTCCCTTACGCGTTAAAATCTGTCAGAGGAGCACCTTATATAGTTTAAATTTGTTAATGTACTTTTGGTAAAAACAAACCACCAGTGACACAAAGGATCGCACATCTTTTTTAGTCTGTGTCTCGGTGCTCTCGGCAATTTCTCCAAGTTTCTTGGGGGGTCAGGGGTCCATGCTACCATGATGTACCGTATTCCCCAGATTCCAACTCTTTGCATCCCAATACAATCATTTTGTTGAGTTTCTTATGCCGGTGAAGTTCGCCTCTCCGGAGTCCTATCAAACAACATCTCCAGAGCTTCAATGTGTTCTTCAAATGTCTCTGTGGCGACGAGAATATCATCCATGAAATTCGTGATACATGGGTTATTCAGGGGATCCAACAATTTGCGCATCATCCATGAAAACACACTCGGAGCATTTTTCAGTCCGAATGGTAGCATATTGAATTCATAATGTCCATCCGAAGTGCTAAAAGCCAAATAAGGTCTCACTTCAGGCTTCACTGGGATCTGGTAATAGCCTTTACTAAGATCCACCTTTGAAAAGTATTTTGCCTTGTTCTGTCTGGCCAATAACTGGTTGATTGTGATCTGGTAATGGATTCCACCTTGATCCTTCTGTGTGACAGATTCAGTTTCCTGTATAAAATGCACAAGTCTATGTTCCCAGATGTGTTTCCTCAACAAAACACACTTAGAGCTTTAAGGAGATTCACTGTGGAAATAATCCAGTCTTTTAACAAGGTAATCTATCCTTTCCCTCTTTCAAAGCTTTTTCTTTTGCGAATGGGATTGTTGTTGTTGTTGTTGTCGATATCCCTCATAGCTGCTAGATATCTTACTATTGGCAGTCCCAATGCCATTCTTTAAAAAGTGCAGGTTTTCTGCAGTTGTTTTTGTAAGTTCCATATAGTAGTTGAGTGACTGTCAGGAGGTCGTCTGTAAAAGTTTTTCCTAGCTGTTTGGTTGTGAAGTGATGGACATCCATGAGGAGGAGTCTGGTTGTTTCATTGGGATGAGAGCTGTGTCTACACATTGGTAGTGTGAGGGTTGATACTGTTTAGAGGGCTATTGACTATGCGTGTCCTGTTCGGAACTGAAAGAATAAGACTTGATTTCTCCTGCTGAGTTGTTTATGTTGTCGTAGGGTCTTTTGGCAGGTATTTCATTAAAGACATTTCGGCCAGTCGGCCGCCGTGTCGCCCATCTGTTCAGCCAGATTTTTGTGTTGTTTTGAGAATTGTTTGATGTTCTCATACTGCTGGTCTGTCCTTTTGTGGTTTAGAGGCTCCTGCTTTTGCAAGACTATCAGCTGTCACATTTACAGTGGGAACACTGTGTCCAGGGATCCATGTTAAGGGGGGGTTTACACTGATGAGTAGGCTGTGATCAAGTTGTGAAACCGCTCTTCCTATAAGTTAAAATGTCTTAGTTTTCTTAAGGAGTCTGTTTAAGTGCTTCCAGAACAGACCATGGAGTAACTGAAGATC
>JAMPIV010008335.1:0-102755 GCA_024509875.1 Oreohelix idahoensis | reverse complement strand
GGATTACAGGAGGGAAATACTGGTATTAAAAGTATTTCAGATGAAGAGTGACAGTTGGCCTGTGTAAAACGCTTGAACTCAATGTTTGTGAGGTAATTGTGCGCAGCTGTAGAAATAGAGTCGGTGGTAAATTACGTTTGACGTAGAAGGTTTAAAAACCTTCTTGTTTCAGTGACCTTGGTCTTAAAGTTCATTGAGCAGGCACCTTGGTTCAAGGAGCTTTGTCTGAATGCAGAGTGTGGACAGCATACTCCTTAATGGTACATAATAGCAAACCCGTAGTGGGGTTGCATACCAAGAACTATCGAATCTGAATCGTTAAACAGTAGTGAGAGCCTATTTATCTGGCATGTATCATCACGCAAGATAAATTAGAGTGTTGTGGCCTCATGGAAGACTCAACCATTATGTACCACGGAACTTGGGGGGGGGGGTGCCCTCTGCCGCCATCTTATAATGACAGTGTAAAAATGACTAAAAATTAAGAGGGGCAATTTTAATGATTTTAATATCAGTGAAACTGAACACAATCTCCAATACTAGTTCCAATAAAGACAAACTATTGAAGTCATGATGACAAATCACAACAGAGCTTGAACAAAACAAAACCAGTATTACCTCATATTACTACTACACAACTGACACACAAAATAGGATACCTTAATTAATGTCACTATAACATGAACTACAAAATATTCGTTAATATTTGAATAAATTCTGTACATATAACTTGTAATTAAAATTTGATTGAGTGATTCCTGGTTTCCCATTTGTATTTGAATCAGGACACATATTCATTCATTGACAGCAACTGAATAAATATTGTTCTTTGAAAAGTTATCATAGTGACTCCTTTAAGATCATTCTTTGTAGAAGTTTGTTTTTAGGTATGTGAAGTGTCACAGTGTTGTATACAAGTGTAAAGTGGGAAATAAAATAAAATTGTTTATTCTGTTGTTGTTGTTGATCAGGTCACCAATTCAGAATGACACATACAGCACGACATATCAACGTAATCATCACCACTATTCCACAAGAATATCTGACTAAGGTTCTACATAGGGACTGCGCCTAAGTAAGGTTATCTATCATAAATTCTGACTGACTTTATTAGATATAGTTACCCCTCAATGAAAAACATCAGTAAATCAGTAACAATGAAATTGCTCTGACTCTAAATGATGTATAACATCCGCTACTTTACCACAAGGGACCGAGGGATTTCAGAAGTGGAACCAGGCATCAGGAGGAAAGCTTACGAGGCGTACCAGGGATAGTCTGTGTCGCGCTCTGTCTGCCCGACAAGAGGCTCTACACCTGCACGGTAAGCCACAGGGCCTCTTTAAAATCGACTATAGTAAGTCGCCTCAAAGTATCTGCGATATATACCCATTCGATTACTGTGTCAAAAAAAGTTGGAATCTGTTATATTCGTCCTTAAATCGGGACGTGCTATTTGTCTGGAGGTATTTAATGCTACTAGATTATTGCTTTAGAGGAAGGTAAATATCATTTAGCTTTCCTGCAATTGGGATCATCAATCAAACATGTGTTAGGTCATTGTAATGTGATACATCGCTCGTGGCATTTTCAACTAATACCCAAAAAAACGTTGAACACTTTTTTCTCAAAGTTGTAACTCGAGCAGCTGGAGATAGAATAAGGCAGTCAATTAAGGCGGGCTGGATATTTGTTAAATTACACTTCCCACTGATGATAAAAAGCTTTTTATTTGTTACACATATAGGTAATGACTTGGCCCCCGATAACATTCTCGAACATTTTCTTCATGCATTTGTACAAAGATGCAATGTTTTTTAGTTAACAGGAAATATTTTCATGCAAATATGTATGGTTTGTCATGCTGGGTTCTTCCTAAAAACTTTCATGTGGATAAGAAAGCTCAACCTGCCAATCCGTTTCTTTGGGTTAAGGCTTAAAACCTAACTGAAAGTATGTCGCAGAAAACGAACGAACGAACGTTAAACATAACTGGGTTAAGATTGGGTGACATCGTGAGCAGGCTGCTCTTAACATTCTGTCCTTGCAGTTCTTCTCATCATTTTTATGTACTCAATTTAATCTCTCACACGCATTTTTGTCACATCTAATTTAAGTGAAACTGCAACGTTTTGAAAGTAAAATAATAGCATGCTCAACATTAATCAAGCAGCATCTAATTACGTGTAATAAATCGTGAAAGACAAAGGGCTATTCTAGAAACGTATGTTAAATCCAATACAACCTATTATTACCATGAAATAACCTTTAGTATATTTGAAAAGTACAAACCACTCTCATCGTTAAATATCAAATCTAGTGCATATCTATATCTATTTATTCGGAGCACTATAATCATCTATGGGGGGGGGGGGGGGGGGGGGGGGGGGGGGGTAGCTAGGTGGGGGGAATGTGGTTATCTATCTATCTATGAGGGGGTGTATCTATCTATGTATGTAATCTATGAAATCTATCATAAATTATTCCTGAAAAAGTCTACGATTTACTTGGAATAAGGGGGACTAAGGTTGTTTTTGCGTTATAGTGTGGGAAGATAGGTCTCCAAAGATGAGCTAGCAGACAGGAGTAAGGCGTAAGCTTTTCTGACCCCAGGAAAGTAGTTTTGTCTATCTAAATGTTTGTTCTGTCCAGACCTTGATCTAGCTGGTTTTCTGAAAAGCCAATCTAGCTATCAGCACAATATACATCACAAGGAGCGACTTGTGTTATTAAGTTACGTTGCTTATGGCAGCACCATTTATCATAATCATCCTCCTCTGTATTACGACAAGAGCATAAAACCACCATTGTAGTTGATCTGCTAGCAGGAAGCCTGAAATAAAGCGTTTCATGTGATTGTGTGATTGTGGTTTCTGTAGCAATTGGTTTTACAGGAGGAGGTTGTCAGCCCCAAGCACAACCTTCTATTAGTCTCTTACGACATGCCTGAAGCATTGAAACTTTGCTGAATGAGGTTATGTCATTTGCACGAGATTTTGGCATTTGCATGAGTTTGCACCATGTCGCTGTGTACAGTGTGATTAATTTTGCCTGCTATGAATCTGGTGTTCATGAGTTATGATTGAATTTGGCCTGCAGTGAATTTGACTTGCGATGAATCTTGCTTACGATCGCATTGTCTAACTTAGTTTTTGATCGGCGATGAACTTGCAGCAAACGAACTCGCATAGAGAACTTCCCAGCAAGAAACAGAAGAAATATGTTAGAGGTTGAGTGTGACGTGTGTGGTTAAACTTAATTTAAAATGCAAGACAAATGGAGAATACACTATGAGAGGTGGCAGACACTGAGTCTGAAATTAGACTGAAAAAACAATTATTATGAAAATAACTGTGGAAAAGGATAGTCAATTTGCACGTAGAGGCACATCCGTACGAGACATGGAATCATTCTTGTTGTCTTGGCAACAATATGGACAAAGGTAGAGGCTCAGACAGGGATAGTAAAAAAAAAAAAAAAAAAAAACAAGAGATGTTAATGTATTGGGAAAATATTTGGAAATCTTAGGAAGTCTGTTTAAAAAAAATTTAAAGAACAAAAAAGTCGTCAGATCCATGGTCAAGTTTAGTCCAGTTGTACGGCAGAAACATGGGAAACAGCAAAACTGCAACGAATAAGTTACAGGGTTTTATCAATGCGCCGTATACAAGGATTAAAATGTTATGACAGGATCGTCAACGGAGAATTTATGACAATAACCAGCCTTATGTAACAGCGTTATATAACTAGGTGGCAGATGGCAGGCCTAGTGACGTAATTTAAGTTTACAACTTCTCTTTTTATCTTCTTTCTTTTATCTTCCAAGTTATTTAGTTGATATCATTACTGTCCATCTCCGCCAGAGGTGTAAATTCCTGGATGATACTATAATCCTTTTCTTGTATACTTCAGGTTCGTTCAGTTCCTTCTTTGATGTTAATAGTGACTTCGTATAGTGGTAGTTTAAATGTACATGGCATAAGATCAGCAACTCATAAAGATGGAATCAAATTCACTCTGATCCTTCAAAAACTTTTAATAACTTAATAAAACAACAAGTATAATGGGTCATTCAAATGATAGAGTTCTAATAAAAGCCTGTACTGGGTCTTTGGTACTTCAGGTTAACTCATACATGGATTCTATGTCTCGTAAACTTCCGTATTCCTCTTTAACTTATTCTTTTCTCCTGTAGACTTCCTTAGTCTTCCCAAAACCTGCTCCTCTTCCCTTCGTCATGGACAGACGTGTTTTTGATCTGCTCTCACATTTCGCAGCAATGAACTTTCCGTGGAGTATATTGTTCATTTTATGATATTGAATACCGTTGTAAATGTTTAAGACTACATGACTCATCCGAATGTGACCTTCGCCAAAGCAAGAGGTCAGTTGTTGGTCAAGCGTTGCTGTCAAGCATCATAAAATTTTCCCGGTATACAATGTTCCTCACCGATAACAAAACCCCCCGTGGAATGTAACAATGTCATGCTTGGAAGAAGGCGTTAGTTCGCAGCTAACAGTGGGCCCCAGGGACGCTCGTTTAAGACCAACGACCATAAAAAAACTATGCTTTGAACAAAGAGAGGGCTATTCACGTCAAACTTAAAGGTTGTAGAACCGGGTCCGGTATAACCGTGAAGCTATCAAGTCATGGAAAATGTGTAACTATAACATTCCAGAACACCTTTCAGTACGAGGCATTTCGTTTCATTGTCATTAAATTCTACGAAACAGGACTTGTAGAGTCAAGAACAGACATAAATGGTGCACTAGTAGAAGACGTTATAACAACACCACTTCTCAAAGTTCACCTTTATCACACTAAGAACAAAATTATGGCCCAGGGGACTGCCGCAGCTATCGAATCATGGCTAGAAACAGAATTTGAAGAATTAAAAGAATCTGCAAAAATTGTAACTGATGTTGAGTTAGAAAACACTAAAATGGACTACGCTGTTTCTATGCCCCACTTGGCAGTAGACACAATGATTCCAGGCATAAATGACTTTACTACCGACAACGACATTCTCAACACCAGCTGCAACCCAATTTCTCATAGTGAATCAGAAATTCTACCTTCTGCAGTATTGGATACAATAACAGACACCCCTACAATTTCTAAACCTATGTTGGCCATCGAATACCCCATGGACCATGAAAATATCCGAAAAGCTGAAACTGTATCTCTTGAGCAACAAAAAGAAGACACCACGAAGTTACCTGTGTCGTGCTGCCAGGAGCTAATGCAAAATATGGAGGACACGCTACGAAGTTTAATTGGTGATCTCATGTCTAGTATACAGACATCGCTCAAGGCCGAAAACGAACTTCTTAAAAGGGAGATAGTATCTCTGAGGGAAGACAATTCTAGCATGAAGGACATCATCGAAAAACTGCAGAGAGACTTCTCACTCTATAAGATAAGACAACCAGATCATCCTCAAACAATAGTAGAAGATTGCGAAGAATCCATACATAAAAATACGCCAAATCAGCAAAAAGGTCACCACCAAACTGTACACAAAAAACACGAAGAGACACTCACAAACACAACATATCCCATTGGAGTCAAAATTACCAACAGATTTCAAGTTCTTGAGGATTGTTCAACAGAAAATGAGCAGGTATCAGTATCCCTACCAGACAACGTTCCAGTGCCCGAAAACCAAATTCACAAATCTCAGAGCCATCACGACAGTCCACAAAAGAACACCACAAAAGGCAGCAGCATCAATCTAATAGAAAACAAAGTGAAGAAATACGTAGTGACGTTACACATATTGTAATTGGTGACTCCCTCTTGAAGGGTATTTATTGTGAAAGAATGTCCACTACAAGAGAAGACATCGTTTCAGTTATGACAGTGCCGGGGGCTGGTATTAAAAAACTACTGGACATAATTAATAAGTTCGATATTAATCATAAGATAACAAAAACAACACTACACGTAGGAATTAATGATATCATGAATGAGCAGAGCCTAAACCCCTCAGGATTGGTGGCTACAATAAAACAAAAATTTCCCAAAGCCTCCATCTTTATTTCATCAATCATACCACCATGCTATGGGTTTCAGCGTCGCACAGCGGACACTTACAACACAAAACTACAGAACTATTGTAAACAAAACGGCCTTGGCTTCATCAACAATACTCCATTCTTTACATCTAACTCAGGAGCACCTAAGAAACGACTCTACAGAGATCAAATTCACACATCCACACTGGGAAGCAGCATCCTGGCCAAAAACATAAAATATCCAGAAAGGACACAACAAGACAGCTCAACCCATATAGAGAATGCAACGAAATCTACTGAGACTTCAACCTATAATCACAATACATCACAAACCCCATCTACCCCTCAAAAAAGCACACCTATTGCAAGCAGGCAGCCTTCCAGCTATCACAACGCCACTTTCAATCAGGAAGCCGAATCTTATGATACCATGTTTCCCCCATTAGTCACAAGGCAGCCCCACTCAGGTACCTCTACCAACAGTATTCCAATGTCCCAGGCTCAGAATACTCCTACCAACACTACAACAAGGACGGAAGAAATCAGAGATCACCATGCTTCCTCCCCTAGTTCTTATTATCGTCCTCAGTGGAACCCTGAACTTGTCTATCTGATGCAATTCAGCCCTGCGTCACTTAGACAATCATTAATGATGTCTGCCCAAAGTCACCCCTATTATCTGCCCGGCAGAAACGTCAGTTATTGACGAACAAACACTTTGCTTCACTAAATCTCTGTTACTACAGCCTTCACTCCATTTGAACATTTGTTGATTTTTTAATACAACGGTAATAATCAGAACTTTTAATAGTTTATCGGTTAATATCCTCTAAAAAATTTTTCTTTGATTACTTATTTCGTTACAATTTAAATTTCTTATTATCACGCGTAGCTTCAATTTGTTAGAATTTTCGGTGTTAAGTTGTGAAGTGTTGTATACTTGTCTGACTTGTGACTATTATTAATTTCTTCCATCTCTCGTTTAACTTCACTTTGTTGCGTTGAGCAGTTCTGGTGTGATATGTTGTATGCCTGATTGTTTTGTGACAATTTTCATATACTCAGTTGAAATTGTTTTTTATTAGTTGTATTAATTATTTTAATATTGTATTTTCTGCAATTTCTCATTCCTTGAATTCCACTTCCTTGGTGAAGTATTAATTCGTAAAAATATTTTGAGCTTTTTTGTGTGCATAACTGTTTTTTAACTTGTAATTTTTTATTTTTTAAAATTTTTTTTAAAAATATATATTTCTTTTTACTGTACAAACATGGCTGGTAATTATGTACCGTGGATTCACAAGGATGGTCTACGACTTGGTCATCTGAATATTTACCATCTTCTAGGTAAACTCCCCGAACTTACATACATTCTAAGTAATAATTTTCACATTTTTGGACTTTCAGAAAGTCGCCTAAATGACAGAATAACAGACGATGACATTGCGTTAAATGGTTTTAAAACTATTCGGCGAGACGCAAGCAAAAAACAAGAGACAGGTATAACAGATTATATTTCCACTTCCCTTAATTTTCGCCGCAGAAACGACTTAGAGACAGCAGAGATAGAATGTGTATGGTTGGAAATAAAGCTACCGAATCAGGGCCCATTTCTGGTGGGATATCTTTATCGAAATCCTAGTGCAAAACCTATATGGTACGAAGATTTCACCATAATGATGGACAATGTATTTGCCACAGTCAAGGAGGTTGTTCTTCTTGGTGATTTCAACATCGATATACACAATTCAAATCTAACATGGAAAAATATAATATTATCGTACAACTTAAAACAAATAGTTAACCAGCCTACAAGAGTAACACATGCATCAACCACACTAATCGACCACATCTACGTAACTTGCCCAGAAAACATCATAGAATGCTCTGTCCCTAATATTGCAATGAGTGACCACTATCCAGTATGCTGTACATGTGTCGTGGAATATTCTAATCCACATATATAAATTAAAAGGTAAATATAAAGCCTAACAAATAATTCTAATAAAGAAAAGAGCAAAGGTAAAATAACAGTGCTGTCACAAGGAATGTACTCGAAATCCCCTTTGTTTTATGCTTCGTCTGCAAATTGTAACGCTTTCACGTTGATAGTAAAAGCCTACTATATTATTACCCGCTTTCTTCACTGAAACGTGTGCTGTATTTCTTGGAAAAACATTGAGAGGCAGACTGCGTAATGACCTAAATTAATCCTAACATTAATTATACTGCGTTACCAAAACGAACGAACAGATGGACTCAAATAGAAAGAGAGAGGGAGGGCTGAAAATCAGGAACGCATGCAACACGCGTCGCGCGATACACAATTACTACTATCACGCGTGTAAGGCCACATGCACTAACTTTTTTTTTCAGACGGACAGTGATAAATTCACTACCCTTCCCAGAGTTAGGTTTTAAAACCTGAAAAACGCTTATTGGGAAAACCTGACATTCTACTGTTTTATGTCCGAAATCCTGACATTAGTCTGACAGTACAGCAGGACAGGTGGCGGTTCTAACATAAAAAATAAAAAAAAAACAACTACACGACTATCCTAGAAAATACATATTTTGAACGCAGCCACTTAGCTCTTTTAAATTTGTATATTTGGGTTCCTTAGGGTTTGCTGACAAAGAATATGTAAAACGTTACGCAAATAGTCTAGGAATTAACAAGTTATAACCAAAATAAAATATTGGGGATGCCTGACAGCATGAAATCATTTCTGCTCATAAAATTTTTTTATAACGTGTTTGAAAAAAACCTTGCGTACGGAAATAGCCTACCATGTAAACTCCAAATTGATTGGAGCGCAACAAATATAAGACTAAACACGATTGGTCGGACTATAAATACTATCTTTGGTTGTTAGGGGAGACGTAGGAAGTTAAAATTTTTTCAAACCCTTGTCGAAACGTAGCTCCATTGGCCAGACTCGCTGATATACTCACCTAGGAGCGTTAGTTCGAGACCACTAGTTCAAATAAGCTTGATAAAGCAACAGTGCGTTGAAGCCAGCTCACATTTTTGTTAAAATAAAAGCCTGGAACATAAGCAGATGGGAATTTGTGCCAGTATTTGTGCCAGAATTCATTGCTAATCAACGTATCTGTGTTTGTTTCCATGAATTGTGGGACCGTGGTCTTGATAGTATTGAGCAGCACCTGGTCAGAGCTTTGCTGAATCCAGAGTCGGACAGCATACTCCTTGGTCCATTTAACTATCAGTGAGGTGTCTCCAGAGCACAGGGGAGAAATCGAGCAGAGGAGTCTTTTCCTGCCGCCATCACGCAAGATAAGCTGATGTGGCCAGCTGAGCTCAAAATTATGTACCCCATCTTAAAATAACATTGTAACATAAACTTAAGAGGGGAAGTAAATTGTTTTAATAACAGGAACTGAGAACATCTCCAATACTAGCTCCCATAAAGACAAACTATTGAAGTCATGATGACAAATACCAACAGAGCTTGAACAAAACAAAACCAGTATTACCTCATATTACTACTACACAACTGACACACATAGGATACTTTTAATAATATATGTCACTACAATATTCATATTGAGAAATTCTGTACATATAACTTGTAATTAAAATTGATTGTGATTCCTGGTTCCCTTTGTATTTGAATCAGGACACATATTCATTCATAACAGCAATGAATACATATTGTTATTTGAAAAGTTATCAGTGACTCCTTTAAGATATCCTTTAGAGTGTTATATGTATGTGAGTGTCACAGTGTTGTCAAGTGTGGTGGAATAAATTAAATTGTTTATCTGTCTGTTGTTGTTATGACTTACACTTCATCATACACATACCCTAGACATACAACGTAGTCATCACACTATTCCAGAATAATCCTGACTGAGATATATATATATGTGGCAGCAAGTAAGGTTATCTATAATACACTACTCTTATTAGATATAGATACCTTCACAGCTGATCTCAGTCAGTACACTAAGTCCCCTATAAATATTTATAACATCCCACTTCACCACATATATTGGGGTCTCGCTCTTGGGATTTTGAATCTTTACCTATTAAAAATATTGGGGGTAACTCACTTCAGGGAATAATAAGAATTAAAAGGTATCCTTGGGTGGAATTAAATAAGGTTGAGCTCACGGTGCCTGTGTTGTCCATTAGATATATAGTTAGAGATTGAATTGTTGGTTAGACATTGTATAAATTTACCTGATAGACAATGGCGGACCTGGCCAAGTTTCGATCTGCTGCTGTTCAGACTGCAAAAGAGTTAGGATTAGATGGGCAAGTTATGGTTGCCTATGTCACCACGGAATGTGACAAATTTATTGAACGCGAAGAAAGAAGGTTTGAAGCCGAAAGAAAGTTAGAGGCTGAAAGGGAAATTAAGAAGTTACAATTTGAGGCTGAGGCTGAGACTAAGAGGTTGCAGATTGAGGCTGAGGCTAAGAAATTGGAAGCAGAAGAAAGAAGATTGACTGCAGAGAGGGAAGCAGAAAAGGAGGAGAAGAGATTACAAAGGGAACATGAGTTACGACTAAGGGAGTTTGAGTTTCAGGGCCATGCTCCTGAAAATGGTGCCAGTCCCTTTGCCTCTGATGCTACTGCTAGCCAGGGAGCCTCAACCTCAGCTATGAATTTTCATTTAGATCATTTTGTTGAGAAAGACGATGATATAGAGAGCTACCTAAATAGGTATGAACTATTAGCTACCACATATGGGTTAGAGAGAGAAAGGTGGAGCTTAAAGTTATCTCAGGGACTTCGTGGGGCAGCTTATGAAGTTTTTGCAAAAATGAGCAGAGGTGATCAGAAGAATTATGACATGCTAAAGCAGGCTCTTTTGTTAAGGTATGAAAAGAATGCAGAATTTTATAGGAAAAAATTTAGGAATGCTAAACTACTGTCAGGTGAAACCTATCACCAGTTCTCTGCACGAATAGAGACATACTTGGAGAAATGGACTTCTCTGGGGAAAACCCAAGATCTTAAGGAAATGGTCCTTATAGAGCAATTAAGAGAGTCCATGGCTCCAGACCTGAGAAAGTTTCTCATGGAACAAGGTGCAGAGAGGCTGGGTGAGTTGCTAAATGTTGCTGAAAGGTATCAAGCAGCTCAAGCAGAGGTAACAGGTAATAAAAAGAAACAAGTGGATAACTTTAGGGCACCACAGAACTTTAATAAATTTGATCCTAGGGATCAAAACAAAGGTAAGCACCAATTTGATAGGCCACGGTATGAAAATAAAAATAAATTCCCACAATTCGATGAAAGGAAATATGATGAAAGAAAATCTTTCAACCAAGGAAAAAGGTGGTGTAAGAATTGTCAGATGGACAATCATGACACTGACCGTTGCAGAAGGAAACCTGTGTATATGGCAACCCTTCAGGTCAGGTCGACCTCAAGACAGGAGGAGGATATTATGTTGGATACCACTCCAGAAGAGATGAGGAAGGCACAGGCTGGGGATAAAACACTCAAGCCTTGTTTCAGAAAATAGTCAACTTGTCATACAACTCCATGCAAGGGAGACTTTTACATGAAAAACAAGTTGATGTATAGGAAGACTGGAGCTAGATCCAAAGGTCAGGGACAACTGGTACTTCCTAAAAGATATAGGGCAGACTTAATAAGGAGCCTACATGTGAAACCAGATGGGGACCATGAGAAGATAGGTACCATCATTCAAAAGGTGGCTCACAATTATTATTGGCCCAAAGCAAGATGGGACATTGAGAATTTTGTAGAAAGGTGTAGCATAGCACATGAGGGAACACCCACAAGTGGGAACATGGATCAGGACCTGGACACGCCACGGGGCAAAATTAGGCCTGATAATAAAAAGAAAAATAGATTTGATAAAGTGGACCAAATGGAATGGGAAGCCCCTTATCACGGACAAGCTTCACTTAACTGTTTTACAATGGCCACTATGCGGAGAGTGCAAAAAGATGTCTTACCCCAGGATAAGCCGAAAATCCCTCAATCGGACTTAAACAAACTGGAGGAAGAGGATGTAGGGAGGAAATCTCTCATCAAGAATTTTAAGTGGGGAGACAGCCCCAAGAAAAGAATTGGTAGCGGTCGTTTTGTGCATGATAATTCTGGGAGGAAAAATCATCACTATAAAGCTTCGAGTGGAAGAGACCATACCGGTGCATGGACAAATGGGTCCACACAATTAAAGGTCCATATGTAGCTTTGTTAAGAACGTGGACTGATGAAAAGGCAGAGGAAAACATTACATCTTCATACCAATATGTGAATGAGCTGACCACTCGTTTAAAAACTGGCTGGAAACTTGCCAATGAAAATTTGAAACAAGCCAGGAAGAAACATGCTGCCTATTATAACAGGAAGGCGAAAGACAGAAATTTGGCTGTGGGAGAGAAAGTACTGCTTCTTTTGCCCGGGAGTCAGAATAAGTTACAAATTGGATGGCAGGGTCCATATACAGTTTTAGAGAAGGTGTCTAGAACAAATTATAAGATAGATAAGAAGGGGAAAGAAAAAATCTATCATGTGAATCTCCTGAAGAAATATTTGGAAGGAGAACATCAGGAAGAGACACACTTGTTGACCTTGTCCATCGCCATGGAGATGAAAAAGGAACCACTTTCATCATTTGAATATCCATTACACCCCTGTGAGACAGCAGCACAGGTGAAAATCAGTACACATTTAACGAAAACTCAGAAAGAGAGAGTGCAACAGGTTCTAAATAATCATGCAGAGGTGTTAACAGACCGACCAGGGCATACAAACCTATTGGAATATGATATGAAACTGATAGACCACACACCTGTCTGTATGAAACCATATTCGATTCCGTTTGCTAAGGAGAAAGCTTTGAAGGAAGAGATAGACTATCTGTTGAAGGAAGGAATTATTTCGCACAGTGAATCTTCGTATAGTTCCGGTGTTGTACTCTTAAGGAAGCCCTCTGGAGAACATAGACTCTGTATAGATTACAGGAGACTGAATGCTATTACAGAAGGACAGGTGGATCCATTGCCGGATACAAATCAGCAGTTTGCCAGACTAAATAAAGCTAAATATTTCTCAAAAGTGGATCTGAGTAAAGGATACTATCAGATTCCAGTAAAGCCTGAGGTTAGACCATACCTAGCTTTTAGTACCTCAGAAGGACACTATGAGTTTAATAGATTGCCATTTGGATTGAAGAATGCGCCTAGTGTCTTCTCTAGAATGATGAGAAAATTGTTGGATGTAAACATTTCGGAGGAACGTAATGAATCCCTGAGTTGCCTCTTTGATTGAGGATATTCCGAATGTTTCATACAGGATAATAAGAAGATTATGGGATCCACTACGAAAACTCTGCTATCACCAGGTATATGTTATCTCCTCCTAACGTACATTTTGAGGGAAATATAATGTTCTCTGGACATGTCAGTGCGCAGACTCAGAGAAGAGGAATGGTGAATACGGGTTGCGAAGCAGCATTAAGACAAGCATTCATACTTGCGGCTGTTCAGTAACATAACCGAAATATATTATTGGTTGTAGAAGTCTGAGGCAGATTTCATGAGTAGTGCCTACTCTGAATGGACCCAACTACATAAAACCATGATAGCACCACAGCAGAGTAAAGTCAAGTTGACTTACATTTCTCTATGTGTATATAGAATAAAGGACTGACATATAATGTCTGTTTTAAGAGGGGAGATGTCGTGGAATATTCTAATGCACATATATAAATTAAAAGGTAAATATAAAGCCTAACAAATAATTCTAATAAAGAAAAGAGCAAAGGTAAAATAACAGTGCTGTCACAAGGAATGTACTCGAAATCCCCTTTATTTTATGCTTCGTCTGCAAATTGTAACGCTTTCACGTTGATAGTAAAAGCCTACTATATTATTACCCGCTTTCTTCAATGAAACGTGTGCTGTATTTCTTGGAAAAACATTGAGAGGCAGACTGCGTAATGACCTAAATTAATCCTAACATTAATTATACTGCGTTACCAAAACGAACGAACAGATGGACTCAAATAGAAAGAGAGAGGGAGGGCTGAAAATCAGGAACGCATGCAACACGCGTCGCGCGATACACAATTACTACTATCACGCGTGTAAGGCCACATGCACTAACTTTTTTTTCAGACGGACAGTGATAAATTCACTACCCTTCCCAGAGTTAGGTTTTAAAACCTGAAAAACGCTTATTGGGAAAACCTGACATTCTACTGTTTTATGTCCGAAATCCTGACATTAGTCTGACAGTACAGCAGGACAGGTGGCGGTTCTAACATAAAAAAATAAAAAAACAACTACACGACTATCCTAGAAAATACATATTTTGAACGCAGCCACTTAGCTCTTTTAAATTTGTATATTTGGGTTCCTAAGGGTTTGCTGACAAAGAATATGTAAAACGTTACGCAAATAGTCTAGGAATTAACAAGTTATAACCAAAATAAAATATTGGGGATGCCTGACAGCATGAAATCATTTCTGCTCATAAAATTTTTTTATAACGTGTTTGAAAAAAACCTTGCGTACGGAAATAGCCTACCATGTAAACTCCAAATTGATTGGAGCGCAACAAATATAAGACTAAACACGATTGGTCGGACTATAAATACTATCTTTGGTTGTTAGGGGAGACGTAGGAAGTTAAAATTTTTTCAAACCCTTGTCGAAACGTAGCTCCATTGGCCAGACTCGCTGATATACTCACCTAGGAGCGTTAGTTCGAGACCACTAGTTCAAATAAGCTTGATAAAGCAACAGTGCGTTGAAGCCAGCTCACATTTTTGTTAAAATAAAAGCCTGGAACATAAGCAGATGGGAATTTGTGCCAGTATTTGTGCCAGAATTCATTGCTAATCAACGTATCTGTGTTTGTTTCCATGAATTGTGGGACCGTGGTCTTGATAGTATTGAGCAGCACCTGGTCAGAGCTTTGCTGAATCCAGAGTCGGACAGCATACTCCTTGGTCCATTTAACTATCAGTGAGGTGTCTCCAGAGCACAGGAGAGAAATCGAGCAGAGGAGTCTTTTCCTGCCGCCATCACGCAAGATAAGCTGATGTGGCCAGCTGAGCTCAAAATTATGTACCCCATCTTAAAATAACATTGTAACATAAACTTAAGAGGGGAAGTAAATTGTTTTAATAACAGGAACTGAAAACATCTCCAATACTAGCTCCCATAAAGACAAACTATTGAAGTCATGATGACAAATACCAACAGAGCTTGAACAAAACAAAACCAGTATTACCTCATATTACTACTACACAACTGACACACATAGGATACTTTTAATAATATATGTCACTACAATATTCATATTGAGAAATTCTGTACATATAACTTGTAATTAAAATTGATTGTGATTCCTGGTTCCCTTTGTATTTGAATCAGGACACATATTCATTCATAACAGCAATGAATACATATTGTTATTTGAAAAGTTATCAGTGACTCCTTTAAGATATCCTTTAGAGTGTTATATGTATGTGAGTGTCACAGTGTTGTCAAGTGTGGTGGAATAAATTAAATTGTTTATCTGTCTGTTGTTGTTATGACTTACACTTCATCATACACATACCCTAGACATACAACGTAGTCATCACACTATTCCAGAATAATTCTGACTGAGATATATATATATGTGGCAGCAAGTAAGGTTATCTATAATACACTACTCTTATTAGATATAGATACCTTCACAGCTGATCTCAGTCAGTACACTAAGTCCCCTATAAATATTTATAACATCCCACTTCACCACAACATGGTCAAAGAATAAATGTAAAGTTCCAAAAAATAAACATGTAAGTATCAAATTTAGAAGTTTCAAACATTTCAGTAAGGAATTATTTTTAAATGACTTGCTAACTGCACCTCTCGCCCGTGTTTACCAACTTCCTGATCCGGATGACGCTATTGAATACTGGACAAAAAATTGTTATAATGTTTTTGACACGCACGTACCAGCTAAGGAAATTCGCGTCAAACGACAATTAAAATCTCCGTGGATCACGCAGGAAGTGTTGGAGGCTATGAGGCAGAGAGATCACGCGCACAAAAATAAGGACCTCAACACATACAGGGTATACAGGAACAAAGTTCAATATTTAATTCGGAAAGAAAAGAAAAATCATTTTAGAAATATGGTTGAGAACAAATCAAATAGTAAGGAAATATGGAAGGCAATTAACACCTTAGCGAAAAAACGTAATGCACCAGACTCATTCTCTTCCAACACTTCATTTACTTGCACCGACTTCAGCAATCACTTTCAAGCAGAAATAAACAGTCTGAAATCCACAATACCACCTTCCTCTAGTGACTTAGACAAACTTTCAGCATTCTGTGAGAACAAATGTACAAACTCAGTTCCACCCGACATTCCTTTTATGACAGTTAATGAAGTGTATAACTATCTTATTGGCCTTAAGGATAATAGCTCATCAGGGCTTGACGGAATTAGTAATCGAATACTGCGTTACGCCGCACCAGCTATTAGTGATTCACTAACTTTTATATATAATCAATGTATTGCTAAAAGTTATTTTCCTTCGGCCTTTAAGATTGCCAAAGTATATCCTCTCTTCAAACCTGGCTCGTCAGATAACAGTAATCTTGGTAACTATAGACCAATTTCTCTTTTATCATCGCTTTCTAAACCACTAGAAAAACACATACATAAAGCAACACTACATTACCTAGTTAGCAATGACTTGCTAATTGACTGTCAGTCAGGGTTTCGACAAAAGCATTCATGCCACACAGCTCTAACTAAGATGATAGACAACTTGCACCTAAACATAAATAACGATAACATATGTGGAGCAATCTTTGTAGACTTTAGGAAAGCATTTGATATGTTAGATCACGCTGTTTTAATAAGAAAATTAGAAACAATGAAAGTTAACTTTAAACTAGTGACATTACTTAAATCATTCCTGTCCGACAGACAGCAAGTAGTGTGGTACAATAACTCCTTGTCAAGCCCAACTATTATTGACACTGGTGTTCCTCAGGGTTCTATTCTCGGCCCTCTACTTTTTTCCATTTACATAAATGACCTTCCTCTACACATCGAGCACTCATCCTGCGACCTATTTGCCGATGACTGTACCATTTATACTAGTGATAAAAGTTGCAACACGCTAGAAATATTATTACAAAGCGACACAGACAATCTTATTAAGTGGAGCAATGAAAACTGCATGCAAATAAATATCACTAAAACAAAATGTATGATAATATCAACTAGACAAAAATTACAAAACTCGCCGAAAACAACAATTCAGCTCTACATTGGAACCTCTTTAATTGAAAATGTAAATGAATATAAAACACTAGGACTCATAATTGACCAACATTTAAGTTGGAATTCGCATGTACAAGCACTGACCAAACAAACGGCACAAAAAGTTTACCAGTTAGCTAAAATCAAACATTTCCTAGATGAGGAGACACGAAAAATGTTCTATACATCCCAGATACAAACACATCTAGACTATTGTTCCACAATTTGGGATGGCTGCACCATGTCCAACACTAAAAGACTCTATTCATTACAAAAAGTGCAGTGCGCCTAATTTCAGACAAAAACCTCACACAGTGTGTAGACGCATATACATATCTTAACATATTACCACTAAGAAAGCGCCTTCTCTTCAACAAAGCCAAATTTATTCACAAAATCTTGTCACAGAATGCTCCAACGTATCTGTGGCCTATTTTCAAATACAGCGGAAGACGCAGTCAACGCTTAAATAAATTACACATGCCCAAGCCTAGGCTCGACGTATTCAAGAAAAGTTTAGCTTTTTCTGCTGCTCATCTGTGGAATACTCTTCCACACGACTTAAAAAATACTCTTAGTCCATATTCATTCAATCACAGACTTTTCAAATACATCATGAGTGCAGATTATATGCCACCCTAATTTCGTTATGTTCTTAAATAATTACATAACATCATATGTAGGTTTTAAAGTTAATTTTGTCCTGTTTAGTATAAATTATGATACGCATCTGTAAATCTGTTTAACTGTTATTGTACTGTTACAATGTTGGGATTTTATTTTATTGTACTTTTTTGTTATTTTATTATTTAAGTAACATTTAGGATACGTGTGAGAATAAATGGATTAACTATGGAAGAAGAGAGAAAGGAAGGGCAGAATGTTAGACGAGCCTGCGTGCCCAATTCTAAACCCTTTGAAATTAAAGTTCGTTCGTTCGTTCGTTCGTTCGTTCATATACCAATGCTCTTTATTAGCATTCCATACTTTATTTGTTACTTAAATATCTTCCTCGACGAACTGGTCAGACAGGTCTCTATAACTGCTCCTAGCAACAAAATTCATGTCATGCATAAATAATTGTATGTACACCTTTCTGATACTTACAAGTGAGAGAGCATATTTGAAGTTCTTCTATAAAAGTCGATATTCACTTTTTCTTGAAAATCATATGCAATTCTGGATACTTCAAACCTTGTTCAATATGGTTCCTCTATAATATCTCTAGTTTCCTTCAAATGTTTACAGCCTTTTGATACTTTACAGATAGTCGTAATATGCTCATAACCATCCGTTTTCTTGGTACATAGTCGTAAAGTGCTCATACTGAAGTGACAAATCGTGCTTCTGCACAACTCTCCTGGAAACAAAATTCTACTCTGTGCAAAAATATAATCATAGTTCAATACTTACAAAAACAGCATAAGCGCTGATCTCCTTTCAGAAATACACCTTAACTGTGAACTACAGAATCAAATACTATCTCCCGATAGAATAACACTGGCTAGTGATGGCTGGACATCTAAATATATTTACACATTAACCCTATCTGTAAAACCACAGAAGGTTCATCTTGTCCGCACAGCAATCACACCTTCTTCCTGAAGCACAACTCAGGACTCACTGTCATCTAATGACCTCTGGTCATTTTGCGTGGTGTGTTTTTCTCGCCACTCTTCTGATTCGCTGACCCAAATCTTTTTACTTAAATTTATTGGTCAAGCTTTTTTTTCCTGTTCTCGAACATTCTGTTCACAACTCACTATAATCACTCACTATTAGTTAACACGAACCGGTATTCTGAACCGTTGTCAATTAGCAATACCATTATTTTCATTCATTATTTTCTCTTGTGAGCTGTTCCAACTGTTTATCTCACCTTAACAATAGCATGAATAATGCTTGGGCAAACCCCACGGTGACACAAATACAAGTTGAATATGAGGTGAGGAAAAAAGGCAGGCTTTGTATTTGACGTACATTGGAGAAAACGCAGTTTATAGAATTATAAGCAAACCTTTGTTTTGGAATCTAGAGCAGACTTAAAAAATATCCGCAGAAGAGCATTGGAGACAGATACGACAGGGATTTTTTTTTTTAAATACGAAAAGACAACGTTTTCTAATACATAAACATAATTCATATTCGCGGGAAAATATGAACAACGCTAAAAGGGATTAATTACATCACGTTATGAAGAAGTCCCAAAAAAGCGCAGATTTTCATGGCGTATAGATCTCTCTGATGCGGACGCATTAAAGCTCTATCACACAGATTCCAAGAAAGCGAATATGGCTTCTTAAATTACAGATTTTCATTTTTTTTTTTTAAAACATTTCCCCGAACAAAATTATAAAGCTTGTTTACTGTCTACTTGTACTGTAATTTGCGAATTGGAATTTAGAGGCGTAAAATGTATATATTCCAAACACCGAGGCGTAAACTGTATATTTTCCTAACATAGAAGGGTAAACTGTATATTTCCATAACACAGAAGAGTAAAATTTATATTTTCCATACACCGAGGCGTAAAATGTATATATCCTTACACAGAAGCGTAAACTGCATATTTTCCATACGCTGACGCGAAGAGTAAACTGTATATTTCCCTAAAACAGAAGCTTGAACACGAGAAGAAAGAAGACATCAGATTAAGCTGGGAGAACAGGTCCTGGAGCAGGTCGACCACTTTAAATACCTCGGAGCTATTATAGACCGAAAGGGAGGCATCAAAGAAGAGTTGGCCACTCGAAAAGCAGCAGCTGGGAGACTTTTTCAGGCCATAAACCGAGGATTCCTCAGCAAGAGAGAGGTTGGTAAGAAAACGAAGATGGCTGTATACCGCTCCACCTATGTCCCAGTCTTGACATATGGGTGCGAGTCATGGGCAATGACTACAACCCATAAAAGCCAGATCCAAACCTCAGAAATGAGGTATCTGAGGAAGGTGGTTGAAGTAACAAGAAGAGACATGGTACGCAACCAGACGATACGTCAAGGCCTAAAATGCCACCCCCTACAGACCCAGTAGAACAGTCCCAACTAAGATGGTTTGGCCATGTCTGCAGAATGGGAGAAGATCGGCTACCACGACAAGCATGGGAAACAAAGAGCCAAGGATCCAGACCCCGAGGACGACCCAGAGTCCGCTGGGAGGACAACATTAGACAATCTTTGAAGGACCGAGGATTAGAATGGAACCAGGCCAGGAGGAAGACAAGCCGATAGAATAGTATGGCGCTCTCTCTTCCAAACCTCTACACCTCACGGTAGAAGGGGAACGACTAAGTAAGTAAGTAAGTAAGAAGCTTGAACTTAATATTTTCCAAACACCGAGGCGTTAAATGTATATTCCCTAACAAGGAAGAGTAAACTGTATATGTTCCTAAAAGCTTAAACTGTATATTTCCTAACATAGAAGAGTAAACTGTATATTTCCGTAACACAGAAGCGTAAATTGTATATTTCCCAAACACAGAAGCGTAAACTATATATTTCCCTAACACAGAAGAGTAAACTGTATATTTCCCTAACACAGAAGCGTAAACTGTACATTTCCCAAACACAGAGGCCTAAACTGTATATTTCCCAAACACAGAAGCGTAAACTATACATTTCTCAAACACAGAAGCGTAAACTGTATATTTCCCAAACACAGAAGAGTAAAATGTATATTTTCCTAACGCAGTAGCGTTTACTGTATGTTTTCCTAACACAGATGAGTAAACTGTATATTTTCCTAACACTGAAGCGTAAACTGTACATTTTCCCCAAATAAAAGCTATCACTAAATATGTCACAAACAATGCAAGAGAGTAAATTGTTTGTTTTCAGACTAGAATATGACGATGTAAAGTACATCTGATGTTAAAAGATGTGTGCAAGAGAGATATGAGGGCCCTGGACATAAATCCAGCAAACTAGGAGGATGAAGCTGCCGATCGTACTAAGTGGCGATGCTCTCTACAGCACCACCTCGGAGTAGGCGAAAAGAAGCTCTCACAACAAGCAGAAGGGAAAAAGAGAACGTCACGAGGAACATCAGGAAAATAAGCAGCTGAGGGCTGTTACCTCAAGGGCGCATTCCCACAGTCAGTTATAACTGAAGGGCCTGTTACAGTAGAACTCCATTTATCCGAACCCCAATTATCCGAACATCCAATTATCCGAACACTTTGTCCAGAAAAAAAAAAAAAAAAACCAGGTGCCACCAGTCACGTTAGACTACAATTCTGAATCTTTTGATGCGGCAAGCTTCAAATGTGTGCGAACAATTTGTAGAGGATGGGATGGGCTAATGGTCGGTCGCTTACATACAGGAAGTCAGTTAGATCATTATATCATAAAGTCAGTTAATATCTAGTTTACCAATCCAGTGTACGAGTGCGTTCTAGGCAGAACACTGGCTAAACAGACAGTTCAACTTAAAATAATTGTCTCTGCTACCACAGCAGAATAATTTTGGTGTACAAGTATTTCTCTGTGCGATAAGGCATCTTCCAGTAGGCCTAATGCATATAAAAGGAACCGCAATGTTTTGTCAATTGAAACGAAAACAGAAATTATCAAGAGACTAGGAAAAAGTGAAACTGTGTCTTCACTTGCCAGAATTTTCAATGTTGGGAAAGCTAAAGTCTCTGACATCAAAAGTAACAAGGATAAAATTATGAGTCTTGCATCGAAATTGGATAGTGAAAATGGGTCGAAGAAACGTAAAACCATGAGAAATGCGAAAGATTTGAAATTGGAAGAGGCTTTGTATATATGGTTTGTGCAAAGAAGAAGCAAAGGGGAACCTATCTCTGGCTCTCTATTGTGTGAAAAGGCACTTCAGTTCAACAATCAACTTGACGGTCCTCCTGACTTTAAGGCTAGCCAGGAATGGTTAAGAAACTTTAAATCTCGTCATGGCATACGAGGATTGGAGATTCAAGGGGAATCTTTATCTAGCGATGCAACTGCCGCTGAAAATTTTAAAGAAACACTCTTGGCTTTTTTGGAAGAAGAAAGTTATTAACTCGATGATGTGTATAATGCCGATGAGACTGGCTTATACTGGAAATCAATGCCTCAAAAATCACTTGCATCTCAGCGCAAAGCAGCTGCCCCTGGGTTTAAAAAGTGCAAATAGAGAGTAACAATTTTGGTAGCCGCGAATGCCAGTGGAAGTCATCATTTACCGGTGCTAACGATCGGCAAAGTAAAAAAAACCACGTTGTTTAAAGAATGTGACATGTCTCCCATTGTGCTACAAAGCACAGAAGAGTGCTTGGATGAATAGTGAAATATTTCTTGATTGGTATACAAATCAGTTCATCCCAAATGTGAAGAGGTTGAGAGAACAAGAAAAGAAAACTGGAAAAGTAATTCTTCTACTGGACAATGCACCATCTCATCCAGAGACGGATACATTGAATGCAGTTGATGCAAATTTTAAAGTAATTTTTCTGCCTCCTAATGTAACAGCACTGATTCAACCAATGGATCAGGGTGTTATAGCAAAACTTAAAAAGATGTACAAGAAGGAAGTCCTGCGTCGTTTATTGTTGGCTGAAGATGAAGAAAGTGTGGTGGCGTTTTCCAAGAAGCTTAATCTCAAAGACTGCTGCTATATGTTAGCTGATGCTTGGACCACCCTGTCACAAGATAATCTCAACAAGGCTTGGAATAGATTGCTTGGGAAAAAAGAAGGAAATGAAACTACTGCAGTGGACACAAATGATGATGGTATAAATGAAGTTGTGGAACTGTTTCAAGCAATGCCCGGATTTTCGGACTGTGACAAAGATGATGCACACACGTGGCTAGAAGATGATAATGATTCTGGTTTTCAGTTTTTGAATGACGAAGAAATTTTGTCTTTTGTGCAAGAAGAAAACCAAATACATGTAGTGACCGATGATGAAGACTCCTCAGAAGTACATGATGTACTTGTAGATTATGAAGAAAACCCAAAACGTCGACCAAGTCCTGAAGAGGCCTTTATAGCACTAGAAACAGCGATGGCTTGGTACGAGCAAGAAGATGACAGCTGTCCTACACAGCTTCTGCTGTTGAAGAGAATGCGGGACTTAGCAGCCAAAAGGAGACTATCCAGTTTGGTGCAAAAGAGGATTCCTCATTATTTTAAATAGTGGGCTACATCTGTGCAAATACATGTATACGTAAGTTGCGCATAGTTTTGAATCGTTTGTAATGTTATTTTGAAAACATTTCTCTTTCTTAAAAAAACATAATTAATACAAGTAGTACATGCACTGCTGTGTAATAAAAGATTTTGGTGATACGGTGATCTAATACAGTGTGGGTATTATTATTACAGTACAAGTAAATATGTTTTAATGTGTATTTCCCTTGTGATGGTTAATTATTTTTAGAAATACGAGCGTATGTGTACATGTACTCGATACATTATGTAATCCAATTATCCGAACATTTGATTATCCGAACGATGCTCGGTCCCAAGGGGTTCGGATAAATGGAGTTCTACTGTATTATTATTGTTAAATACTGTCATTTATTTTGTCTTGGCCATCCAGAACATGATTATATAAACTATTTATTTTCTAAATAGAATACATGTTCGTAAATTGGTCATTCGTTCTATAGGAAAAGAAAATACAACTGCACATAAGAGATATAATTGCCAACATAAAGAAATGGGACTTGTACACAATTTATCCACATGCAAGAAAACACGAAAATTAATTTATGACAGTGTTCTGGGATTTTCGGGAAGGCTAAACACTAAATCGAAGACTAAAAGCCATCAGCCGATTACTTAAACTGTATTGACGCCAATCGTCAGAAAATTTGGATGGTCGCGTATACCGCTCCACCTATGTCCCAGTCTTGACGTCATGGGCAATAACTACAACCCACAAAAGCCAGATCCAAACCTCAGAAATGAGGTATCTGAGGAAGGTGGTTGAAGTAACAAGAAGAGACATGGTCCGCAACCAGACGATACGTCAAGGCCTAAAAACCCAACCCCTGCAGACCCAAGTAGAACAGTCCCAACTGAGATGGTTTGGCCATGTCTGCAGAATGGGAGAAGATCGGCTACCACGACACGCATGGGAAACTAAGAGCCAGGGATCTAGACCTCCAGGACGACCCAAAGTCCGCTAGGAGGACAACATTAGACAATCTTTGAAGGACCGAGGACTAGAATGGAACGAAGTGTCGTGAAATATTCTAATCCACATATATAAATTATTAGGTAAATATAAAGCCTAACAAATAAAATTAATAAAGAGAAGAGCAATGGGAAAATAACAGTGCTGTCACAAAGAATGTACTCGAAATCCCCCTTGTTTTCTGCTTCGTCTGCAAATTGTAACGCTTTCACGTTGATATAAAAGCTTACTGTATTATTACCCGCCTTCTTTAATGAAACGTGTGCTGCATTTCTAAGAAAAACATTGAGACGTACTGCGTAATGACCTAAATTAATCCTAACATTAATTATACTGCGTTACCAAAACGAACGAACAGATGGACAAAAGGATAAAGAGAGAGGGGAGGGCTGAAAATCAGGAACGCATGCAACACGCGTCGCGCGATACACAAATGCTGCCATCACGCGTGTAAGTCTACATGCACTAATTTTTTTTCAGACGGACAGTGATAAAATACACTACCCTTTCCCAGAGTTAGGTTTATAAATCATAAAAAAAACTCTTATTAGAAAAGATAACATTAGATGGGTTTACGGTTGAAAACATAACAGTACCCAGACAGCACATCTTCGAAACAGGAGGTAGAAGAAATTGCATATTTTGAATGCAGCCACGTAGCTCCTTTAAATTTGTATTTTTGGGTTCCTTAGGGCTTGCTGACAAATAATATGTAAAACGTTACGCAAATAGTCCAGGAATTAATAAATTATACCCAAAATAAAATATTGGGGGGTGCCTGACAGCATAAAATCATTTCTGCTCATAAGATTTTTTTTTAACGTGTTTGAAAAAAATTTACGTTACAGAAATAGCCTACCATGTAAACTCCAAATTGATTGGAGCGCAACAAATGAAAGCCTAACCACGATTGGTCGGGCTATAAATACTATCTTGGTTGTTAGGGGAAACGGGGAAAGGTAACATTTTTTCAAACACTTGTCGAAACGGGGCTCATTGGTCAGACTCGCTGATATACACACTTGGGAGCGTTAGTTCGAAACCACTTGTTTAAATAAGATTGATAAAGCATCAGTGCGTTGAAGCCAGCTTATATTTGGCTAAATAAAAGCCTGGAAGATAAGCAGATGGGAATTTGTGCCAGTTTGTGCCAGAATTCATTGCTAATCAACGTATCTGTGTTTATTCGTATGAATTGTGGTAAGCTTGAACCATTCAATATCTTTTAATGAAAATTGAATGTGAATTGTTGATTTATGCCTGTATATATATGTGTAGTTCAGTGGCCAACGTGAGGTAAAGCCTGTAATGCTCCAGCCTGAACAGAGGGTGTCGGAGAGAAGTAAAACGGCATGGAATGGCCAAACAGTACACTGACACCTGGATGATTGAATAGAAAGAAATAATGCTGGAATTGCAGAGGCGTAGTAACCATTAAGAAGGGTAATACTGGAATAAAGTATTTCAAATGAAGCTGACAGTTGGCCTAATGCTCTGAACTCAATGTTTGTGCTGTGTTGTGATCAGTGTAACAAGAGAGTTTAAGTTAGTTATGAAGTAGAAGGTACATCCTTCTTGATTTCAGGGACAGTGGTCTTAATGGTACTGAGCAGCACCTGGTCAGAGCTTTGCTGAATCCAGTGTCGGACAGCATACTCCTTGGTCCTTTTAGCTATCAGTGAGGTGTCTCCAGAGCCCAGAGGAGAATTCGAGCAGAGGAGTCCTTTCCTGCCGCCATCACGCCAGATAAGCTAACTTGGCCAGCTGAGCTCAACATTATGTCCCCTCATCTTGAACTGACTTTGTAAAATTAACATTAAGAGGGGAATTTACTTGTCTTAAAATCAGGAACTGTGAACATCTCCAATACTAGTCCCTAAAGACAAACTATTGAAGTCATGATGACAAATACCAACAGAGCTTGAACAAAACAAAACCAGTATTACCTCATTTTACTACTACACAACTGACACACATAGAACATTTGTAATAATATATGTCACTACAATATTCATATTAAATACATTCTGTACATAACTTGTAATTTAAATTGATTGTGATTCCTGGTTCCCTTGTAGTTGAATCAGGACACATATTCATTCATGCCAGTAATGAATACATATTGTTATTTGAAAAGTTACGAGTGACTTCTTTAAGATATTCTCATAGAGTGTTATATATATGTGAGTGTCACAGTGTTGTTAAGAGTAGTGGATTAAATTAAATTGTTTATCTGTCTGTTGTTGTGACTTACACTTCATCATACACATACCCTAGACACATAACGTAGTCATCACACTATTCCAGAATAATTCTGACTGAGATATATAGATATGTGGTAGCAAGTAAGGTGATATATAATACACTACTCTTATTAGATATATATATACCTTCACAGCTGATCTCAGTCAGTACACTAAGTCCCCTATAAATATTTATAACATCCCACTTCACCACACGAAGCCAGGAGGAAGACCGCCGATAGAATAGTATTGCGCTCTCTCTTACAAACCTCTACACCTCACGGTAGAAGAATAACGAATAAGTAAGTAAGTAAGTAGATCTTGGACATATAGCCCCAAACATATAGAATATGTAGCCTTAAACATGTAGATTAGACAAATGATAGCCTTAAACACGAAATTAGACAAATGATACCGTTAAACATATGGATTAGACAAATGATAGCCTTAAACATGTAGATTAAATTAAATTGGCTGCAGCGAAATATATATTAGACATTGTATAGCCGTAGGTATATAGATTAGACAAACAGTAGCCTAAAATACTGTAATACATAGGTTCTCTAACTTTTTCAGACTGTGGCACACTAGCAATGCAAATGTCTTTCGCGGCACACGTCTGTTCTTAATGCTGGCTCTCGAGGAATTAACCGTAAATTTAGAGTATTTTATAGTTTGCAATACACTGTCTATATTCAAATTCTATTACAATTTATATTTTAATAGTAAGACATCACAAAAAAGAAAAATTTGAGAGAGATTTTAAATTTTATTATGCAAGTACCTCGTTTTCAATGTGAAATGTGAGCCTGCTTGGCCGTACAGATCTTCTTTACTCCTGGAGGAATAGTGGACATATTTTGTTCTATCAAAATTTTGCGGCACGCCTCTGGCTTTCTCGCGACACACCAATGTACGGCGGCACACACCAATGTGCCGCGGCACACCTCTGGCTCTCTCGCGGCACACCAATGTACCGCGGCACACCTCTGGTTCTCTCGCGGCACATCAGTGTACCTCGACACACCTCTGGCTCTCTCGCGGCACACCAATGTACCGCGTCACATCTCTTGCTCTCTCGCAGCACACCAATGTACCGCGGCACACCTATTGCTCTCTCCCGGCACTCCAGTGTACCGCGGCACACTTCTGGCTCTCTCGCGGCACACCAATGTACCGCGGTACACCTCTGGCTTTCACGCGGAACACTAATGTACCGCGGCCCACCTCTGGCTCTCTTGCGGCACACCAGTGTACCTCGACACACCTCTGGCTCTCTCGCAGCACACCATTGTACCGCGACACACATCTGGCTCTCGCGGCACACCAATGTACCGCGGCACACCGTTTGAGAATCACTGCTCTAATACTAATATAACACTAACTATATCATCATTTTCACCTTTTCTCCTTGTGGAGGATGGAGCCACCATTGCAGCTAAGGCCCTTTGCAGGAAGCCTGCATAAATGCGTTCATGCGCTCTTGCAGCAGTGGTTTAAGTAGCAACTTAGTTAATAGATGGGCGAGAGGGTAGATGGTTATAGAATTTAGTATGATATCCTGGACATAAAGGTGTATCTGATGATACCAGAATAGTGCCAGATAAGAGTCTGGTCTTATCATTAATACCCCCTTCTCTGAAAAGAGTAAGGGTGTATAGACAACAAAGGCAGGGTCAGCTGTTTAAGTTCCCAGAGAAGATGGTAATGTAGTACTCTGAGTCCTTATTTGCTACCTCTCCAGATCCTCCTCTGTTAATATGGTAGTTATTATTGTTATTAACTCTGCTAAGGGTAATTATTTAATTAAATTCACCAACAAGAACTGTAACTTAACTTAAAGAATTTAAGTAAGTCTGCTGGTAAATATTTACAATTTATTTGTACATTTACTCTTTTCTGTATGAAAAGTTTTAAAAGATATTATATTACAACATTAAATAAATAATAAAATGTGCAACAAAGTATTTAACTGAATTAAGGTGTCTATCACTATGGAGAAAGTCTTGCTTGGTTGGTCTCTCTCTGATTAAGTAATATTTGTTAATTTCACAGTTCTGATTGAAGATCTACACTGCTATAGTCATCATCAAATGTTTTATTTTATGTTCGGTGAACTGGGATATGCTGTACAGTTGCCTTTGTGGGCAACTTATCTGAGTCACTGAAGATGGCTCCCTCTGATATTGGATAGAAATATTTGCTGAAATTCTTCCAAGTGGTATACACGAGATGTCTGGTCCTCTGACATAGACCGGCACTGCATCCGTCGTAACCTCAGTAAGAGATGCCTCTTGTATATTTGTTAGGTTTACAGGATAAAACCTGAAACGAAGTTAAATGCAATCCCTGTATTTTTCTATCAGTATCCCTCTATGACACAGATGGGGATGATAGACAGTTTCAGACAGAGTGCTAGCAGATGCACAAGATATAATATAGTAGCAACAATCAACTCAGATCACTGTGATCATAAATTTCTTCTACATCCTTATTTATAATCCTTTTCCCATGATCCGTCTCCCTACTATAATTTGGTCGTGAATAAAACTACTAAGTAATATATCAAACTATACAGTAATCCAATTACTTTCATCCTTGCTTATGTTCCTGGTATGTGTGTCATTCCATTAAGAAATACTTCTTTAAATACATTTCCAAACTTACAGACACACTTTGGCCATCATTCTCAATTATTTTGAATATTTCCCAAGGCTGGCTTTGCCTCCAGAATTACACACAAGCCTGTAAGTTCACCAGCAACACACTGTAATTTTCTAACACATCTACACACTTCCTATCGTACAGGTGGATTAATCACTAGAAATACACATAATTATATACACACACACACATATATATATATATATATATATATATATATATATATATATATATATATATATATATAGATTCGTTCTTACCCTCAGGTACACACACAGACCAGCTGTTAATGGCTGTTTAAGGTCTGCTTTCAAGTACAGAAGGCAAATCGCTTCCACTAACACTTGCTTTCTTTTGCCGCTCGCTGTCGCTTTCAAATATTGTGACTGACCTGATTCTGTTAGACACGCACTATATATAGGGTGACCTCAACCGTCCGAGGTGGTTCCACAACGAATGTGTTTTGAGTTCAGAACATATTGGTAAATTTTACCTATTGTGCAAATCAGAAAAACTAAGATTTTATTTATCTAAGTTATTCCTGGAGCGATTTTATTCATCTAAAGTTTAAAATACGCCCTGTATTATTCTACATATTTCTAGTAAACAATCTTTTTCTTTCCTAAATGCATTTTATTCTGTGCGTACGTTACACAGCTAAATAATGGACTAACCTGAGGCTTCGATGCAATCAACTAGAGATCTCTCCTGTCCTATATCAGTATTTGTAAATGTATTATTACTTACGGGTAGAGCAATATCCCTAATATCATTTTGGTAGCCTCTTCCAGGTGGTACTTCTTTCATAATGCCGTAGTTAATTGTCCTTTGATACTTGTTTGCACATATTTAGACTTCCATTTTATTTATCCAAGGCTGTAGTAAACACGGCATAACGGAGCGTTCTGATTGGTCTGTGTATCTTGCAGTTCTTACAATGTATGGCGCGCGGTGTGATCAGAGTTACACAGAATTCGTGTTGTGATACAGACGTCACTTCATGACAGTTAACATAATGATATATCCAGTATTCATGGGGCAGGGGGTATTTATATATACATATATATCACAGCGAAAATAATATAATATAGCTTTGTTCTGTATTCGGTGGGTTAAAAAAAACCAATACAAACAAGCGGAATAAAAACAAAAAAGGTGATATATCTATCTTCCCTTCCAGTCATTACTGACCATAGGAGCGTACCTCCCGAAATAACTTTCGGTGGCACGAGGTTGGGCAATTGTAGATCAAGCTATTGCCCATGCACCAAGACCCGGCCTGGACGTCAGAGAAACGGTCTGGCCTTACAGTCTGACACCAGTAGCAACCGCCTGTCACCAGTAGGATACGGAACTTGCCCTCCAATCTATCTTCCCTTTTAGTCATTTCTGACTGTATAAGGGACACAGACACCTCAAGAGCAGAGTGTCTGGGGGAATGCCGGACATTATGCGTCTCTTCCAGTCATTGCTGACTTTATGAGGGACGCAGACACCTCAAGACCCGGAGGTCTGACGAAAATGCCGGACTGTGTGAGCGATATCTGGAAACGGACACATCTCTCTGTTGTGGTTGCAGATACTGGGAAGGCCCGGAGGCGAGGCACCACACACAGTCGAAAGAGACAGAGAAGTTCGCCAGGTACTAGATGTCGTAATTTTTATCTGAGAGGGTTCTGATGGATATTGGTCCCTTTAGAGTGTAGAGTGATATTGAAGGCTCTGTGAGAATAAGGATTTAGGAGAATGAGGTAGTAGATTCACAAGCGCGGGGAAGAGCAAGGACAGTCTCTTATTACGACAATATCTGTTTCTCACAGACTATTCCTATCTCTCTTCTGAACAAACAATTGTTTGTCAGTTCCAGTCGCTTAGGCGCACTCACCGATTTGGTGATTCTGTCGCACAACGTACATGAATACAGCCTACACAGATGGGAAATGTTTGGAGTTTAGGGCCAGCCGACAACCAATACAAATACAGTTTAATACCTTTATTATCATAAATCAGTCACAAATAATTATACATTTACAGTCAAAAATCAAAGGTTACAGAATACAAATATGACAAGGGAAGAGGGGGGTTTGAGGAGAAATATCCCATCCACCGTTTCCCGTTTGTATTTACTAACAGACAAGACCCGGTCCAAAAGACAAGAAAAGGGGGGGGGGGGGGGGGATCAGAGATAGGCAATTTAACCAACTGGTAAATTTATTACTCTGAGGCAAGGGGTTACAGTAAAGGGGGGTAGAGGAAAAGCTAGGGTTCTCAAATGTCTCCCTTTAATCAACAAATTTTACGGGAGGGGGAATGAACACAGTTACACAATCCCGCTAGGAGAAGTCCCGTACAAGGAATATAATGCACCTTAATACTAGGTCGAATTAATTAAAAGGGTAAAGAAAAGATTAAATCTCCTTTCATTCAAAAAACACACTAGGGCTGGCCATCCCACAGACACACACGCAGACTTACCAAAATGGTGAATTCTGGCACTCTAGGAATTATTTACCACAGCAGCTAATACCGTGGAATAATGGACTGGTCTTCTTATTTCTTCCGTGTCAGGCCCCAGATTTAACGAGGTAACAAATAGTCTCAAAAAATCGCCAGACGGTGAAGCGTAAAGGCTACTGTTGGTTTAGATAAAGTTCCTAATGAATGGCACAGGCACTTGGCTAGGCGTGAGGTATGGTGTGGTTCCTAAAATTGGCACAGCTGGTGGAGATAACTTTCTTTTTCCGTACTGTCACAAGTTAAAAACACTGAGGTAAGTTCTTCTTCGGGGGTGGGTAAAATCCACTGAATATACTTGACAGACAGTGTTCAGGTAGATCTATGTTCTTCTTCACAAATAGGGCAGTGAATAAAATATGTTCTGCTTCCAGTTTACTTTAAGGACTATATGAACTAGTATTTTAAAAGTGTTTCTTGGGTGGCTTTATTCTCAGTTAAATTCAGAGGAGCGGGGCCCATTACAGGTCGCCACAAGCTTAGCTTTAAAAAAGTTCATATGTTACTGGAGTTATCGAATTGAGTTGGCAGAACTCTGTATATAATTAATAATTGCTGGGATGCAGGTTGAATGATCGTTCTGAATGAAAGATAATCAAAACAAGAAATGCATTACAAATCATATTATAATCTGACACGCGATAAATTACAGTTAGCCTATTTACTTTATTAGCGTCGTCAATTTAACAAATCAGGAAAACTCCCCGTGAGTTAAAAATAATTAAAAGCACATCTATCTATACAGAACTAAACTGTATTTACTAGTTATAATTCCCTTTAACGTCTGCAAAATTAATTTACGCGTCAATTGTATTAGGAAATACTTTTAGAAGTAACATTTAGTTTGCACTAAAACTTTGAAAATGGGTTTATTTAATAAGGTTAAATTTACACCACAATCCAGTGAAATAAAATGAAATAACTAGACCACTGATCACTCGAAGCTAATGTATAAATTACCGTCTGCGCAGAAAGAATACACTCCAATAGTCAACAAAGGTAGATGAAATCTAGCAGGAATCCGACTAGGCTATATGCTAGTGAAACTAGGATTCTGTCAGAACGAACGATAAAATGCAGTTTTCGGAGTTCTTTATTTATACTATCTCGAATGTAACTTAAATGGGACGTGTTGGATTTTCACACCTTTCTTGAAGTATAGCAAAATCCGAGGTACAACGCCGTTGTGTTAACCGCTGTGTTTCCTACGTTTTCCCCGGTCTACCGATCTTCTTCGTCTCAGGCTGCTCGCATGAGGGTGCGAAAATTTCTCGAGAAACTAACTATGTTAGCTGAGAGTTCCCTGATTTCTTTAGATCGTATACCGCTCCACGTTGAATTCTGAAGATCAGCCTGTCTTTGATGGTACCGCTGTTCTGAGAAGCTTTGGCAACTCCCACCAGGCGGGGCGACAGCCAGGTAAGAAAATGAACTGCTGTTAATTGCTCTAGAAACAGGAGTGAGTCTCTGGCCACGTCCTCTTTTGGGCCGGTGTTAAGGAAAAGATTGCTATAAATCGTTCTCAGAGATGGTCGTGGGCGTGATTTAACCTCCCATCAAAAGCCATGCGATCTCAAAAGTTCACAGAAGATAGCAGGCTACATATTAATGATCCAGCGTGTAAAATTCTCGTGGAAATGCTGCATGCGGGTTAAAGTTACAATAGATGATCAGGGGTTCTAAAGTTATGAGAGGCCAATATTCTGTTATAATCCATCGAGTCAGGGAAATTCATTTGTCATACTTAGACGTACGTCACACTAGAATTGCCACAGTTATCCAAGTAGGATCGTGTCATCTAAAGAACCTCGACTGATTTAATGAGCCATTCGCGGTTTCACCGTGAGACAGTGTGAACTTAGACATGCATGGCTTAATTTTTGAGACAAGCATATGACTACTGGCAGGATCAACCAGATAACTGATCGGGCAGACGTGCGTCTTCTTCGACCATCTCGTCGCTCGCGCGGGGAGGGAGACATCGCTCTGTGCAGAGCGGATCCCGGCGGCCCCGGTGATTTTATTCTTGCGAGAACCACTGGCCGCCTGCCGACAAGACGTTCCTCTAGTCGGATAGGACGGGCCGAAAGGGACATCAGCTTACTGACTGCCGGCCCACGACTCATTGCGAGAGCGGGGCCTTTTTCGAGACTGTTGTCGAGCCACGATACGGAGATGCAACAGCTTGCTCACATCACGACCGTGGCTTCGATTTACGGACACAGGAGCCAAACCACTGCCTCGCTAACCGATGAACTTGGAGGGCCCGTTACCGGGATCACCACGCGCAGTCTCTCGAGAAAGTGACCGCCAGCGCTCTTGAGCTGGGAAACGAAAATTTTTAACCGCTTGCCCAGACTGGTGATACATATTACTATGAAAAATGATAAAGAAAATTGGCTACGTTACGGCCACAAGGGCTTTGTCAGGGACAATCAGATAAACAGAGAAAGGAAAGAAAGCGATATATAAGTGAAAAGCATAAAATGTAAATAACAGTAAAATAACTTGTGTATCGGCGTGGCCGGAATCGGCAAATATTGTGCAAAATGTATTCGGGTTATTACTAAGAAGTGGCCTTCACCACCATTCCGCCTACAGCTACATCATTTCATGTAAGACATCCATACTTTCTTATTTTTCAACATTGTATCTTGAGTCCACACGTGACTTGACATCCCCATAACACATAATCATTGGGGAATCACAGACGACGCATGCTTGACTGGAGGTCGCCCTTATTGACTAAGTTGTTAGTTTACTTCGTTCCGCGACAGCTAGATTTGTCCATTCTTTTAAGTTGTCAATCAATTCTTTATCCTCTTGACCCCGTCTTACTTTGCTTGGTGTCGTTCCTTGAATGAAAATCTTTGGTGGCTCCTGTGATTTTGACATCTTGTCACACATTGTCAGCTTGCGTCTTTTCATTGTTGTTGGAATGTCTACAGTGCCTTGACCTGCGTGTCTTATATGTTCATCTATCAATGTAATCAGGGCCGGATTAAGCTAGTGCTGGGCCTGTAGCACTTGTTAAGAAAGGGGCCCTATATTTTAAAAAAATACAATAAAACAACACAAACGTATTTGAACACATACATTTTTAATTTGCATAGTAATTATCATTATCAATTAATTCGTGCTTGTAATCCTATAAACTTGCCACTCATGTTGCTGGCGTTGTCATAACTTTGACCACGGCAGTCTTTAATATCAATGTCATTTGCCTTTAAAAAATTAAGTAGACTTTTAGTAAGCTGTTCAGCACTATGACCTTCCATATCCAAAAATGTCACAAATCTTTCAACTGGTCCAGATGGCAAAACATAGCGCAGAGTCAAAGTCAGCTGGTCCATATTAGATATATCTGGAGTAGAATCCAATGAAACGGAATAATACTTGTATTTCTTCACTTCGCAGAGAATGTGATCCAGTATGCTGGATCCAATCAGATTGACGAATTCCTCACACGTTGTTTTAGATAGATATGATGTATGTCCAAATCCTTTGTTTGCATGAGTACTTATATGCTCTGCCAGAAAAGGATCAAACTTGGCCAGTAATTCTAACAACCCTAAGTAATTCCCGTTATAAGGGTACCCAACAATTTCATTACTGCCACGAAATGAAAGGCCTCATTCTGCTAAAAACTTCACAACTTCAATTATTCGCTCTAGAAGTTTGTGCCAATACTTTTCTTGAATGTCCATTTGTTTCACAAGATGGGAATCGACACGTTCACCTTTGTTTTTACGCATCAACAGTGAAATTAAAGCTTGTCTATGTGAGGAGCTTTCTTCATGTCGACGCAATAGATTGCTTGCATTTTTCCAGTCATTAAACCCTTCCACAGTAAACTTTGATGAACATTCTGAACTCATAAGCTTGCGTGGGAAACAGAATAGGCGCCCTTTACTTTCTGAATAGTATAACCATTTTCTTGCATGTTGCTTGTTTGTAAGTTTATGAATATGTGTAAAATAAGACTTCTGACAGTATAGAGTTTTCTTTTCAGTGTTATACAATCGCACGGATGAAGAGAAGGCACTATCAACATGTTGACATTTTTCACTTCCTTTGGATATGCAATATTCACGCTCACAGTCATCTATATTGTTCGGCCAGTCACCAATATCATTAGAGTACTTCTTCGTTTCACTTATTCTTTCACATTCAGACTCAGTGTATACTGGGTTTTGCTGTATGTTTTCTGCTGCACAGCCTGCACTAGTACTAGTTGTTCATGTACTTCCAGCTTTAGCGGTTCGAGTACCACCACCATGAACATCAAAATATTCTGTCAGCTTACGTGTTTTTTATATCACAAGTTGATCTCTTCTTTCTTATTCTTCATTCGCTTTACGTTTTTCACTTCCAGAAGCATAATTACGTCCAATATCTCTGTGTCTACTGCTCATTTTTTGAGTTTTCTAACCTTACAAATCAAGAAATTTTAATCAAGATCGAAAGAGAGTGCGAGCACGCCGTATATCTCAATTAAAACAGGAAGTTTCCGTTTCCTAAATTCTAGTTTTTATTGTTAATGCAAATTCATTTCACAAAGAACGAAACAAAATTAGAGGGGCAGTCGCCCAGAGCCAAAAAAGTGGCTTCCGTCCAAACGTGACCAAATTTTCAATGCCACTTAAATGGCTTCCGTCCTCAAACAGTGAAGATTAAAATAATGAAGAGTCACACTAAGTCACCCTCTTATGCTCTTTCTCTCACAGTTTCGTGACACCAAATGAAAAGGCGCTAAAGATGGCATAAATCACAAGATCATTGGTTTAACGCTCGTATTTTCTTTTCTTTCTCTTTAACCAGCGGCACTCGAGCTTTCCAGCTCTTTTGGCCCAATGACATGTCATTGCGAGGCTGGGGAGTCAGTGGACTTTCCTTCCAACCCAGTCAGGAGCTTCGCTCCTTCCCATCAACGCTCGTATTAGAAGATGACCAAAAAATTATGTACATATTTATTGGCGCGGGGCCCCTAAAAGCGCGGGGCCCGTAGCATATGCTACTTGTGCTACTACGTTAATCCGGCTCTGAATGTAATGTTGATAGTGTAGCCTCGTACAAGGATCGCTTGATAGATCATAGATATAGATATCTATGATCTATCAAGCGATCCTTGTACGAGGCTACACTATCAACATTACATCCTATCAACTTGGCAACTATAGAACTACATTTAACATCATCATCATTATCATAATAAATATCTTTTAGCACCCTATGGAGCACAGGTCTTTAACAAACAAATACTAAGTCGTCATGTCTTGTGCCATCCTTATAAGATCTTTTCATGTCACTTCCATTTCTCTTCTCCGTTCTGGGGGGGGGGGGGGGGGGGGGGCCCTCTATTCTCTTACCCAGGGAATGTCAGAACAGGGGCCGCGTTGAAATGTTATAAATTGATTTGCTCAATGTCTGATATCAAGGTCAGCGTCTTCTATTCACTTTTTTTTTTTTTTTTTTGGTTTATCTTGTTCTTTCCATTAGTTCCACATGATTGATCTTATCATAATATTTAATTCCTTATATTCTGTACAAGCGCCTGTGTAAGTAAAGTTGATATTTTTCCGGTTGTTGTTCTTGTTGTTCTCCACGTTTCAGAGCCATACAATTGATCCGACTAGACATATGAGTTGAAGATTCTTATTTTTGTGTTGGACTTGATTTCATTTGACTTCTAAATGTTTCCCTTTACAATACTTATCTACTCTTCTATCAATCAATACCCTTTAGCTCCCCAAGGAGCATAGGCCTTCAACAAAGACGTGCCAAGTCTTCCTGTCCTGTGCCATCCGCTCTAGTTCTTTCCATGTTTTCCTCATCATTTTCACTTCTGTTTCCAGTTCTCTTCTCCATGTGTTTTTTGGTTTACCTCTGCCTCTCTTTCCCTGTGGATTCCAGAACAAGGACTGCCTTGTAATGCTATCAACAGGTTTCCTCAATGTGTGTCCTATCCATCGCCAGCGTCTTCTTCACAACTCTTGTTCCACTGGCACTTGTCTGGTTCTTGTCATCAATTCCACATTTGTGACTTTGTTACACCATTTCAGTCCTTCTATTCTACGCAAGCACCCGTTTATAAAAGTCTGTAGCTTTTTGGTTGTTGTTTTTTGTTGTTCTCCATGTCTCAGAGCCATACAATAGGACTGACCTCACATTTGAGTTGAAGATTCTTATTTTCCTGTTGGACTTGATTTCTCTTGTTCTCCATATGTTTCCCAATGCAATGAAAGCTCCTCTTGCTTTTTGTATTCTTATTTTGATATCACTGTCTGTCCCTCCAACTTTGTCTATATTACTTCCAAGATATGTGTACGATTCTACATCTTTTAGTGTTGTTTCTTCAAGTACAACCTTGTTATCATTTCTTGCATTTATTCTCATAATTTTTGTCTTTTCCCTGTGTATTTTCAGGCCCACTTGTTGTGAACTCTCATCGAGAATTTTCATTTTCTCTTGCATCTGATTATGGTTATGGGACAGAAGAGCCAAGTCATCTGCAAAATCCAGATCATCAAGCTGTTTAGTCAGATTCCACTGGATTCCATCCATAATGCCTCATCAATTTCCAAAGCGATTCTCTGTCTACACTGTCAAATGCCTTTTCATAGTCCACGAATCCGATGTATAGCGGTGAATTCCATTCCAGACTTTGTTCAACTATTATTCTCAATGTGGCTATCTGGTCTGTACAGGATCTATTTTGTCGAAAACCTGCTTGTTCATCTCTCAGTTGCTTGTCTATGGACTCTTTTAATCTCTCCAGGATGATTCTGTTTAATACTTTTCCTGGCACTGATAGTAACATTATTCCTCTATAATTTGTGCACTCTTGTAAATTTCCCTTCTTAGGCAACTTGACCAGATAACCGCTCTTCCATTCTGCTGGTATTTTCTCTCTCTCCCAGACTTTGCCAAGTAGTTTGTATAATATCTCTGTAGAGGTATGAACTTATCTACTCTTGCTTTTTTTTTTAATGTCAATGTCTGTTCCTCCAAATTTGTCTATATTCTTCTTTCTTTCACCTTCAACCCCCCAAGGAGTATAGGCCTTCAACAAACGTATGCCATGTCTGCTTGTCACGTGCCATCAGCTCAAGATCTTTCTATGTCTACTTCATGCCCCTCATATCTGTCTCCAGTTCTCTTTTCCACGGGCTCATTGGTCTTCATCTACCTCTCTAACCCTGGTGATTCCAGAACAGAGACTGTCACGTAATGCTATCAGCAGGTGCATCCTACCCGTCTCCAGCGTTATCTTCTCATTTCTTGTTCCACTGGCACTTGTCTATTTCTTGTCATTAGTGCCACATCAGTGATCTTGTCATTCCATTACAATCCTTCTATTCTACGCAAGCATCCATTTTTGAAAGTCTGTAACTGTTTGTTTGTTTTTGTTTGCTCTATATTGCTGCCAAAATAATTGCGTGATTGCACATCTTGTAGAGCTGTACCTCCTAGTACAATGTGGTTTTCATTTCTTGCTCTTACTCATTATCTTTGCCTTTTCCCTGTGCATTTTCAAACCAGTTCGCTCCGACCTCTATCCCATTTTTTTTTTCAATTTGTCTTGCGTCTATTTACGGTTCTAAGACAGAAGAGCCAGATGGTCGGCAAAATATAGAAAACATAAGTTTTAAAAGGTTTTTTTTTTAAATATGTCGAAAAGCATATGCAGCCATATCACACGATCTAAGGAACTTGCCGACTCGTGAACATAAACATAAAAACATCGTCAACTTACACACAAAATGATCTTTTTAATGAAATATAAACACACTTGATGGTCAGATTTTCGGTACACCCTATTACTAAACTGAAAAAAATAAAGTAGTCCACAAAAAAGTCGAAAGTGCTGACAGTCCAACCCTAAGATGAATGAGCGTCAAAATTTAGGGACACTTCAGCAGCATTACTCCAGAATTGGATGTAGCAGTAGAGTCAGCATTAAGCTCCAGCAGAGATAGTGTGAATGAATATCGAACACCATTTGTTGGTAAAGTAAAGATCCATCTTTTACCACCAAAATTGCAATCTTTTCATGGCGCGTCTGGCCGAAAATTTAAATTGGACGTCTGTTGACATTTCTTCCGAATATGCGTCATGGCGCGGGATTTTTACAAAGAGATATTCTCTGTTGATTTTCGATGACAAAATTTCCGGAATTTTCCCCATCTATATTACGCAGTTCGGGTATGTATGAAAATGTGACTTCATCATATATATTTTTATATTTAGCCATGTGACTTCATCATATATATTTATATATTTAGCCATGGAAGCCTTGTGGCTCATCATAGATGAAGCTTTTATACTTTCGTGCAACGGTTTCCGTACTTCTGAAACAAATGAAAATTCATGAAATGACCTCTTGAGAATTTTGTGACGTCATCAGGGAGTGCAGTAGAAAACGCACAACACAAATTACCCGTCATGTTTTGGCGGGTGACTTACTCGTTTATATATATATATATATATATATATATCTATATATATACATGTATATATATATATATATATATATATATATATATATATATATATATATATATATACTGAAGCACATTAAACACGCACCACTATTATATATTATGTATATATATATATATATATATTATAGGAGCCGCGGTAGCATAGTGGTTAGTGCACTGGCTTCCTAGCGCAGTGGTCTATGGTTCGATCCCCAGATGAGGCGGACAATTTTTAGGCCACAAACGGCTCCTGGGTCGACCCAGCCCAAATGGGTACCAGAGCTACTCTGGGAAGGTTAAGGCGGCCGGCGTGATGCCGACCACATCACCCCTCGTGTGCCGACGGTCAAGATAATATGGGCCTAACACCATATTCCCAATATGCCTCAGTGGGCGTGTAACGGGTTCCTTTACCTTTACCTTTACTATTATATATACTGATGCCGAGAAGCTGGAAAAAAAGTGTAGGAATGGATTTTCCTCGTGTTTGTCATGAGGTAGAGAGCGAATGGCTGCTGGAATGGAAAGTGCATGATTCAACCCACGGATTTATGTACAATCTACATGAAAACAATGAAAGTTACGCGTGCAACACGATTCCCAACAGCTATGACCCTGAAAATGTGTACGCGTTGTGGCAGTATACTCGGTATAAAAAGGCCGTTGAGACAAAACACCCACACGGCTGTTTGCCAGCGATCTTTTAGTTATTTCCCCTTTTTCCCCGACCGTGCTATTTATAGCCCACTTGACAGAGGTCACGTGGTCAACTTCCTAATCGGAAAAACATGTGGCGATGTTTACTTTTGATAGGGCTTAATTAATGCTTTTAGGCTACTTTATTATTATAAATACTGGCTTTAATTTTGCATAAAGCTAGACTAGAAATGTTAGAGTAAATTTTAGAACAAGAACAAACATTTTATCACAATTAGAACAGAAGATATAATAGTCTGAAATAGTGTAAAATTTAAGTTTTTTTTATATTTTGTTATGGTTTGTTTATAATGCAATTTTCACTAAATCGGTCACAATCAACATGCATAACAAATTACAGAAATCAAAAGTAGAAAACCTGCAGAAAATGGATATCAAAGATTTGTTATGGTTTCATGCGTCAAACATTAATTATTGAAAGTTTAAATTGCAAGTCCACATTTATTACCTTAAAATAACACACCCAATTGTCCCCAAAACATGTTTGAATTGCTTTTATGCTACTTTATTATTATAAATACCGGCTTTAATTTTGCGTAAAGCTAGACTAGAAATGAGAGTAAATTTTAGAACAAGAACAAACATTTTATCACAATTAGAACAGAAGATATAATAGTCTGAAATAGTGTAAAATTTACGTTTTTTAAATATTTTGTTATGGTTTGTTTATAATGCAATTTTCACTAAATCGGTCACAATCAACATGCATAACAAATTACAGAAATCAAAAGTAGAAAACCTGCAGAAAATGGATATCAAAGATTTGTTATGGTTTCATGCGTCAAACATTAATTATTGAAAGTTTAAATTGCAAGTCTACATTTATTACCTTAAAATAACACACCCAATTGTCCCCAAAACATGTTTGAATTGCTTTTATGCTACTTTATTATTATAAATACCGGCTTTAATTTTGCGTAAAGCTAGACTAGAAATGTTAGAGTAAATTTTAGAACAAGAACAAACATTTTATCACAATTAGAACAGAAGATATAATAGTCTGAAATAGTGTAAAATTTACGTTTTTTTATATTTTGTTATGGTTTGTTTATAATGCAATTTTCACTAAATCGATCACAATCAACATGCATAACAAATTACAGAAATCAAAAGTAGAAAACCTGCAGAAAATGGATATCAAAGTTTTGTTTTGGTTTCATGCGTCAAACATTAATTATTGAAAGTTTAAATTGCATGTCCACATTTATAACCTTAAAATAACACACCCAATTGTCCCCAAAACATGAAAGCTAACAATTATCTCAATCATACATCACGAGTTCTGATCCAGTCTGCGCAATGTTTTTCAAATATGTGCTGTTTATGAATTGTCTTACTGGGGAATAGCTTTCTGAACAAAGACATATAAGTCTCTATCGATGCTGTTATTGATTCTTTACTAATTGGTTTACTGTGTGATATTTTTTGTGTACTTTCTCAAATGCTTCTTTCAGTGAGTTGAATTGTTCTTGGGCAATAAAAGCTATGTTAGTTATATCTTGTTTGTCTGTAATTTTCAGTGTTTGTGTAATGATTGCTCTTGTAAGATCTTTATAAACTTTTTGTGTGAGATATCTGTGGCAGTGATTCCCTATAAATGCTCTGCTATTATAAGCCTGTTGTATGATTTTGTGTTTGGCTTGTACCTTGTCCAAGTGTGAGCAAACTGGACCAGACCTAGTACACAGATCTTGAAACTGAAGTTTGGCCAGCGCATCTTGTGCATTTTCAAGTCTAACTTTAAAATTATCTGTCTCCTCCTTATCCTCACAAAGTTCAATACCTACCTGAAAAAAATTCAATTTTAGCTCCTAATTCTTCTGCCTATTTCCAGTTCCTACTAAATCTCTTCAAGTTCTTAAAAGTACTAATGTTTGCATGTATCTCTTGCAAATTCTCAAATATCTTTGCGTCTATTGTATCAGCTACCTGTTCTAGAAGTCTATGGTGTTTCAAAACAATGCCTAATAAAATATGAAGGTAAGGAGGAGCTACATTTTCAATTTCAATCTCTAACATTGGTTTGTGTAAACAATTATGGTAATGTGCCACTTGCCTTTTATTCCCTTTCCCATATTTCATATATCTATTGTAATCTCTTATCAACATGGCAAAACTTCTTGGTTTGCAAGTTGTATGCTCTCTGGATGTCTTTGATGAAAATGTTTGGTTTGTCTGGAGCTCAAGGAATATACCCATGTCTGTGGTGTCTCCAGCAAAACAAGGAAATAATCCCCGAATAAGAAAACAACAACTTGTTTACCATCCCACTCTAAATATTTTAGTGACTGTATCTGAGCTTTCATGCCATTCATAAATATTTCTAAATTATCATATGTATCTCTGACTCTAGCCATTGAGAAAAGGATGATATTAGATTTAGAATTTGGTTTCTCTAAATTTACTACCTGCATTGTAACTTTGAATGAAAAAAGATATACAAACAGTTACTTAGAATTCTTTGGCAGCCGTCGTGTGCACAGGATTGTCTACCAAAGAACACCAATGGAACAGTCCTTATCTCACACACAATAAAAAAAAAAAAATTCATATTATAAATAGAAGATTAACAAGACTTGAAAGATAGATCAAATTATGTGGAAGTAATCTATCTATAGCTTTACATGTTTTCTGACGCTTATATACATAGCTAAATATCATTATAAATGAATGAAAATGCAAAAACAGATGGTGCTTTACAAAAAGTTATTTTTTTACTACCTTATTTAAGATTTGTGAGTATCAGGAATGCGTTTACAGGGATTTAAATGCTATAAAATCTGGTGACAATATGCTTGTTCTTGTAATGCCACACTCACAAAACTGACTACCACACATTCTCAAGATATGAAACCAAAAAAAAAAAGTATGTGGAAATAATCTTTAGCTTCCCTTCGAGAAGTCTTTATAATTATAAACTCAAACGAATGGGCCGATTTTTAGATATTAAATTAATAAAAAGATTACTTATTTTATGAATTTTCTCAAATGATGACGCTGTTTTCAAAAGTCTGTAACTCCGTCAAAACTAATTTCAAACAAATAAAAATGCAATAAAAAATAGAACACAGAACAAAGTTATAGTACACAAAAGAATTTTAGCGCTGTGTTTATCCAGAACGAGTGTGTAATGATTTATATTTTACTGATTTTACTCACACATCAGCTGATTTTCCCCGCCAAAAACTTAAATAGTCTTTTACGGTGAACACGAAAATGTTATACCCGGTATCAGAATTCCTGTCACCGAAACTAAAAGAGCGCTCTGGTATAGGGCACAAACAGCCGTGCCCAGTATATGTGCTTTAAATGCCACGACTATCTGAAAACGACCGCCAACGAGCCATTGGTACGTTGGAGACCGGAATGAGCTCGCGGGCCATTGCCAGAAGGATGAATTGCCACCACAGCACTATTGTACGTCACAATCAAAGTTGTGGAACCACTGGCAGTGCCCGGGATAGACTTCGGAGTGGCCAACCACGAGTTACTACCCCTGCGCAAGATCGTCATATTGTGCTGAGTCACCTAAGGAATCGTTCGTTCGTTCGTTCTCTCGCGGCAAGTCAAACAGCAAGAGCAATAGTGGGTAGACGTGGGCAAGTATCTCGAATGACAGTCATACGACGACTCAGAGATACAGGTCTTACTGCAAGACGACCTTATGTTGGGCCAAACTTGACTCACAGACATCGTCAGCAGCGCCTGCAATGGGCAGAGCAACATGTCAGATGGACTAGACTGCAGTGGAATGCTGTCTTATTCACAGACGAGAGCAGATTCAACATATCCTTTGCTGATAGACGTATGCGGATTTGGCGACGGTGTGGAGAGCGCTTTGCAGATTGCTGTGTTCGTCAGCACAACCGATTTGGAGGTGGCAGTATTCACATTTGGGGAGGATTCAGTTTTCACCATCGCTTGCCTCTTCACGTCTTTCGTGGAAATGTTAATGCTGTGACATATCGAGATGAGGTTCTGAATGCATTGGTTGCTCCTGCGTTCACAAATTATCCAGACTTGCAGCTTCTCCAGCAGGATAACGCACGTGCGCACACCGCATGCATTACGCATCAATATCTACAGCAGCAGAACATTGTGACGATTGATTGGCCTGCCCTATCACCAGACATGTCCCCTATAGAACATCTGTGGGACGAGCTTGGACGCAGAGTCTACAGGCAAGGTTCTCCAGCTAATCTGCAACAGCTCGAAGCTGCTCTTACACGTAAATTGGACTTGATTCCCCGGAATTTCCTTCAGAGACTTGTGCGTTTCATGCGGAGCCGCTGCCAAGCTTGTTTGCAAGCACACGGTGGACATACAAGATACTGAGGATAGTGTGAATGAATTTTTTTTATTGGTTGCATTTTTGGTTTTCTCCCTTGCCTGCATAGAATGCAATGAACTTCATAACAATCAAATGTACAAATTAATGACCAGCATGGATTCATAGCCCTCTCAGGCGATCTTTGTCCTCTCAAGGCTGTGTGCGGTCCCGGATGACGGGTCCTCCCAGCACAGTAGAGGCAGCGAAAAAGTGCTGTGCCTGTACCAGATTGCTCTTTTTCGCGGACCTTCGGTCCCGAGAAAGTCTTAGGCTGGAATGACGTCTCGGTAACGAAATGGTTTTATAGTGGCAAAGGAGAGTACACACGAGGGCAAGTTCGGGGCACAGCGGATTGATCAACCGCTTGCTTGTCACATTGATCACAGAAACAGCAATTAATAGTCTGTTGTACCAATAAACGCCTTTAGGTGTAACGGAACAACGGACAGTTTCTTGTTGCCCTATGACGCCGCAAGGTGTGATGGCCGGAGACTGCTTGGTCGGTCGATGGCCAAGGGAGAATGATGATGATGATGGATTCATAGGAAAATGAATAAAGATTCCAAATATGTAAACTTGTAAACACTTATATTTACATTTCACACTCTGTTCCTGGATTATACAGGTGGTGCGTTTTTAATGTGCTTCAATATATATATATATATATATATATATATATATATATATATATATATATATATATATATATATATATATATATATATATATATATATATATATATATATATATATATATATATATGTATGTGTATATATATATATACATATATACACACATATATATACACATATATATACACATATATATATATATATGTATATATATATATATATATATGTATATATATGTGTATATATATGTGTATATATATGTGTATATATATGTGTATATATATATGTGTATATATATGTGTATATATGTGTATATATATGTGTATATATATGTGTGTATATATATATGTGTATATATATGTGTATATATATGTGTGTATATATATGTGTGTATATATGTGTGTATATATGTGTATATATATGTGTGTATATATGTGTGTGTATATGTGTGTATATATGTGTATATATATATATGTGTATATATATGTGTATATATATATGTGTATATATATGTGTATATATATATGTGTATATATATATATATATATATATATATATATATATATATATATATATATATATATATATATATATATATATATATATATATATATATATATAAAGCACTATGACGTGACAAAGGGAGCCGCGCTGGTGTAATGGTTACCGCACTGCGCTGGCGATCTGGTGATCCAGGTTCGAGCTCTGGCGTGGAATTTGAACCAGTGTCGTCGACCGGGACTTGGACTGGATTAATTCGAGCTCCGGTCAAGACATTTGAAGAAGTGTCGTCGACCGGGACTTGGACTGGATTAATACGAGCCCTGGCGAGCACATTTGAAAGAGTGTCCTCGACCAGGGACTGGAATAACCTGAACGACTCCTGAGCCGACCCAGCTCTAATGGGTACCTCTGAAGTATCTGCCTGACTGGCGAGAGGACACATGTAATTGTACAGGGAAAACAGACTCACGTAAAATCGCTCAGGTTAGACATATTAACAGGAGATTTCGCTCGAGTTATAGCCTTCGTACGATTAAAAAAAAAAAAAAAAAAATGACGTGCCACCCAAACAAATGGAGAAACCTACATAACTCCCAACACCACTGCCTTGTCTGTTAGACATGTAAGCTAAAACCGTGCGGCGATTCTTATGATAATGCGGAAAATAAGGGTACCCAGGAAACTATGTCATCCGGCAGGAAGCAGCATGTGTTGCAGTGATAAATAACGGTCATCTTACTACTGTTATGTAACATTAAATTTAAAGATACCCCGAAGATAGGAATTTAGAATGCCAGGACACCTATTCAAGATGGAAAATTAGATTAGAAACCATCAAATAGGAATTGAAAAGAATGAATGATCTCTGTATTAAGATTATGTTAAATATGATATATCGGAGCAGGTCCTATTCATTCTGACAATACAAAATTAATTTTTAATGAAGGAATACATGCGAAAGACGCATCCGTATAATTTTACATGCAAAGAAATCGAAAACAGTAATTAGATTTTCGACAATAACAGATGGAGTTGATTTATTTAAGGACCGGCAACTAGATATTAATTGCATACAAATGTGTGCTCTAATAGAGGAGAGTGAAGACGATATCAACAAGCCACTATAAACATCTCATGGCTGTGGCCCAGTGAAAATCTCACTGTGGGAGACTTCAAAGCAAAAGTTGATAATGAAAAAGTGGAAGATGTTACTCTCGGTTACAATCTGGGGGAATGAAATGTAAATAGCAACAGTGTCATAGAGTAGTCAAGAGCAAATGGTGCTGTGTCAGGAAATACTTGATTTATGCAAAATCATGGCACCTTTGGACGTGGAAAAGTCCATGAAAGAAAAGTCCGTAATCAAACTAGGTAAGGGGTAGACTATACTGCGAGGCGGTGTGCCAGTAGAAGACAGCTTAGAATTAAAATGAACAAATTTAATAGCGTTTCAAAAATATCAAGCTAATTTAGCCTTGCTTAAATCCGGTAAGGAAATGAGAGAAATATATAATATTTCCATTCAGAATACATATACTGCAAAAAAAAAAAAAAAACACAGATGAAAAATGAGAAAGTCTAAATGAGACAATACATCAAGCGTCACAAGAAATCGTGCTAGCAACAAAGTTCTCAATTCCCCCAGGATAAAATCGAATAATAGAATTTAGATTAATTATAATATAAATTCTATTATTCGCTTTTCTCCCTTGGGACTTGATTTATGCGAAATCCTAGACAACTTTAGATACGTTAGAGATTCAATAAAAGTTAGTTTGTACTTACTTAGTAACATGGCATTATGCCCTTTCGCATTTCTTTATCTTGTTTTAACCAACCCGATACGTCACATGAGTGCTACTGTTAATCATTTGTATTGTTAGAATATATGAATTCAATTACAGGATCAGAAAGATTTATGTTGTTAAATATAATAGACTGTGTGAATTCCATTGTTCGATTATAAGAGATTATGTGAATTATATTGTAGATTATAAGAGATTGTGTGAATTCTATTGTTGACTTTACTTTGATCCATTGTCACTGTGCATCAGCTCTTGGTGTCATTATAAGATTTCGTGAATTCTATTGTTAAATTATAAGATAATGTGTGAAATCTATTATTAGATTACAAGAGATTGTGTGAATTCTATTGTTAGTTAACGTGAGTTTATTATTAGATCATGAAATACGTTTTATTACTAGATCACGCGAGTCTATTGTTAGATCATAATATGGCGTTCCGTTGTTAGTTCACGTCAGTTTTTAATATTAGATAATAAAATATTTTATTTTCCTTGTTGGTGGCACGAACAAAATTGGTAAATTAATATGAGACAAACATAAAGGTATGTTATCAGGCACTCGTAGGAAATAAAGAAGTAGAACACTAGACAACAGAAAAACAACAGACATGAGTGGCCCACCCAGGACTCGAACCCCGGACCCTCCGTGCGACAACCCCGCCCAGCTATGCAAGCGAATCACACCATCCTCCCTGCTATCTACGCATCACCAAAAAATGATGCTTCGATGACAGGTCATTAGTGCGAACCGCAAGACATAACACCGGAAGTTTACCATGGGCAGTTCAGCCTATTAATGACGCAATCACTTCTGTTGTTCCCCTATTATACAGTATAGGCCAGTCCACACAAGACAAAGACCTTAATACTGTGTCCAGTAAATGATAGTAGACTTAGAACAGTAAGAACAGGACAGAGGGTAGGTTTGGTATTGTATAAACATTTATAACACATAAGGAAGGGAAACCCGAGGCCTGTAAACAGTAAATTAATATGAGACAAACATAAAGGTATGTTATCTGGTCTATCTTTCTAGGAGTCATTTTTAGTGGCGAAAGTTTGAAAGGCCTCCAGATGTAGAGGTTAACTTTGAATACCCAGTACTGATGACGGGGCTTTAAATATTAAGTACTAGATAGACATCTGATTGTAAATATATTCCCTGATACTGAACAGTCTTGTGCTTTTGTTTGAATTGTTAATTGTTTGATTTGGTTTGGTTTGGTTTTAATGACCATCTTCATTTCACACGGACAACTCCATCAGTGCCCCGATCTACTCCGATAGATCACAGAAGGAGGATCTCAACACAGTGCACGAACTCCGTAGCACCGGCGAGGATCTCATTGTGTGTATACAGGAATCACACATTCTATAAATATTTTTGGTTGTGGGTAGGTTTCCGAAATGAAAGGGAGGGGGGGGGGGGGGGGGGGTATGACATCATTAGGAACCATTGGTTCAGAAAAAAATGTCCATCATCTACATTCCCTGTACTGGGAGTGAACCCGGTACCTTTAGACTTAGAGGCGCACGCCATACCTCTTAGCCACTCCGACCTTTAAATAATATTAATATTTATCCTGCAGTCCTGCATATCCCTTTTTTTAGGACTCTAAGCGTTGATATAGTTCCAGTGCGTTCCTTAGTCTGTCTCGTGTTATATATAAACGTATATACTCTATAACTGAGTCACATTGATCAATCCTGTATTTGTTTGATCTTTCTGGTGCTGAGACAGGCAAACAACGGTCTGTGGGTATCCACTTTCCAAATACTTAGCTCTCCAAAAGCTCTACCTCTGTTTTCAGGTATCAGAATATCTTGAAATTTGGAATAAGTTGCAGCCTACATGTATCTTTCATCTGTGCCACGAGATCGGCTTCCTGCAATCCCAACGACAGAGCGGTGGAAAATCAAAACTAAATATTTTACAAAAATTTAACCACACTTCAAAGAAAATATGCCTTTTTAAATCAATTTACGAATAAAGCGAATTTTAGTAAGCTAGTTTACGGATTTGCATTGGGAATGCGGCGAAGATACCTTTAACACCGGGAACACCGCTCTTTAAAGTCACATAGAGATCTACCAAATGATCCTATGATTGACCGGCTGCTGGCCCCTCGTCTAGTGTATCGCCGTCCTATGACCTGGTTCTCATTCTACCCAGATCTCCAAAGCATGTCATCGGATGTTGCCCTGTGTTTTCCAAGCAGAGTTTCTGGGTCGGGAATTCCCGGGAATATTTTGAATTTTGGTGATATCGAGGCAGGGGAAAGAACATGGACGGAAACCGTGAAATTTTGAAATTAATTTTTATTAATAAAAGTCGTTTAATTAAATAGATTTACGAAACACACATCTTTTCTCGCATATCTACATTTGGGTTTTGTTTGGCGCTTTGATCAATCATGTTAAAACAAGATACAAGCCGCTCTAAATAGATGTAGGTCAGGTCAGTCCGGGTACAAAAGTAGCCCTCAATATATTCCGATCTTCCTCTGTTTTCTCATATATAAATATATATATCCAGGTCCCTGGAAATGTCAAAATATTTTTCAAGCTGCCGGGAAATTTAAAGGAAAAATCAGAAACACTAATTCCAAGCAAGACTAAATGTCAACATTTGTTATTGTTGTGTTATTCTGGTATTATATCCTATTAAGTTTTCTGGCCGAACACCATAACCAACCAAGAACTGCTAACTCGGAGCCACCAAGAGGAGATGCGCAAAATCATAGCGGGTAGATGCTGGAATTGGGTTGGCCATGTCCTCAGAAGAGACCCTGACACCATCACCAGAACTGCCATGCTATGGACTACAGAAGGAAAACGAAAGCAAGGATGGCCAAAAGCCACCTGGCGGAGAACTGTGGAAGCGGAGATCCTAAGCATGAACCAGAGCTGGGGCACCACATGAAGGATCGCTATTGACCGAGCAAAGTGGAGAAAATTTATTGCCGCCCTACAAGACGCCAGCAGGCGTGATGGTCACTGATTGCTTTGTCAGTGTTAATCGTTTTTTTTATGTGATGCAAATGTCGATGTGTAGTTGGCCAGGTATACGTGTCGATGTCACCTGAACAGTGTACTGGTGCGGTGAAGATCTGGGTCTCTCACGCTGACAGCATACATGGTCCTTGTACGATGATGATGATGATGAGACATGGGTGTGTAGTCGCGAATGCGTTTAGGCTCATATATAGTTACACAATACACCCAGTCACACTCGTACTGAAGCCAATGATGGTTGAAACTACTGGTGACAGTTCATACATTTATTCACAGGACTAACAGTAGAATCACACAGGAACAGTCAATGTAAACAGGTTCATGTACATCATGTTAATTGAAATCGCTTGGTACATATCAGGCATTCTAAGGCTGGTGAACATTCAAATATGTGGGCATGGTCAATAGTGGTATGTTCTTTAATGTACAGTTCATAATGCCGCTTTGGTATCCCTGACTGAACGCGTCAGATACCTTAATAACTCCGTCATACAAAGGACGAGCCCTTAACTCATGTAATCCTATTACCAGGGCCGTCGTTCAACTTGGCATAACACGCCAGTTACATCTTTTCATGCGGTAGAATAGTGGCCATTACACAGACCTCGATATGACGTCAGCTGTGTATTCTTCATTAAGCAGGTTGCATAAACCCTGCTATAATGTTTGTATAAGTATACCGCCAACCTGCGGTTTCCACCATATATAACTTCGTCACTGGACTTCTGATCATATGAAGACGAATAGTCTTAAATAGCTACCTTGAGCACAAAATGTAAGTTCTGCATTACAGGAACTGTGAGCTGTTCTCTCAGGCTAGGTTAGCCTTTAACAAATTCTGCAACCGAATGCGAAGTAATGATAAAGTCGGTGTTACATTGAAACGAATCCTCAGAACATAAGAAACAACACTGTCGTCATTCCTGACGTACAGTAAATCACTGGGGAAAACTGACAACGCAGTCACTTCGAAGATTTTCCTTCCCCAAAATACAACGGACATTCACGTCCTACAGAAGCCAGTTCGCATCTCTCCCTGACGGAAGTCTAATTTTGCGCTCTACAACTGCGCATGGCACATAGCCCAGAACTGTTAACTTTTGACCCTAAAGGTCAAACACAATGAATGAACCAAAAAGGGAGATAACCCCTAATCAACCTGACACAGCAAAGTTAAGACATAGTTCCCCAACTTTGACCAGGGTGAAAAACATACAACCAATAAATCGACGTTTGAAACTCCGTCAAAGATGACAGCAACAGTCAGTCAGCGGCCAAAGACCAAAGAAAAGATATCCTATTAAACTCTACTGACTGCGTAAAAGGCAGTTGTAGTCGTTTGTTTACCTGGTGCCGTATCAGGTGATCTCTGTGAATAGCACATCTGCTGCCTCAGGCAATGTCGTAATGGGGCAACTAACATTAGGTTGTGCGTGCGGCTGGCAGCCTTATCTCATTAAATAATTGTTGCAGAAACGACCACTGCAAGAGTACATAAATGATTTGATGCAGATTTCCTGCAGCTGGAACAGCTTGGTGGTTCCATGCGCCACGAGGAGCGAAAAGGTAGTTAGGATGATAACCATTCATTATCAGCAGAGTCATCGGTACCACCAGTATATTCAGTAGGAATAGCTCAATAACTATTAATCGTGAAAAATATGACATGCTTATGTCCACTAATGCTTATGTCCTGTAGCTCCCCAAGGAGCATATGCCTTTAACACACGAATGCCAAATCCTCATGTCACGTGCCATTAGCTTAAGCTCTTGCACGGTTTCCTTATCATTTTCATTTCCGTTTCCAGCTCTCTTCTCCGCGTGTTTCTTGGTCTACCCTTCCCTCTCTTAATAAAGGGGTTCCAGAACAAGGACTGCCTTGTAATGCTATCAACAGGTTTTCTCAGTGTGTGTCCTATCCATCGCCAGCGTCTTCTTCTCACTTCTTGTTCCACTAGCACTTGTTTGGTTCTTGTCATCAGTTCCACATCAGTGACCTTGTCATATTATTTCACTCCTTCTATTCGACACAGGCACCCGTTTATGAATGTCTAGCTTTTTGGTTGTTGTTGTTCTTCATGTTTTAGAGTCTTACAATAGGACTGACTTGACAACTGAGTTGAAAATTTTCATTTTTGTATTGGACTTGATTTCTCTTGATCTCCATACGTTTCCCGATGCTGTGAAAGCTCTTCTTGCTTTTTGTATTCTAATTTTGATCCTGCAGCGGTAGTTCCGCGCTCCACGAGGAGCGAAAAAGTAATTATGATGATAACCACAGTAATTATCGGTAGTGTCATGGGTTCCATCAGCATCATCTGTAGCAACAGCTCAGTAACTAGTAATCGTGAGAAATACGTCACACGTATGTTCACAAATACAGTTAAGGCTTCATTAAAAAAAAAAAAAAATTGCTGACATGAAAAAATATTTTTTTGAAAAATCACGTAATAAAAACAAATTCTCACTCACCTGGAAAAATACGACAACTTTGCACATTGCATCCCCTAGAAACCATGTCTCCGTGACCGACTGCAAGACGGTTGGTGGTGAGCACAGCACGAGAACTACTGCGTCGGCAACCGCCAGATTAACGATAAACAAATTGGTGACTGTCTGCATATGCTTTGACCGTAGCACCACAAAACAGACAAGGAAGTTCCCCACCACGCCGATGGTGAAGAGAACCAGGTGGAGACAAATGAAGAACCATTCCATGGGCGTTGGAAAGATATAAGCTTCCACACATTCCAGTGTGAGGTCAAGCTTGAAGCACACGTTTACTGAGCAGATGTTTTGGCAGGCGATGAAATCGTGCTCTTCAGGAGAAATGGTTGCGGACGTAAAGCTCTCGTTGAGTGCCCCTATTGTGCTTGAATTCAGGGTCATAATAAGATTCCTGAGTGTCTCCGAGTTACTACTGTATATACGTCCAGACTGAGTGGACAAGGAGTTCATGATCCACGAGTGATATGTAACTACAGCAGGAACTGGCTATTACTCACTTGCTTACACTTGAATAATTGATGTAATATGTACTGCAAAAGGCCTTCGGCACGGAAGTGCCAGATGATCTGATATTCTTGTAAAACTCACGCATTATCTTTTCATCTATAAACACACTGATAGTTAAATTGCAATAAACGGGTGATATTAAGTAGGCAAAGCGTCAAGTAGGTAATAGGTCTCAAAATTCATGTAATGAACAATCCTAGCTTGCCGACCTGGCTATGTGGGCCTGTATAACGCCATGTTTAACTCCTTGGCGCTGTTAGTCTGATTAAAGTGAGGTGTTGGTTTGGGGTAAAATCTTTTACTCTTGCCAACGAAAGGTCTTTAACTGCGTTTCGAAAAAAGGTCTTACGACATAAGGTCTTTACGTGAATGCCCTGCGATTCCTTTACAGAAACGAGAGGTGAATGTTCACATAAATGTGATGGAAGTCTTCCTAAAATGAATTATTACAGTGCAAAAACTATTTAGATCGAAATCTGTATGGGATATGACATGATGTCAGGAGAAATCCGGCCACATGTACAGTATATTCTCTTTCCGTGTCGTCAGTCCTGGGAAGAAAAACATGAAATTTTAGATTAATCATTAGTTCTCCAAACACGGCATAACAAGTTTGAAGTTGCATGTGTCTATAGAAACATACATACATAAATAAATATGTAAGTAGGCACATAGTTAAATAAACTGAACTGGTGGACAAATGAGTAGAAAGATAAACAGATAACTGGGTATGTAGGTAAGATGATAGATAGAAAGACAGGCAGACAGAACTACAGATAGGTAATTGGAGAGACAGGCATACATATAGATAGATAAACAGAAATACTGACAAAGAGACAGACAGATAGATAGATAGATAGATAGATAGATAGATAGATAGATAGATAGATAGATAGATAGACAGGTCAATAGATAGATAGGTCAATAGATAGATAGATAGATAGGTCAATAGATAGATAGATAGATAGGTCAATAGATAGATAGATAGACAGATAGATAGATAGATAGGTAAGTAGGTAGATGGGTAGATATATAGGTAAGTAGGTAGATAGGTAGTTAGATAGATATAAAGATGGATAGACAGATATAAAGATAGATTACGATTTGTAATTTATAATGAAACAATTACATTAGCAAATACCACACATCAGCTTAACAAAGTTCACTTTGAATATGACACACATGAGAAATGGTCAGAACGTAACAGAACAAAGTTCAGTACTTCATCAGCAAACAAATATACAGTAACAACGAAGATGAATTATGATAACAAAGTTAAAGCAGAAGTGATGAAACTAGTGCAGTACAAAAGAAAAAAAAAAAGAAACGACTAAAGCAAGGTTTCTCAGCCAGAGTTCCGCGGAACATAGGGTTCCGAGAGTGGTCAGTAGGGGTTACGCGAGTGGTCGGTAGGGGTTCCGCGAGGTATCGTGATTGAAAAATAAACGGATCTTTTATTTCCAAAGTCTTGTATAATATTGTATCTTAGGCTATATTTTTATTCATATTGATTTGACCTATGGTTTTTAGTAGCTTTACTATGCATAATGTCAAAAAATTGTCATATCGTATATGGCATCAATTAAAATTATTATTGGATTATTATATTATTATATTTACAACTACTGATTACGATAACATACCGTGAGCTATATATAGATATAATAATATTTATGCAGGGGTTCCCTGAGACCTGAAAATTATTTCAAAGTTTCCTCCAGGATAAAAAGTTTGAGAAATGCTGAGCTAAAAATAGAAGTGTACAGAGGGGTAATTAAAATACTTGGAACAACTTTCATACGTTCACGAAACATATTAACCTCTAAAGAAGACAAAAGCGACAAAGTGGTTAGTGTGATTACTTCTCGAGACAAATTTACCAAGTTCGACACCAGATAGCATCAGGCTCTAGTCTACCCAACTGTAAATGAGTACCTGATTCTGCTCTTCAATTAGGGAAGGCAAAGCTGGGAGGAGAGGAACTGGTTCACCTCACCTCATGCAGCTGAGACCTAGTACAGTGAAGTCTCTAACACTTAACCCCCTTTACTGCTGTATCTGCTATCATCATCTGATGCTGGTGGTCCCCTTGTGGGAAGCCGCACTCAAGCATTCACATGCTCTTCCAGTGGTGATTTCTCTAGCAATTTATGTCTCGCGATGAGCTTTCCACCTCGATGAGCTGTCCACCTCGATGAGCTGTCCACCTCGATGAGCTGTCCACCTCGATGAGCTGTCCACCTCGATACACAACCTCATGTTAGTTGCCTTATACGACATGCATAAGGAAACAGTAGGCATATTTTTTTGTCTTTTTAGAGACCAACGGGGGAACAACACGAGGCAATATATGCTTTAGAGCAGCGGTTCTCAACTTCTCATGGCCACCTCCATTGTCGCTGTTAGCTGGAAAAGATGTACTTTGCCATCTTACTGTGGCCCCCAAGAAATATGGCATGGTCCCCTGGGTGGCTATATGGCCCACGCATAGAACCACTGCTATAGAGCTACCTCTTAGAACGAGAAACACAGTTTACTAGATGCTCTTGTCATTCCTTCAATTTGTTTGTAGTCTTTTTTTTTTCAAAAGGAAATGGGAGAAGAGCGGACTACATCAGATGATCAAAAGTCTCCTCTACTCCACCATTTTGGTCTACCCTGTTCAACTTAATTACGGTTATAGTTAGGGTATTTAGTATCATTTTATTTTGTTTAGTGTTGTGTTAATATGAAACACCTATCGTTATTTGCCATTGACTGCTGTTGGTGGTGACAGTTCATTTGCTTTTTCTAACTTTTGTTTTTGGCAGTTTTCACTTGTCGTTTTGTTTGCATTACTTTTTGTTTATCCTTAATTATGAGTAGTTATTTGTTTAAAAAATATAATAAATATGTGTTTCTTTTTAAAATAATACAAATGTGTTTTGTTTTAAATGTGTGTTTGTTTTTATTTGTTAATTATTAGGACGTCTTGACTTTTTTCTTTATTTGTTTTCCTTAAACAGTATAACTTTTATTATTATTAATATTTATATTGTCCCTGTTATTACGCGTACGTGCAAAAGGGACTTGGGTATCCTCAACTAGTGTACACAGGGTACCACCAGCACATGCGGATTTCAGGCATCTCGAATCCTGTATATCGGAGTTGGGGACATCCAGATGCTGAGATTTAGAAGCACTCAGAACCCGATATGTGACCAGGTAGACAGCTGGTTGTACTGATCCTTTACTTTTAGTGGCAGTCCCAGAGCTCCGCACGATGCTTGCAATGTCGACTCTTTCGGCACTTCAACCATTCTTGTTCTTTCTTCTATTATATATTTGACATTTTAATATCTTTTGGTGTATGTTAGATTCACACCCTAAGAGAATCTTACTTGCTGATTTAACCATATTCAGACGTTGACCATTTCCAGCGCCAACGTTTGACTACAGTCTCTCATATAACACAACTTATGCTTTCAAGTCCGTTATTATAAATAAAAATAAAAATTGTAAAAATGTGGCGTCATCGCGACCCTATTAGTTATGTTATAAAACCCCAGACACTGCAGAGATATGAAAATAGACTGTGTATAAAATAACTAATTTGCTTTCAGGTCGCAGAAGTTAACGGCTCCTACTGTTAGCGGTGGGAACAGAAAAAGCTGTCAGTTAATCATAATAACAATACAGATATAATTGAAATTATTTGGACATGTAGGAAAATGGATGATTAAAAAGCCGGACATCTGGAAGTTTATGTTTTTAAAAGTAATTAAGAGAGAGACATAGAGAGAGAGAGAGAGAGAGAGAGACAGAGAGAGAAAGAGAGAAAGAGAGAGAAAAATGAAAAAAAAAAACAATGAGAGAAATACCTCAACAAAATGGCGAGATTACACGGGAAAGGAAATAAAAAAGCACGGTTGATTTGAAACATCGGGGAATGTAGGAAATCAATCAATTAATCAATGCCATATAGCTCAACAAAGAGCATAAGCTTTCAATAAACACATGTGAGGCTCTCCTGTCGGATGACATCATCTCAAGTTCTATCCATGAGTGCTTCAGCATTTCTCTCTCCAGTTCTCCGTGTGTTTTTTTCATCTACCTTTGTCTCTCTTGCCGTGGCTATTCTAGAAGAACTATTGCCTCTATATGCTGTCAACAGGTGTCCTCGGTGCGTGTGTCATATCCATAGCCAACGTCTTTTTCTCATCTCTTGTTTCAGTGACACGTGTCTGCTTGTTCTCATCAGTTCCACATTTGTCATCTGGTCATGCCACTTCAATTCTTCTATCCCACGCAAGTATCCATTTTATCTTCAGCTTTTTGGTTGTTGGTTTTGTTATTTTCCATGTTTCAGAGCTATACAATAGGAATGACTTGGAATTTGAGTTGAAGATTCCTGTTTATTGTGTTGGACTTGATTTCTCTTGTTCTTCATATATTTCCGAAATGCAATGCAACCTTCTCTGGCCTTTTGTATTCTTATTTCTTCCAACAGTGTCTATATTGCTGCCAAAGAATATGTATGATTCTTTATCTTGCAGTGGTCTTTCTTCAAGTTTAAGTTCAGTGTAGGAAATGGCAATACAAAACCAACGGCGATGTTTGTAACGTCACGTTATGATATCATTTGTAAATTTAGAAAAATAGAACTCGTTTTGATTTATTATTGAATTTACTATATTTTAATCTAGGAACAGGACAATGAACTCTTCTTTACACCCATCACTGCGATTTTTATTGGCTTGAAAACATTTAGATTGCACGTTGTAAGATAATAGTTTGACTGTCCGCTTAGAACACTACAAACTGGTGATAATTCAGGACGAGAGTCTCAGGAATGGAAACTCTAGACCCATCTCAATAATAAGTGCCAGCATCAAATGTTATTTCCAGCAGTAAATCAAAAAAAAATCAAGCTGGAAATGAAGCAGTATATCAAGTGCCAAATCAAGAAAATTAAATCATAAATCACGTGGCAAATAAAATAGGAAAAAAAAACCAACAAAAAAAAAAAACTAGAAATTAAAAACAAAATGCTCCACTGATATTGCTTTCAAATGAGTTTTGATTGCACGATGTTTTTTATTTTATTTTGCTTTTAATTTTAAATTTGTATTAATTTTGAAAATTACGTATTCCATTATTACTTTGAATTGTAGTCACCTCCCCAAGGAGCATCGGCCTACTCAGGGAAAGAGGCGGAGGTAGACCAAAATACACACGGAGTAGAGAACTGGAGCCAGAAGTGAAAATGATCAGGAAGAAGTCTAAAGAACTTGAGCTGATGGCACGTGACATGAGGACTTGGCATGTGTGTGTTGAAGGCCTATGCTCCTTGGGCAGCTAAAGGATATTAATTGGTTGAAGTATGTAAAACAGACAAATTTATATCTGTAAAAACGACACGTAGTTAAAAATTAACACATTCTAGAATATTAATTGGTTGAAGTATGTAAAACAGACAAATTTATATCTGTAAAAACGACACGTAGTTAAAAATTAACACATTCTAGAATATTAATTAATAATAGCAAATCAGGCGACAAGCCAACATTAAAGATAAGAATAAATGGGAAAATCCTCAAACAAGTCAAAAGTTTCTCATATTTTGATCATATAATAACAAAGGATGACAGATGTGAAACAGAAATAAAGAAGAGAATAGGAATGGCTGAACATGAGACAGGTACTAACACCTAAACAATTAACTAACAAACAGAGAATCATCAAACGTTATGTATATTCTTCATTACCATATGGTGTAGAAACATGGAAAATGAACAAGCTATTCAGTATCATGTGACGTATTCTTTCCAGAACGTTGTCTCCATTACAGCTGCTCTGAACGCGTCACGATTCCGGGCAAGTCGACCTGCATCATCCAAATTGTCGTCAGCATATCTGATGTCCGGGATCTGGTACCCGCCGATGTTAAATGGGTCAAACTCTGTGTGTTCTTGGTCATCTCTTACGTTTCTCATAATATTCTCGGCATAAATGTTAAACAGATAATGGGAAATGGTACAGCCTTGTCTTACTCCTTTCCGTATTCAAACCATTCAGATGTTTCTCCATCTATTCTTACAGCTGCCTGTTGTTCTTGGTACAGCAGTGCGATGAGTTGTATAAGGTGGTTTGGAAATCTCATTTTTTTTTTTCGTACTATTACTCGAGGCGAAATCTCAGGTTATTATGTCTAGCCTGAGACTGATTTTACGTGAATATCCCTTTTTTTTTCTTGCACAGAGACAGGTGTCCCTCGCCGTTCAGGCAGATACTCGCCGATTTCGGAGGTACCCATTAGAGCTGGGTCGGCTCAGGAGCCGCCAGTCCCTGGTCGACGACACTCCTTCAAATGTTCTCGACAGGGCTCGAGTTAATCCAGTCCAAATCCTGGTTGACGAAAAATCTTCAAGTGTCCTCGCCCGGGTTTGATCCTGGGTCACCCGGTCGCCAGCGCAGTGTGGTAACCACTACGCTACCGCGGCTCCCGAAAATCTCATATAGTCCATAACTGCTGATGTTGTACACAGTCGAAAGCTTTGGTGTAATCAATGAAACAAGTATATAGGTCAACGTTAGGTTCTCTACACTTTTCTATGATGATCCTCACATTGAATATATGGTCTATGGTGCCTCTGCCTGGTCGAAAACCCGCCTGTTCTTCGTTAATTTCTGTTTCTAGCTTTTGTTGCATTCTATTCATTATGATTTGTAATAGTATTTTGTTGGTATGGCTTATAAGAGCTATATTTCTACAGTTTGTGCACAGTTTCAGGTTGCCCTTTTTTGGCAAGGGTATGTAAATTGATCGTTTCCATTCCTTGGGCCAAATTCCGCTTTGCCAGATCTTGCAGCATAATGCATGGTATTTACAAGCGCTGCCTTATCCTCCTGCCTGTATCATTTCAGCTGTTATTTCATCACAACCAGGATATTTTCCACTTTTCAAGTGTTTGATTGCATTCCGAACTTCCTCTATGGTAGGTTCTGGTTCACGTTCCGCTACATTCATGTTTTTGTTATTTGCCGCTGTGTTTATTTCCTTGTACATTTCTTGACAGTACTCCTTCCATCTGTTCATAATATCTTTACGATCTGGTAGATTGCCATCCTTCTTGTCGTTTATTGCTCGAAGTGATGGTTTAAAGTTGCTGTTCTTCAATGTTCTTACTTCGGAAAACATATTCTTACTCAATCCCTGTTCGCGCATTTTCTCTATTTTCCTGCAGGTATCGTTTATATATTGTTGTTTGTCTTGTCTGACTCGTTTTTTAATCTGCTTTGTGTATTCCTTGTATAATTCCTGATTTTCTGTGTCTTTTTTTGGAATTCATTTTTCTTCTTTCTACCACCAACTTCAGTGTCTCGTCTGAGATGTATTCTCCTCTATTTACACTTCTTTTAGGAATTAACCTTTGTGTAGTTGTAATATAAACATCTCTGATGTTATTGTCAAGTTCATCTGGTGTCATTTCCTCCTGTACTGCCATAAGAACGTCAAATTTGTTCTGAATATCGACACTGTACTCTTCTGGTATGGCGCTTGTGTCATATCGTATTACTTTGTCGCTTGTGATGACTTTTTTTTCAGTTTGATCTTGAAGTTTTCGGCAAGAAGTTCATGGTCGGAGTCACAGTCTGCTCCTGGGAGTGTCTTGATGGATGTGATACATGATCGCCACCTCTGTTGTATTAAGATGTACCGTAATCTATTTGGTTCTTGCTATTAGAAGAAAAAACTGAAGCCCTTGAAATGTGGATATACAGAAGAATGAGGCACGTCTCATAGAGAGAATAAAATAAATAAAGAAAATTAAGGTATGAAAAGAGAATTAATAAAGGAGATCAAAATTAGACAGCTAAAATATTTTAGCCATGTAAAAAGACTCAAGTCCATAACGGAAGATTAGAGTTGATGGCAAATATGCAAGCGGAAGACAGCGCTAAAAGTGAGAAGATAACATGAAGAGATGGAAAGGAAAGAGTCTATCAGAATGCACTATCCAGACAAGAGACGGAAGACGTTGGATATCCACTGCAGCCGACTATTGATGTGAAAATGGCACTTGATGATGATGAGAATATTAATTAATTCTTACTCACTATAATTTAGCTTCCCTCTTGAACACAGACCTTCAACATATGCATGCCAAGACGTCTGGTCTAGTATCATAGTTTAAGGTCTTTCCACGCCCCCCACCTTAAAAAAAGAATCTACTTCAAGTCGGAGAATATTAACTCCTTCTCTCTCACCATCCCGATGGCGTGCCAGGGTATGACGAAACGCTGCGACCTCTATCGATCTTTGGTTCTCTCCGGCAGTATCGGTACTTTTGTAGTACTGACTTTTATTAGGTGTTGTCAATTATCGCACTTTTCTTTCTTTCTTTCTTTCTTTGTCTGCTAAGTAGCAGATATGTGATTTTATCAAATCACCCGGTAGGTGATAACTATCACAGTTGTGACACTCCTTGCAGATATATCACCGGTTTGTTACCTGGTCATCCCAGCCTACGAAGTTTGAAGAGATAAGATAGTAGCCGGCGCGTTTAGATTGAACCGCGGATAAGACGAAATTACCGTCTGTGTGATTTGGGTGGGTAGACAAATGTGATGTAATTGCTTCCGGTCCTTGGTTAAAAAGTAATCATGGATTTATTACATTTTAGACAATATGAGTCTATAAATATGTTTGTAAGAGTGTATACAAGGCATCAGATGTCCATATATGGTAATACGTGACCTTTGCAGGCACGCACCTTATTTCACGTGGGACTATTTTGAAATATCACAGCCTAACCTGCATGATTTGAAACGATTGGATCTTTCTGATTAGATTCATAACATCACTGGAGGAAATATAGGCTAATGATTTCACAGTTTTATTTCTCTGTAATTTGCACGCTCGCCAAGACATCAGACCTTCGCCAGAGGAAGAACTAGATTCATAATTCCTAATTGTTATCCGGACCTTTTATTGGAGAACCAGATAAGACTTATAAAGCACAGGAAATCTCTTTCAAATTTTAATAAGGAACAACCGGGACTAGGAAATTGAAGAAACACGGAGTCAGAAGGAACAATCTATGTTAAAATTAAAAGAAATCACAGACACGTGTTGTAAGAGAACGATTCGTCTCTTTTATTCATCTGTGCGACAAGTCTGTAGCCAGGATTGGCGTAAGTTGGATTTACATTTCATATTTTATTACTAACAAGTGAACTAACATATATGTGTATATATTACCATGTGAATTTTATTGTGTGAAACTCGCTATTGGATGTCAAAGTCATTTGCGGCTGGCAACCTCAGCGTATAGAATGATGATTCGTGAAGTACCACTGCATGGGCTGGTGATTGCTTTATTGATAGTTTCATAAAGAGAACAAAGCATAAAGTAGTTCCAGATTCCCTATGGAGCAGGGTGGGAAAGATGAAAAGAAATGATGTCCATTCTAAGCATAAGACTTACATTTTGAAAGCAGTGTAAATGTCCCTATAAACATATTCACTTTAAAATTAATGTAAGGTTTCACGCTTTAAACCAGTGTAAAGGTCCATGGGAAAATATTCATTTTAGTTAATAGAAGTTTCAAACTTTTCCACAAGTGTAATTGTAAATGAAACCCGAATGAATTTATATTGTGAACACTTTTCAAACAGTGGAGATGTAAATGTAAAACATATTATATCTGTACGTTTAACCCTTTTCATCTAAATGCAATGTAAAGCTAAAGCTGTTCAGTTTAAATGTAAAGGAAGTTTTATCCCGAGGGATTAAATTTAATTCTCATCGAGGGTAAACTCTGAGTTAAGTTGGATGGTGAAATAGAAGAGGGGGGGGGGGGGGGGGGGGGGAGGGGGGGGGGGGGGGGGGGGGGGGGGGGGGGGGGGGGGGGGGGGGGGGGGGGGGGGGGGGGGGCGGGGGCGGGGGGGCGGGCGCGGGAAGCGAGACACATAACTGTGTCGGAGAACGCCATACTCAGAAAAGCGTTCTTGTCAAATTCTTCTATCACAGTTATTGGTGGTACCAGCAGAACGTACTATTTCTGGAACAAGACGGGATCAGTGGCCTACGCTTTAAGACAATGAACACTGTGTAGACTTTCCTTGAAGTTTCTCTTGGACGAGCTACACCCGACAACCTTGACCAGAGACGAGAGATCAGTGTGAAAAGACAGAACCGTCATTGGCAGCTAAGTTCAAATATATGCTGCCATCTGAACCTTCTTACCCTTTTTGCAATCCCCAGATACGAGGATGATAGATTTGCTTTATCCATAAGTATTCAAATTATTTTCAAACTGTTAAAACTAAAGTGATGATCAAATTTTGTTATTTGAAATATTACAAATTTAACTTCGATTTGATCATTTTAAAGTTACTGCATGTTTGTCTCAGTCAATTACTACACACATTCTAAACAGAGCTAAACTTGAATAATAGAATTCCACTGAGTAAATCAGGGGTGGGGGCTTAACGAGCTGATAAATAAGTGCTTAAATTGTTCACAAAAGTGGTCTGCAGGTGACAGAATTAACGTGCTTAGCAACAGCCAGCATTGTTTTCGCTTACCTGAATTTCTTGTGAAGACTCCCATGTGATAGAAGCTTTAATACTATTCTATCTACATTTCTGCCAAGAGTAATCCTGTGTACAAATATACTCCATTGAAGCCTATATTAGATACTCTTGAGTTTGGTCACTGTTGGACCACTACTGCAAAGCAGGGGAGGCAATACCGTCACACAGGGTGTGATAAAATATTCTCCCAACCGTCGCCGTGCACGGCTGTTTGATTATACTTAGGTTTACATACGTCTACGCTTTGCTTGATATAAGAGAATCTTATTCGTTGCAAATACGACTTGCAACACTTCAAAAAAATCTTCAGAAAAATTATAACGGTTTTTTAGTATATATATAGTCCAATAAACGAAACAAAAATTGACTGAGGAAGAATTAAAGGCAACGTCTTAACCCCTTTCATCATCTGCAGCAAATGTAGGAGACTGTAGATCTTGCTTGGAATTTACTGATTCTTAACGAAGTTTCTTTGAGTATTTGGAAAGTTTAAAAAGAAAAAAGAATTTGTTTGGCTGCTTCTTTTCAGTGGATGTAAATAAAGTTTTGAAAAATAATTTCGATTGTTGTATACTTATTTTAAGCACAATGGGCTAATCACCTGTTTGTCAAAAAATTTAATTGCATGTTATGTGTCCTATCTAGCCTTCACTTTCTTTCCTTTCCTGACGTAGGCCTTGTGGCCGTAACGTAGACTATTTTCTTTGTCTTTTGTCCTGGTAAGACGAATCACCTTTTTTCGATTTTTTTTCAAACCCATCCCATGTTTTGCCCAGGAGCTTTGTGCTCTTTGGGTCACCTCTACACATTGTTTACGGGGTAGAAGAGGTTCCGATTAAGAAAGAAAGAAAGAAAGAAAGAAAGGAAGTATACTTATTTTAAAAAAGATAATTTTTTCCCGTTCGATGTCAAAGGGAAACAATCAGTCAAAAAGCAGGATTAGAAATATGCAATTATATGACAATTTACTAAAAGGTTTTTCCACTTATTGCTTTAAGATAAAATAAGTATACAACTATCTGTTTCTAAATAAAAAAATTTGAGAATGATTCATCTCTTTTATACACATATAAGTTAGCTTCTATTAACAATTAACACGGCCTACAACACCTATTTTTAAAGCTCTGGATGCTGTAGCGCCTTTCAACAGCATTAGATTTAGATTGTATGCGTTTATTAAAGAGATATTTCACCATAAATAAGTAAATTTGCTGTTCCTTAACTGGTTTCATACATCAAATATGAAAAAAAAAAAAAAAAAAAAAAAAAACAGATTACATTTCGATGTCTTGGTAAAACTTGACAAATACATGTGACAGAAGGCTTTAGTGTCTAATGTTTGTTCACTTCATAGAAACCTAAGGCATACATGACAGATAGTCAATTTTAATTATGCATTTTACTCCAGCATCATAAATCTTAGAAAAAACATATCTGTTGTTTCTAAATTGATTGTAGTAGACTACTTTTCACAGACAATAAAAGCGAAACAGTATTACAGAAGAAAAACGAAATGTACAGAATCAATTGCAGCCTGATACAAGCATAACTTTCGAGGAGGCAAAGAGTTTTATTAGAATCATATACAGAAATAAATGGAATGCAGAAAACATTCTAGGTCACACAGAGAATGATGCTTACTATTCAGCTCACCAGAAGAGGAACAAGGTGGTTAATCTTCTGACTCCGCACTTGTCCACAAACAGATTGAGATACCATCTATATTTCAACAAGCTTAAAGATTAGGAATACTTACGATCTGCTGTTTACTGTTGGCACTTGATAAAATGACTGCTAAAACATCTGCTTCAAAGTTGCCCCCCGTATTATGCGGTACAGAGAAAGCGCATATGGCCTCGAGGCCAGCTCCTTTTGTGGAAAAGCTTTACGGGGGGATTTCAAAATACCTCAAACTGACTACTGCTTTCTTTTGTGAAACATTTCAACGTGAACGTCTGAGGTCTGAGAGTGTACGAAAGAAGAAGGAATTTGCAAATAGCCAAGCATTAAAACCTTATCGGTAGTTGATGATCAATCACACCAAAAAAGCCAAATTTCTTCGAACTAATATACTATATATTTATATATATTATATTATTTATAATATTATTATATATATATATATAATATATATATTTAATATATTATATATAATATTATATTATATATATATATATATATTATATAATATTTATTTTTTATGTATGTATGGAGTTATGAAATGTAATTAACAAAAGCAACCTTAAAATGCGGTAATGTATAAAGCACAGAATCAAACATTGAAATTCTACCATTTGTTTTGTGTGTGTATTCGTTAATACTCATGCATATAATCAAAATAGGTAAAGTTTAGCGAAGAAAAACCCCACTTTGCTGATAATCCAAGAAAAAACACAAACGCTTTGCATTTGAAGAAAGCTATAATTTATACTCAATGAAAAAAAAAAGAATTAAAAAAAAAAGTCTTGCATACCAAACCGTGTCTCTCGTCTCACATCCCAGACGCGCAGTTTGCTCGTGAGCCAGTCGGTGCGCTCTCCTTGAACCTAGGTGAGTTCTACAGCGGCCGATTATTACCCGCTTGTGTGTGAGCTTTTGGGCCACATGAATGAATGTGCCCGTGTATTCACTTGATATTAAGTTTTTCATTTGATGGATATGCCACAGTAGGAACATGTTGAATTTTAAAATTAGGTTCCCAATTACAAAACTGCATAACCCGTGATGACCCACGACGTCTGGCCTGACCAAGGGGTGCAGAGCTCAAGCAGAAGCTATGGGGCTGACGTGCTGACCTGGAAAAGACTGCACTTCGTCCTGGTGACAGACCTGCAGATTTAGCACGACTACAAACTGAACGCAGAAGAAGAAGAAGACTTAAAATTGGTTCCTAATTACCCAGTGAATTCAAGAACAAGACCTGCATGATAATTCTATCAACAGGATGTCCTCAATGTGTGTCTTCAATGTGTCTCCTCATTGTGTGTCCTCAATATGTGTCCTCATTGTGTGTCCTCAATGTGTGTCCTCAATGTGTGTCCTCAATGTGTGTCCTCATTGTGTGTCCTCAATGTGTGTCCTCAATGTGTGTCCTCAATGTGTGTCCTCAAAGTGTGTCCTCATTGTGTGTCCTCAATGTGTGTCCTCAATGTGTGTCCTCAATGTGTGTCCTCAATGTGTGCCCTCAATGTGTGTCCTCAAAGTGTGTCCTCAATGTGTGTCCTCAATGTGTGTCCTCAATGTGTGTCCTCAATGTGTGTCCTCATTGTGTGTCCTCAATGTGTGTCCTCATTGTGTGTCCTCATTGTGTGTCCTCAAAGTGTGTCCTCAATGTGTGTCCTCAATGTGTGTCCTCAATGTGTGTTCTCAATGTGTGTCCTCAAAGTGTGTCCTCAATGTGTGTCCTCATTGTGTGTCCTCAGTGTGTGTCCTCAAGGTGTGTCGTCAATGTGTGTCCTCATTGTGTGTCCTCATTGTGTCAGCATTTGTTATTAATAATACAGTCAAGAGCAGCTAAGAAAGTAATTCAGAATTTCTGTTTTTAATCAACGCATGTCCTCGTTTACCCTCAAGGCTTAGAACTTTACTGGCGAATACTGCTCTGTTGTGTAGTTTTTTATATTCCCGTGAAATATTTATATGATATATTAAACAATAGATCCATATGCAATATGATTAACAGCTTAATATCCACTAAGCTTTGGAGAGGAAAGAAAAGAAACCGCAAGGAGTACGAGAGAAAAAAAAAAAGGAACTGAGCATTATCACTCTAAGCGAGCATCATCTCTAGTAGAAGGCACATAACGATATAGATGGTTAGTGCATCTTCTATACATGAGAGATTCAGCGTTGAATAAGTTGGTCTCGTGGTAGGCAGGTACATTTTAATGAAAGAAAATGAAAGAAGCCAGACCCAAGGGGGACAATGATGAAATATACAGACTGTGAACGGGTCCTGCTGTACTTAATCTTCATCGTTGTTCTTGTTTTCCCTTGCCGCTTGGCGATCATTAGTCTCCACAAGTGGCTCACTCTGAGTTCCGTTGGGAATTTTGTTATCATGCCATGGTGTCAGATCAATCTAGTATCGTCTCTCCATGTCTTTCTCTAATCCTTCTTCGCCTAATATGTCGCGTTGTGACTATGTTTCATTCATCTCTTCCCAGGACTTTCCACATAAACTCGCCTTTCCCTTCTCATAGCAATAATGTGTATATTATTTTATCCCGTCTTTCTCAGGACCTCATCATTATATTTCTAAGAAGCTGTGACATAATTTGTGCGCTTTCTTCCCCTCTTCGGCAGTACTAAACTACATTTGTTGTGCGTACTGAATTAGGTGTTGTTATTCTGTTGTTAGAACTCTCTTTTTCGCTACTGTCATTGTTCACGTTTTACGCTTCGATGCATGACAGGGTCAGACAAGCGAATCGCCCATCCCTGAGAGATTAACCGAGTCCGTAAAACGTGATAATACCACACTGACTCCAGGTAAATGCGAGCATGAAGTGTTTGCAAAAATTGCATAATTACTTCCGGCTCGACAGGAAAAATGTAAGAAGTTGTAACGTAAACATTACCACGAATTGTCGGATGTAGCAACTCCATATACGCAGAATGACTGTTTGAAATGTTCAAACGCATGAGTCATACAGAACACTACATAAGGAAACGTTTTCATAATATGAACTTTGAATGTATTGGCTAACATTTGAGGCGCCAATAAACAACTACGCGATTGGAAAATTTGGCAGAACGCCATGCAGAAATCGTGGGCCGAGAGCTACGATATAACGTAGAACATCTAGAATACAGCACTACATTCCTGAAATCGTCAATGTAGACAGCTCGGACCTTGCCACAGAAAAAAATAAAGTTTGAATTATAGGAACAGAAAAACGTATTAGAGCATCATTTATCCACTGGAAAAGAAAACTTGCCAATATTAATACGGAACCAGACTCCTACAGAAACTGCTTACAAGTCACAGAGGAATTCTAGAATAAGAAATAATATCCCAGACGTGTGTTCGAGGCATCTGTGTTAAGTTTCCAAGACTAATTACCTGAGCCAGACGTCTAAGATTTGCTAGTTACTAGGTTGGTGGTACGGATTTGAAAGATCATTTGAGGTTCTACCTACGTTACCAGCTGTACTAGTCTGCGGTTCAAAGCTCGAGATCGACACGTGAAACCTACATCCCACGGATGGTGAAGATCCCTGCCTTGACTGAAAGCGGTTACCACCAGAATCCTTTAGAGACGTGCCCTTGCCACAGAGACGAAGTGACGGAACCAGCAGCACCAACATTTTAGCATTTGGAAGCTAAGTTATAGGTTTAGCAGGCCACATCAAAAGACTATATTTTCATCTCCCAAACCGATTTCTATCAATCAATCAATACCCTTTAGCTCCCTAAGGAGCATAGGCCTTCAACAAACACATGCCACGTCTTCCTGTAGTGTCATCTGCTCAAGTTCTTTCCATATTTTCCTCATCGTTTTCACCTCTGTTTCCAGTTCTCTTCTCCATGTGTTTTTGGGTCTACATCTGCCTCTCTTTCCCTGTGGATTCCAGAACAAGGATTGTCTTGTAATGCTATCAACAGGTTTCCTCAATGTGTGTCCTATCCATCGCCAGCGTCTTCTTCTCAACTCTTGTTCCACTGGCACTTGTCTGGTTCTTGTCATCAATTCCACATTTGTGACTGTGTCATACCATTTCAGTCCTTCTATTCTACGCAAGCACCCGTTTATAAAAGTCTTTAGCTTTTTGGTTGTTTTTTGTTGTTGTTCTCCGTGTCTCAGAGCCATACAATACTGACTTCACATTTGAGTTGAAGATTCTTATTTTCGTGTTGGACTTGATTTTTCTTGTTCTCCATATGATTCCCAATACAATGAAAGCTCCTCTTGCTTTTTGTATTCTTATTTTGATATCACTGTCTGTCCCTCCAACTTTGTCTATATTACTTCCAAGATATGTGTACGATTCTACATCTTTTAGTGGTGTTTCTTCAAGTGCAACCTTGTTATCATTTCTTGCATTTATTCTCATAATCTTTGTCTTTTCCCTGTGTATTTTCAGGCCCATTTGTTGTGACCTTTCATCGAGAATTTTCATTTTCTCTTGCATCTGATTATGGTTATGGGACAGAAGAGCCAAGTCATCTGCAAAATCCAGATCATCAAGCTGTTTAGTCGGATTCCACTGGATTCCATTTCTGTTGTTCTAATCTTACAGAACGTAAGTTGTCCTTCATGAAGAGCTCTGCATGTCGTGTCTTCATAGGTCTTCTTTATTTAAGTTAGTGATCTTCATGGGAACTCCATAATGCCTCATCAATTTTCAAAGCGATTCTCTGTCTACACTGTCAAATGCCTTTTCATAGTCCACGAATCCGATGTATAGCGGTGAATTCCATTCCAGACTTTGTTCAACTATTATTCTCAATGTGGCTATCTGGTCTGTACATTATCTATTTTGTCGAAAACCTGCTTGTTCATCTCTCAGTTGCTTGTCTATGGACTCTTTTAATCTCTCCAGGATGATTCTGTTTAATACTTTTCCTGGCACTGATAGTAACATTATTCCACTATAATTTGTGCACTCTTGTAAATTTCCCTTCTTAGGCAGCATGACCAGATAAACTTCCTTCCATTCTGCTGGTATTTCCTCTCTCTCCCAGACTTTGCCAAGTAGTTTGTATAATATCTCTGTAGAGGTATCAATATCTGTTTTGATGGCCTCTGCTGGAATGCAATCTGGACCAGCTGCTTTTCCATCTTTCAGAAGCTTTATGGCTTTCTTTATTTCTTCTCTACTTGAGATCTATGATAAACCATAATGTCTCATAATTACCGTTTCATATTTATTTACATTTGTTTCAAGGAAATTGAGCATTAAATTTGTATATGTTGATTTTGACAAATTCGTAGTTGAATTAATAGTTACAGAGAAAAAGGCATATTTATGATCCAGAAGCTCTAGTATATATTAATTAATATATATACATATCTAATCGAGCTAATAAAAGGAATTTCGCTGAATTAAATCAGCTGGGGGCTTGAACGAGCAAATCATTTATATCCATCTTCACAAAAGGCATCGGGTCAGATACAAAGTTAACGTGCTAAGACGCATTCAGCATTGTTCTTGACTTCTGCAAGTTTCTTGTGAACACTACCTCGAGGTACAACTCTGCCAAGAGTAATCTTGTGCAAAAGTAGACACCTTTGAAGTCCCACATTAGATAATCTAGGTTTTAGCCACTGTTGGACCACTACTGCAGAGCAAGGGAGGCAACCTGTGACAGACGCCAATAGTGTTTCACCATCCCTCTATGAAACCACAAACATATACCTTTGTGACAAAACGGGGCGGCCCATATCGATCTTTGTTTCTCACCGGCAGTATCGGTACATTTGTGATACTGATTTTTATTATGTGCTCTCACGTATCGCACGTTTCTTTCTTTTTTTTTGGCGTTATTTTTCTGCTAAGAAGCAGATATTTGATTTTATCAAATCATTCGACACTCCTCTCTGTGATATCATCGGTTTGTTACCCGGTCATCCTGGCTTGCGGTGAGCAACTGTGATAAGATAGTCGCCGTCGTGTTTAGATGGAACCGCTGTTAAGACGACTCGGTTGATAACCCAGATGGGCAGACACTGAGTTTTGCGTACTCATACGACAGATAACGAGATTACTGTCTGTGTGACACATGTAGGCAGACAAGTATGACATAATCGCTTCCGGGCCGACTTGTTATGGCAACATTACTTTCTAATGAAGTAATAAATATTACAGCTTAAAAATGTTGTCATGTGAGTTCCCCGATCTGTCTGTAAGTTTGTACACAAGGGCATCGGACATCATATTACCATATATGGGAGACGTGACCTGTGCACAATTTTTCCATGTCGGAAATATTTTAAAAGTATCACACCCGACCTGTCTGAATATGATTGGAGCGTTGTTTTAACTCCATAACAGACGAAAGCGTGGGAAGATAGGTTTATAGTCTGACCTTTTTGCAGTTTTATTTCACTGTGAATTTCACACTCGCCAAGACAACATCAGACCTTGCCAGAGTGAAGACTAGATTCATAATTCCTTTTTGTTAACTGGACTTTTTATTGGAGAACCAAATAAGACTTACAAAGCACAGGAAATCTCTACATTTTAATAAGGAACACCGGGACTAGGAAACTGAAGAAACACAAGGAGTTAGAGAGGGAAATATTGTCAAATTAAAGACATCCCAGACACGTGTAAGAGATCGATTCGTCTCTTTTATTTATCTGAGCAACAAGTCTGTAGCCAGGATTGGCGTAAGTTGGGATTTACATTTCACATTTTATTACTAACATGTGAACTAACATATATATGTATATATTACCATGTGAAGTTTAATGTGTAAAAATTGTCACAGGACGCCCAAGTCATTTGAGGCTGGCAACCTCAGCGTATAGAATGATGATTCATGAACCACCACTGCACGGGCGGGTGATTGCTTTATTGATAGTTTCGTAAAGAGAACTAAAAGCATAAAGTTGTTCCAGGTTCCCTATGGAAAGGAGCAGGGAGGGAAAGATGAAAGAAATGATGTACATTCTAAAAATAATACTTACAGTTTCAAAGCTGTTTACTCAGTGTAAATGTAAAAGAAAAAACATATTCATGTTAAAATTAATAGAAGTTTCAAACTTTTCCACAAGTGTAAATATGAAGGAAACATAAATGAATTTATATTGTGAACACTTTTCAAACAGCGGAGAAGTAATTGTAACACATATTACATCTGTACGTTTAACCTTTTTATTTATATGTAATGTAAAGCTAAAGCTATTCAGTTTAAATGTAAAGAAAGTTTTATCTCGAGGGATTAAATTTAATTCTCATCGAGGGTAAATTCTGACATGGGATGGTAGAATATAAGAGGAGGGCACATAACTATATGTCGGAAAACGCCATACTCAGAAGAGCGTTTCGTTTCTATTTCTATTACCAGTTATTGGTGGTACCAGCAAAAAGGACCATTTCTGGGACAAGAAGGGACGAGTGATTACGCTTTGAGACTCAAGACCAGCTTTGAAGACTCTCCTATACTTTCCTGGGAAACGAGCTTCACCCTACGAACCTTAACCAGATACGAGTGAACGCAGTGAACAGAAAACCAACCCATCAGGAGGAGGAGGATCAGAATCGTCACTGGCAGCTAAGTTAACCCATATGCTGTCACTTGAACTTCTTATAAGAAAACCATCACCCGAGTGATGAAAACTTTATTTTGTAATTAACTATTATTCCTTTCTTTTAAACTATTAAATTTAAAGGGATTATTAAATTTTGTTAATTGTAATTATACCAATGTAACTTCGATTTAATCCTTTTAAATGTACTACATGTTTGTCTCAGTCAAAGTTACTACTAAACAGAGCTATATTATAATAATATAATTCCACTGATTAACTCAGGGGTGGGGGCATAACGAGCTAGAATAAACCATTGCTTAAATTCTTTACAAAAGTTGTCGGCAAATTCCTGAATTAACGTGCTCAGCAAATGCCAGCATTGTTTTCGCTTATCTGAATATTTTGGGAAAACTCCTTTGTGGTAGAAGTGTAATTAACCTTCTATCTATAAATCGGCCATGAGTAATCTTGTGCGCAGGTAGATACCTTAGAAGCCACTATTAGATACTCTTAAGTTTTGGGCCACTGTTCGATTAGGCAATACCGTCTTAAGTTTGATGAGAAGAAAACGCTGGCGATAGGTAGGACATACATTGAGAAAACCTGTTGATTGCATTACCAGGCAGTCTTTGTAATCCTCAGGGTAAGAGACGTAGAGGAAGCCCAAAGAACACATAGAGAAGAGAACAGGAGACATACATGAAGACGACGGAGAAGACTGTGGCGTGATTGCCTCCCCTGCTCTGCAGTAGTGATCAAACATTGACCAAACTTAGAGTATAATCATGACGGTATTCAAAGGTATCAACCTTCGCTCAAGATTACTATTGGCAGAGATATAATTAGAAGAATGATACTTCTACTTTAGGGAGCCTCACAGGAATTTAAAGAAAAGCAAGCATAACAACTGAGATCATCTAAGCTGTTATAAACTTTAGTATTCTCCAGCCCCTACTGTGAGGAAATATCGACTTCATATTTTCTGAGCCCCCAACTGAAAGTGATACAGCAATGATTAATTTTATAGCTCTCAATGTTTGAGTATTTAAAGCATTATGATTCATGTGGCTGCAATAACAGGTGTCAATACCTTGTCGAGGTATGGCGGCTTGCGTACCCTGATTACCCTCCAGAGCTATGTCAGCGGGAGTTTTACTCCTAGAAGGTTCTACCAAGCTGGACACGTTTGTGCGGGTAGGGGTCAGACTAAAGCAGACACCCTGGTCCTCCAGGTTTGGGGTTTTAGTATAGGGCTGACACCCCTGTATATGTAAAAAAGAAACGAAGTTACGGAAACGACAACAAATTAACAAACTTTGCTGCGGAATGGACATCCGGAGTCTGAAGCTCTTGTGACTGTCAGTCATGAAAGCCGAAAGGAAGGCACTGACACGAGAACGGACGTCCTGACCGCAAAACGTGAAACAAGAATATGATTTTGGAATGTCAGGGCAATGAACGAGACGGGACAACTAAAACAGGTCGCAGTGAAAATAAGAAACTATAGGGATAAGCGAGAGCAGATGGACAGGGACAGGAAAAGTTAAAACAGCAACAGGAGAAACAGTACTTTACTCTGGCAGAGATGATGGACAGCACAATGAAGGTGTAGCCATTATTCTACAGAAGGGAATAGAAAGGTCATTACTGGAATGGAAACCCATCAACAACAGACTGATAAGAATAAGATTGAGAAGGAGATTCACCAACACTACAATAATACAATGCTACACACCAACAAATGACAGCGAAGAAGAGGTCAAGGATGAATTCTATCAACAACTGCAAACAGAAATGGAAGACACACATAGATACGATCGTATCGTAGTAATGGGAGACCTCAATGCAAAAGATGGAACACACAATACATATAATGAAAGAGTAATCGGGAAATGCGGCAGCGGAACAGCAAACGAAAATGGGGATAAATTAATAAGTTTCTGTAGCATTAACAACCTGGTCATTGGAGTAACACTTTTCCCACACAAAGAAATTCACAAATTAACATGGGAATCACCAAAAGGCCGGGACAGAAACCAGACAGACCACATAATGATTAATGGTAGATGGAGACATGCATTACAAGATGTGAAGGTAAGAAGAGGTGCAGATGTAAGAAGTGACCACCATTTAGTCGTAGCAAAACTGAAGGTGAAAATCAGAACTGCTGGACCAACTGTAACTACACAGAAAAGGTTTGACATCAGCAAATTAAAGGACCACATTACCAGAAAAGCTTTTGCGGCTGATATAAAGAAACGATATCAATTTGCCAAAAGTCAGGAAAAGACATCGTCTGATGATATAGACCAGAAATTCAACACCATTTCAGCAATACACAAGGAAAGCAGAAAATCATGCCTGGGATTCCAAGAAAGGAAGAAACAAGACTGGATAACACCAGAAACATTAAACACCATAACGATGAGAAAGGAAATGAAAAGAAAGAAAACAGAAGCGAAGTCCCCCAGGTTAAAGCAAATATATAGCGAACAGTACAATCAGAGAAACTCTGAACAAGGAACCACCAGAAACACAATTGAATGTTCCTGAGGCTGAAAACGATCTAGATGTTAATACATACATTCCACGGAAAGAAGAAATCATCACGGCAATCAAAGGGTTAAAGAATGGAAAAGCGCCTGGCCACGATAACTTAAATGCAGAGCTATTTAAGTCAGACCCTGAGCTAGCAGCAGAACTACTGGAACCACTATTTGCACAAGTCTAGAAAACGGGGACAACACCAACGGAGTGGAACAAAGGAATAATTGTCAAATTGCCCAAGAAGGGAGATCTTGCAGACTGCAATAATTGGAGAGGAATCACTCTTCTCTCAGTTCCCAGCAAAATATTAGGCAGGATAATTATACAGAGAATTTCAAAAGAAGTAGACCACAAACTGAGGAAAGAACAAGCAGGATTTAGAAAGAACAGAAGATGCGCAGATCATATATTTACCCTCAGGAACATTATACAGCAGTGCTCAGAATGGCAGAGACAGCTGTACATTAATTTCGTTGATTTTGAAAAGGCTTTTGACAGTATACATAGAGACAGTTTATGAAAAATACTGAGGGTTTATGGAATTACAAGCTGCATAGTGTCAATCATAAAAAGCCTTTATGCCAACTTTACGTGTAGCGTAGGGCAGAGCAACCTAACCTTTGAGGTGAAGGCAGGAGTATGACAGGAATGCCCCTTATCAACCACTCTATTCTTAACAGTCATAGACTGGGTGATGCGTCAGACAACAGAGGGCAGTCCAAGAGGAATAAGATGGACTACGTTTTCTACATTGGAAGATCTGGAATATGCAGATGACATTGCACTACTAGCACATTCACATCAACACATTCAGTAAAAACGGATAGACTTAATAAGTATAGCCAGCAGGTGGACCTGAACATCAATCTAAAGAAGACAGAGGTCGTGACACTCAATATGAGCAACCCCGAGCCCATAACAGTAAGGAATCAACAACTGGAACAGACAGACACCTTCACATACCTAGGATGCATAGTAACACCTGACGGCGGAGCAAGCAAAGACATCAACAACAGAATGAACAAATCAAGAACAGCCTTTTATAGTCTAAACAACATCTGTAAGTCCTCTCAGTACAGCACTAAATTAAGATTATATCAGAGCTGTGTGCTTTCTGTGCTTCTCTATGGTGCGGAATGCTGGAGAGTTACAGAGAAGGAAATGTCGAAATTGTCCTCTTTTCACACAACCTGCCTAAGAAAAATTCTCCGGATATTTTGGCCGAATACCATCACCAACCAAGATCTGCTTACTCGGAGCAAGCAAGAGGACATGCACACCATCATATCTGGCAGACGCTGGAGTTGGGTTGGCCATGTCGTCAGAAGAGACCCCGATGCCATCACAAGAACAGCTATGCTATGGACCCCTGAAGGAAAACGAAAGAGAGGCCGACCAAAAACAACTTGGCGGAGGAATGTGGAGGCTGAGATGCAAAGAATGAACCAGAGTTGGGGCACTGTACGAAGGATGGCCGCCGACCGAGCAAAGTGGAATCAATTTGTTGTTGCCCTACAAGACGCCACCAGGCGTATTGGCTACTGACTGCTTTGACGGTCGGTGGCTAAGGATCAAAGAAGAAGAAGAAGATTCATACGGGTGCAGACATACTACTCACTCAAGAGCGATTAGTCCAACTATAGCTTTCAAGTTACAGATAAATAGGTTTATAAAACACTTATAATTTAACAATGTAAAATAAATAAAGTAGGTTATAAAACAGAAATGATGATATTTATCATCATCGGATTATTTCAGTCGTGGTGGAAGTTATGAAAACTTTAGATGTAACCATTGGTGTCGCTGTTATACTACTTAGCTTCCAACATGGGGTTGATTGGCGTCTGTTTCAGCCGCTGTTTGCCTTGGACAGTACTTCTCTACAATAATCAAGTCTAGTGGCTGTAGCACGTCTCATGCATTAAGGTTGAGGTAACTACAAAGGTTGTCAAGAGTCTTCAGACCCGACTGATGTTGGTGTCTAGCGTTACCTGATGGCAACTTGTGCCACAAACGGAAAGGAGACAAATGTCTCCTCTAAGTATTGAGTCTCCTGACATAGTCATCAGGCGACCTCCGCTTCCATCCACTACTTCATGTTCCTCAGATTTTTTACCCACCCTGAGCGTTAATTTTAACCTCAGTAAGTCGGATGAAATGCTTTTGGACAGCGCAAGACGACAATCGATATATATATATATATATACATATTACATTTACTAAAGTGCTTGTATAATAAATATGCACACCATGATATCATCATCCGCTCCCTGCTCTCTATGGAGTCTGGGGCCCCCTCTGCTGTTAGACCCTTGTGAGGAAACCCGCGCACAGCAGTCACCAGCTCTTGAGTGGTAATTCATGTGTCAAGCTAGTTACAGTGATGTCACTGGACATCCACAAGCAAGTTATACATGTAAAATGCAAATATAAAATGATAAAAGGTGCAAATTACAATCTGCTCCCAGTTTTTTCGGGCGAACATATAATTTTTGCACAGAAAACGTCCGAATATTGTCGAGCAACTGTTTAAGATGCCGTACCTATCAGGTGGGTTAGGTATCTAACTGAGTGCACTTGACGTTGGATCCTAGAACTTAAGGCGCCAAGTGATGTCTCTGGGGTTACCTCTCTTCTAATCTTAGAATTCACTTCCAGTCCTATGGCCTGTCCTGTATTTAAGACCGAATATTCCGTGTTCCTGTCTGTCTATGATATCTTCTTGATGAAAATGGAAGTCAGTGACGTAGTCTTACAACGATGTAGAATATAAGCGAAAATTTTCGCCTACACACCGAGGTTACTACTTTGAGGAGAAGTCAAATCAAGAGGAGTGTACGTTAGCATTTCCATGCCCAACCACTCATCATCAAAGCATCTGATATTGGTAGAAGTTTATCCCTCATCCCTCTCATGTAGAAGAACATTACTACATGACAACATAAGTTGTGATTTTCAAACTCCACAACCATATAAGGCTTTGCTTCTTCTGTTTCGCATGTCATGTTTACAAACTCACTACTTCATAGATCTAACAGTATGATCTGCTCGAAGATGTTATTTTCTTGTAATTGTTTATCACAACAATGTCCATCTGCTGGAAGTATTACATAACTGTCCGTGTCTTCATCTTCAACAAGATTGTCATCCATATTGAACACCGAGACAACATTGTTAGTGGGAGATATCTGCAAACCATGTTCTCATATTAAACGTTTGTTCAATATACTCGCCGCCAAAATGTCTGAGTTTTCACCCTATGCCATCTTGTGCAAAAGTAATCCCAACTTATCTTTTGCCATACTTGTCTACTGCCAGCCTGGCTTGCGATATGGTCTCGCTACTTCAGACACTTTAATATTGGGCCAGAAGATGATATGTAACGTAAACAAACAACTTCGCACTGCACAAACGGAAGTCAAAGTCGTTTCAAAACAGGTGAAGCAATCAAGTAAAGGTAAAGGAGTGACAGAAGGTAATAAGAACACCTTGAAACACGAAAGCGTAAAAGGAGTGGTAGATAATACAGCCGGAGAGGAGTGACGACACCCCCCCCCCCCCCCCCCCCCACCAAAAAAGAAAAAAGAGAACGAACGTATTTCGTGACAGAGACACGGAAAGACCTTGAGCTGATGGCACGTGACAGGAAGACGTGGCATAAGTTTGTTGCAGGCCTATGCTCCTAGGGGAGCTAAAGGGTGATGATTACGATGATGTTTTTACCCGTGTAGTTCCAGGGGGGGACTCTTAGGAGGCACAGAAACAAATTGCTCTTTCAGGTAGGTGTTGAGAAGCTGAGGGTTGGAGTGGCTCAGGGAATGGCGTCCGCCTTTAATTCTAAATGTACCGGGGTCGCTCCTAGCATATGAAATATAATTGATGGAATTTTTTGCAGAATCAGTGAGTCCTAATTATGCCTCTCCCCCCCCCCCCTCGCCCCCCCCCCCCCCGTTAGGGAACGATTTACAGTCAAAGGGAAGGAATAAAGAGAATTATGAATGGGAAGGTTCAGATAGAGTACAAAAAGGAGATGCGCGAAATATGTTGCGCATGACAGAGGTGAACGGTAATCCAGTGAATCACGCTTTCTCAGCGGGCAGTCCAGAAACGTGAGCCAGAGAGGGAAGCCGCATATACGCGGGCAGCCATGTTAATGGCCGTACTCAAGTAGTCTAGATGATAATTATTTCATGGACAAGAAGTAGTTTGGGTAATGATTAACCCGAAATATTGAATAGTGGGAAATTCTTGTCTAGAAGGAGAAACGGTGTGAGTTAGATATTATTCAGAAAGGAAAAGGTACGTAGAGTGATTTACAATACATGTAGACAGTAGTCATATTCTTCAGTGAGGCAAGGGAAATTAACAACCCCGGAGAGGCCCGGTCCCATCAAGATAACCTGAACACTGAGAGGATATAAATAACAATAATCTAAGAAAACTGTAAGGAAGAAATAACAGAAATAAGACAATAGCACCTGAATGATCACTGATGGTTAAAGGTCACAAGGTGTAGATTCGATACTGAACGAGAGAGAGAGAGAGAGAGAGTGAGGAAAGAAGGAACTTACATTGTATATTCTATGATGGACCAAATGTGGAGGTCAGAGCGGACAGCAATGATCCTCTCATATGTAAATAAACAGTATTCAAATTACCATGGCGTTATCGCATCACGTGCTGTGTGTGTGTGACTGTGTGGTATACAGCATATCATAGCTAACCACAGAGGTAAGCGAACCTTAACAGACATTGCCATATATGTTTCATGATACAGCGACCACAGGCTGTCACATCTGTATAGAATTTGGTGCCATGACCAACCTCTAGCAGCACACACACATTGCTTATAAACAGTAGTTCAGAAACTATGCTTTATGCTGTCATCTCTACTCGCTTCAGGCAGAAGACATAGATACGTTTGACGCTGTAACAGATTTCAACAACCACGGACGACAGATAGCCATGATAATACAGAATAACACAGACAGAAGACAACATAATACATTTTCGTATCTGTGGCAGACCTCACCAACCACAGACGGCAGAGTACAACGAAGAAAAATTCCATATTTACGTTTCGATAACATGAAAAAAAAAAAAAAAAACAGAGTGACAACAGTGTAAGTTGTAAACACAGAAAACAGTGAACAGTATCGGAACCAGCCAAGCAGAAACGTCGGTCCGAAAACCAAGTCGGAATTTTCTTCTTTCAAATCGACCTGCACGAGAATAAGTCGCCACAACGAGGCAAAGTACACCACACATTATACAATTTGGGAGCCGAGACCAACCTCAGCCAGCATTGAAAATCAGTCATTCATCAAGACAAAGTACAACACACAAACTGGTTGATGACAGACTTCAAGAACCACAGACGGCAGAACAACGCAGATAGAAGGCAAAGTTGTAATTTCACAACATACGAAGAAAACAGTACAGTCAAAGTGTAAACACAAGCTGACAGGTTGGGAGCCAGTCAACCAGAAACGCCAGCTCAGAAATCAAGTCAAGATTTTTTTCTTCCTGCACGAGAGGGGTTCGCAGAGACACAGCAGGTACAATATTCACTGTCCTGTAACACCAAGTCGTGAAAAAATTTTTTCATTCAAATCTTCCAGCACGGGGACGACTCATCACAGCAGACGTCAGGTCGAGGTGATTCGCTCAAACAAGGAGGGTCAGACAGGTCACAGAGTGCATTACAGTAACTGATTCACAGACAGGTTTGTGTGTAGCAAAACAGTACAGTGTGTAGTCCAGATGGTAGAAAAATATAACAATAGTGTTTGTTAAAAAGAAAAGTCGGTCGCGCGCGCAACATCGCGACAAACGAGTACTCCAACGTAGACGTCTTAATTAATTAGTTTAATTAGACATTGTTGTATTATTATTCTTGTCTTATTATTATACCTATCATTATTATTACCATTGTAGTGTCAGATAATATTGATTTGTAACAGTGTATGCATAAAATTTGTTTTGGTAACCATAACATTGTTTTTCAGGGAATCCAAGAGTAATAGAAAAATTTCCGTTCATTTTCAGGTGCAAGTTAGTTTAAGTTAACCGTAGAAATAAGTAATTATTTTTCAGGTTGTATGATGACACAGGCCGAACAGACACAGCATAACATGCAAGACAGTCAGACTTTGGCCCTCATAAAGACGATTACCGACACATTAGCCAAGGTAGACAACAGTGCTAAATACGCAAATATAAAAGGTAATGTAGACTTATTTTCAGGTGACCCACACGCATGTCGTAAGTGGCTTACAGATATTGACAAATATGCAATGTCAATAAATGCAGATGAGTTTGAGAAAGTTAAAATTGCATTTTTTTCGTCTGCTGGTCTGGTCACTGACTTTATGAGAAGGCGATTGGACACGTACCCCAATGAAACGTGGAAAGATCTCAAGGCAGAGTTAGTTAGACGGTATTCATTCGTGTCCGACCCACAATTTGCTTGGCATCAGTTAAGGAAGCTAAAGCAATTTCAGCTGCCGTGGCAGAAGAAAATGTTAGAAAACATTTAGACATTCGATTGGGACAGGCAGAAATACAGGAGGAAGCAGAAGAACCTATGGAAGTGGACCAGGTAGACAGAAGGAGACAGCAACAGGGTAGATATATGACTGGAAGACAAAGAGGAACATTACAGGTCACACCTAACGTTAGATGTTTCCGGTGCCAAAATATTGGACACATAGCAAGATTCTGTGAGCAACAGGAAAGGTACGAAAGACCAAGTTCACCAATGGGTCAGTACTCTTATTCTCACCAGACAGGATCTAGATTTAGGGATAACAGAGGTCGTGCTTTCTATGGTAACACCCGAACATATACACAAAACGCCAGAGGAGTACACCACCCTATAGTCTACGACAATAGTCGACAAAAACAGAACTATGGTCACAGGGGACCATACCAGGGAAATGGCGGACCTGTCCGGTAGAAGGGACCGTTGCGGATGGGATAGGGAATAGGTCTCACAAGAAGAAAAAGGGAATAGTGCATGAAAACAGAACAATCAAAAGCATAAGACAACAACAATGCGTGGGCATACAAGAAAGGCAAAACAACCAAGTAGAAAAAAATGGATACAGTACGGACCCAAGCTCATGTCTATTATGTATAGGCGGAAAGAAGTATAGATCACTGCTGGACTCCGGAGCTAGTTTAAGCCTCGTAAGGTTTGGAATATATAAGCAGATTAGACACCTAACCAAGTTTGCAAAGACACGCATTCAGTTAACGTCGGTTTCTGGAGAGAACCTAAAAGTAATAGGAATAGCAACGATGAAAGTCACTATTGGCACCAAGGAAATTGAACATAGTTTTTTCATAGTAAAGGGAATGTCACGAAACTTTATCTTGGGGAGGGATTTTTTTACAGAAACACAAGGTCAGAATGTACTTTGATTTACACAAAGTGAAGATTTACGACGAATATGTCGACATGGAAGACGACATACATATAGCATCAGTCATACGGCTACAAAGAACAGTTACCTTACCTCCGAACACAGTCAATATAGCAATAGGAAAACTGAAAAGATCCCCATACTACACGATAGGACAAACAGTGAGAACTCTAGAATTTCCTGACACGGACATAGCAGATGAACCGGGAATATTACTTACGGAAGGAATAGCTAACATAGAAGGTAGATACCGCTTCCCAGTAATGCTTGTTAACACGGCGGCAAAAACAATAAGAATACCCAGAGGGTTTGTGGTCGGCAGAATACAAGATATACAAGACAACTGTCACGACGAAAACAAACAAGTACATCCCAATAAAAGGAGAGGGGCACAGACAATACGTCACAACAAGTGGAAAATAGCTGGCCATAATCAAGAAGGGAGGACATACCAGATAGGGAATGGCTGGCAGGGGTCAACAGCCAAGTCGCGAAGTGAGAATAGGGGTCGGTATACCAGAGAACAGCCACAGCACAGACGTAGCAATGAGGAAGGGAAAACACAGGAGATACGGTGACAATGGAAATTGAAACAACGACGAACACGCCTATCCACAAGAAACCATACAGGACACCACTGAAGAACGAAAGAGCCATAGAGGATATGTTAGCAGACGGAATAATTGAAAGATCACGATCGGAATGGGCATCACCTATAGTCATAGTCAGAAAGAAAGACGGGACACACCGCTTCTGCTGTGACTACCGGGCCCTCAATACGATTACGAAGACAATATCATACCCGATTCCCCGTATCGATGACATCCTAGGCACTTTGGGGAAGTCCCAGTGGTTCACGACATTGGATGCAAGGTCAGGATTTTGGTGCATTCCAATGTCGGAAGACGCAAAGAAGAAAGCTACCTTCTGCACCCATGTAGGAACGTTTGCATGGAATGTCATGCCATTCGGCCTGAAGGGAAGCCCCGCAACCTACATGGCCCTCATGGATGAGGTGCTAAAAGGCATGCAGAAATTTGCGTTGGCATATATGGACGATATTCTTGTGCACACACCGGGATCCATACAAGACCACTTACAACATGTCAAGATGGTGTTCGACAGACTTCGCCAGCATAACGTAAAACTGAAAATTAGCAAATGCAATTTTCTGAAGCAAGAAACAAGATACTTAGGCTTTGTCATAAACAGGGACGGAGTAAGGCCGGATGAGGAGAAAGTAAAGGCGATAAGACAGATACCACCACCCACCAACGTCCGCCAGGCGCGCGGATTCTTAGGCACATGCGGATATTTTCGTCAACATGTCGTGAACTTCTCTCAGGCAGCAGAACCCCTGATAAATCTAACAAAGAAGTATGCTAGATTCAAATGGACAGACGAATGTCAGCGAGCATTTGAATATCTCAAGACTGCCTTGACGGAAATACCATATTTGGCACACCCGGACCCAGACAGTACAATGATACTGTATACAGACGCATCGGACACGGCAGTCGGTGCATGTTTAGTTCAACCATCCTTACCAAACGAGGAACCCATTTTACCGAACATCCGAGATGAGAAACCGATTGTATTTCTGTCGCATAGGCTCAGTAATACGCAGAAAAAGTGGGCCACAATAGAGAAAGAGGCTTTTGCGATATATTTCGCAGTACAAAAGTTAGACTACTATCTGAGAGGGAGCAGCTGCGAAATAAGGACAGATCATCAACCATTGACACATTGGATCAATAAACCGTCGGAACAGTCAAAGAAGATGCAGACTTGGGCTCTGAACCTCCAAAACCATGATATCACAGTGACGTATATACAGGGAAAGCAGAATACGTGTGCGGACTTATTGTCAAGAGTCCCTTACGAGTCATCGAATACGCCACCGCAGAGGGAAGATATACCGGAGATAGATGATAGATTTAGACACATAAACATCATAAATTCTAACAGAAGAGGCCATGAACCATTGGGAGAAATAGAAGAGTATGTGTCAGAAGACAATATACAGTTACACGGAATAAACATCAAAGATGAGCAAGAGAAGGATAAAGAAATCCGGAAGTTGAAACAACAAATCTGGAATGGTCATAAAGAAGCGGCAAATTTCAGAATCAATACACAGGACAGACTCGTAGAATACATAAATCCAAAAGGAGACGGGGTACCAAAAGTGTACATTCCTAAACAACTGGTTCAACAAGTGTTAAGGAGTTACCATGACGAAAATGGCCATGTAGGAAGGGACAAAACGTTGGAAATTATAAAACGCAGATATTTTTGGCCTACGATAAACAAAGACATAGTATCACATGTGGATGAATGTCTAGTGTGTAAATCTAGAAATCTAAGGGCTATCAAATGTCCCATAGAGGAAATGGACACGGCCCAGTACACAATGCAGAAAATCAGTTTGGACATATCAGGACCGTATCCCACAACGTTGGCAGGCAACAAGTATATTCTTCATGTACTGGATATGTTGTCAGGGTGGCCAGAATGTTACACCATCAAACAGGCCACGGCGAAAACGATAATATACAATATGATGAGGGAATTCATCCCGAGACATGGGTGTCCGTCGGTACTGTTGACGGACAATGGAACAGCATTTACAGGCACATAATTCAAAAAGTTTATACAAGAAATGAGTATAGCACACATCAGGACCTCGATATATAGACCAAACAGCAACGGGAAGAATGAAAGGCTACATGCTACATTACACAATATTATGGCCAAAGAGGCACAGGGGAGATCGCAGTTTTGGGATACACACCTGCCGCATGCATTGGAAACGGTGAGAATGAATGCAAATGACACTACGAAGCTATCCCCATTTTACATGGAAGAGAGCCGGTTATGCCTATGGATAACATACTTAGACCGCGGAGGAGATATTTGGGGGAGGATCCAACGGAAACCCTTATGCAAGAGAAGCACAGAGCACACAGGCTGGCTCAACAAAACATAAAAAAGGCGACCGGGAGAAGGCAACATCAGGCAAACAAAGGGACAACACTACAGGAGTTTAAACCGGGGGATATAGTCTTGTATAAGAAACATGTGCCTAACTCAAAGTTCGACCAAAGATGGACACCTGGATTCCAGGTCTATCTGAGTATAATATGCCATTAGCAAAGTTAAGGAAAACGGCACAATCAGAGGTCCGACCAAGATGGAAGAATAAGAAGAAAACTAGACATATACAATTTGCAGACATAGAGAGGAGAAAAACGAAACAGGAGGGTGTAAGCACAGTACAAGAAAAGTACCAGCTGGACATAGAATCAGAATTCGATTCGTCAAGTGGGGAGGATAGAGTTATGGGCCCCGACGAATATGGATACAGGTCGGACGAGCTCGAGCATATAACGGACGACGAAGGCCGTAGAATTTATTGGCCGAAAAATGAGAAAAGCGATCCGGGATGTATAAATCAGATAAAGGAAAATACCAAAATAGTTGAACCAAGTGTACATGGGATAAGGAAGGAAATAAAAGGTACCTTAAAAGGAGCCGATCTTAACACCTTGACGACAAGGAAGGTCCGAAAATTGTTGGAAGGAAAGTTTGATACAGACTTATCAAAAAGGCAAAGAGAAGTTCATAACCTTGTGATCGAAATCATGGACGAAGAAACAATTATGGAAGACACAGATAATGAGGATTACAAAGAAGAGTATAGATCGACCAGGAGAAAAAGTCGACAGGCAGTTAATGAAGCAGAATATAGCAGTAGACGGAGCTGGTCTTCAGAATCAGTGTCGACGGACTCAGACAGTGTAGTGTCTGAGGAGAGTGATGGTAGTCACAGACACAAAAGCACTTTTAGAAGAGAAGAGAGTAGTACAGGAAGTAAGGAAGAAGGGAGTAAATGTGGAGATAGTAGTAGAGAAAGGGAGTTTCCAATATACAATCTGGAGAAAATAATAGCGGACAATGCAGAAATGTGGATGCGACATGCAGAAAAAATCAGGCAGACTGCATGGAGGGAGGCGGATAAACGATGGAAAGAGAAGCTTGGATGTATAAATCAGATAAATACGAAGGAAATTACCAAAATAGTTGAACCAAACATAGAGGAGTGGAAGAAGGTAATAGAAGCCACCATAAAGCGGCCTGATTTTAACTTCTCAAGAAGCATGGTGTGGAGAGTACTAGAGGGAAAGTATCATACACACTTTCTAGAAACGAGAATTGAAATTGATATGGTTCTGACGAAAATGATAGATGACGCAAACATGAAAAAGTGGACAGGAAAGGCAGAGCAGGCAAATCGTCATCGAAGTCAGAAGAGAAATAAAGGGAAAAGAAAATATAGATATTGCTAAACACATTTCGTTGGAAAGGCATAGGGACAAGAAGTCACTATAGCGAAAATAGTGAAGTTTATGAGTAAGGGAAGTAGAGGGGGAGATGAGGGATAAAAGGTCATGAAAAATGACGAGGATATTATGTGAGAAGAAGAAGAGCCATAAGAGATGGCGAAAGTAAGAGGGAGTAATTGAGATATTGGACGGTGAGTTATTAAGGGCCATGGGAGATGGCGAACACAAGAGAATCGCTTAGATAAATAAGTATGGGAAAATTGAGAGTCACGGAGAAGTGACGGGAGTATTGAGAAGCCACAGGAAGGATGGCACGGACATATAGAAGAGATAGTTCTAGAAGGAACTTATGTAGAAATCATATTTTTTTTTCTCCGTAATACATGAAGAGAAAACAAATGTGTTGAGAACGTTCCATGGAGGGAACAAAAAACATATAAAAAACGTTAAGTGCGGCGTTTGCCAGACTACAAATGTGAGTCTATGGAGGGTAACCTTCACCGAACATATACAGTAGAAATCTAGACATGGGGAGACAGTGTTGTGGAGAAGGAAAAAGGAGAAAGCACAAAGAGAAGTTCCAGGGAGGGAACGAAAAAACATATAAAAACGTTAAGTGCGGTGTTTATCAGACTACAAATGTGAGTCTATTGAGGATAACCCTCACCGAACATATACAACAGAAATTCAGACACTGGGAGAGTGTTGTGGGAAAGGAAGTCAAGTGACAGGTCAGCAGCAGAAAAATACGGAAGTAGGTCAAAGCGACAACGCGGTTTAAGATAGGTAGACCAAAGAAGGTGAAAATATTTCTGCGTAGTAGACCAAGGACAGGAGTCTAGTTAGCAAAGGGTGGATAGGAGGATGGCAATTCAGTGTTGCCATGATAGTAAATGGCTCACGCCATCATGAACTATGTATATAGGGAGACATGACAGAAGACATGTTTGGCTTTATACGAGAGAAGAGGAAGGCCAGACAGTTCACACCAGGTGTGTGGTGACAGAAGATAATACGATATGAGGAATGTACATGTATGACAATAGGAGTGACTGGATGTGTAAAAGGAAATAAACTTTGTATGGTTAAGTACACAGTTGGCAGAATGTGAGTGAGAAAGACGAGGGTTAAGAACAGTCATAAATGTGAAAAGGAAAGGTCAATTAAGAAAAGTGACGGGATAAGAGTAATTCCTCAGTTTTTTGGTATGATAATATGTTGTAACATAAGAAAATAATGACATGCTAAGTGATGTGAAAAAAAAAGAAATGAAGACCACTAATGAAGTGGAATGTATAACATGTCAAAAGTACGTTTTTGAAATCATGTAAGATGAGGAGATAGGAGAAAAAGCAAAGATGAGTGGTCGTAAATGGGAACGAGATGTTGATGAATGTACGTTCCAAGTACAATTTAATTGTGTTGTGTAAAAGGAAATTGTCCTTTGGCACAGATAGTAATTGGTAATGTACTGAGCTAGGGTTGTAACAACACATTGCTAAGGATATTGCTTTTGTTTTGATACATAGTTAAGTACAATAATGGCTGGTACAGTCATTAAAATAAATTTTTTCTCCTACGGATAAATAATTTATTTTTAGGGGAGAAAGGGAGATTGTCGTGGAACGACTCTCCCCGACTTCTTTCTTCTGTCTATTATTTTTTCCCTCTACGAATTTCTCCTATCATTTGACAAGAAACCTAAAGTCTCTCTCTCTCGCTAGTCTTAGATTTAACAGTATTTTACTAGCTCAGGATTCTCGGTCCAAGGTAATAAATTATTCCCCCACCAGCGAAAGTCGAAGGTGGAACACGGTACAACGATTCGAACAGGAAGTCGACCGTCTTTGTTGTTCACGAACTGGACGCATGTAAAACAGCCGGAAACGATGGACGCTAGTGCGAGTTGAAATGAAGGTAACTTTATACCCCTGGGACCAGAACAGAATTTGCACACAACCCACCCCTGCCCGGAACAGATCCTGGAATATTGGAGGGAATTTTCTGCATTCTTCTTGTAACCATCGTTGGAGCAGATGTGATTGTATGGGCCTCTGTCGAGGCTACTTTGCACTTGTTGCAAAATATCCTTAGTGAATTCGTTGAGCGAAGTAAGTAGATCTAATACTGCTGATTTTATAACATGAATAATCATATGTTTATCAACAGCTTGCTATTGCAGTAACTTTTTGTTAAAGTTTAAATGCATTTCATTTTCAGTGACAATAACTGTTATTTGCATCTTTACAGATCACTCAAACTAATGTATGAGTTTGCTGAGGTCAATAGACCTAATTAACTCCTGATCTTTATCTCACAGCCTGGCAGAAATAAGACAGGGTTAAAATAATTGATGTATATTATTGTTGTTTCTTTGAGATTTACATATTGATCCACGCAAAATAGAAGTGTATTAGTGGTTCTTCTATTTTCTATTTCTTATAAGGCTTCTGTGTTCTCTGCCAAGACTACAAACTTGATAACAGTGTCTCAATCACTTCTTCTCACTTTGTCACATAAGGGACATTAATGTGTTTTTTCATTATGGAAGGTTCTTTACATGTATTTAATGCAATCCTATGCATATACCATGTTGTATGATTGAAGAACTATTTTATGTATGATTGAAGAACTATTTTATTATCAGTATATGAATGTTATTTGCTACAGGAACCAGGACTTTAAGAATGCTTGAAATTATTTAGCTATTTAATGAATTTACCACTTGACTGACAAAATGTAAGTCAGTAGTTCTCAAGCCTTGAGACCATGACTACCCTCAAAATGATTTACTGCTCGAGTAAGCAAGAATGTAAATCATTGGTTCTCAGACCTTGGCCGCAATGACACCCCACCAAGTTAAAGCAGCATAGGAAACTATTACCCAGTGGTTCTCAAATCATTGTTGACAGTGACCCCGGAATTAAAATACTGCTCTATGGGCACTAGGTGAACCAGTGGTTCTCAACCATTTGATGACCCCAGCCCCTACCTCACAGTTTGTGAAACTCATTGCCACATGGGGAAAACCACTGCTGTAAATAAGCAGACAGCCAGATAGAGACTGAGAACTCAAGATACACTATAATGTCAGTTAAGAAGTGGTAGTTCATATCTAATAGATAACACAGTTACTAAATAGTAGTTAACCTTGTGTTAATTTAATTTCTGATGGACGCTTACCGGCCATCAGACTTAGGAGATGACTGCTCTTGAAACCACTAATGGGATTTCAATTGTTTCCAGTCAACCCAGGTTGCGGTTACAAAGATACTAAACCAGGTTGCGGTTACAAAGATACTAAACCAGGTTGCGGTTACCAGATACTAAACCAGGTTGCGGTTACCAGATACCTAAACCAGGTCCAGGGTACAAGTCCATGGTACCAAGATTACCCTTACCCAACCTTATCCTATCACCCAGTAACCATCCCACACATCCCATAAACAGAAGAGGCATTCAGCAGAGGTGACTTACCCCATCCTTATCTGTGATGTGCACTGAGTCCAGGGAAGCAGACTCTGACACCCTCTGAACCCATTAACTGTTATAAGACCAACCTACTGGGGCAGACCAAACCAAGAGAGTTCGAACCAAAATCATCTCCGCAGCTACTACAGTCCTTGAGGAGATGAGTATTAACACCTACCAGCAACACTACCATAGAAAAGATCTCTGGTCCAAGTGATGACCACACTAGTTGATTTTTTTTTATAAACAGTAGAGCTAAACTTTTTTTCATATTTATATGTGTATATAAAAATGTAAGATTCCATACCCTTTTATCCAACTTTACATAACAGAGTCTGTTGTTATTTTTCTTGTTAACTTTATTTGGGTTGTATTTTGTTTTAAATATAATCTACACCCTGGGGGCTCAGCCATAATTCAATTAACTTCTATTGGGTCGGGATATTTTAAATGTGGCTGGACACCAAATCTCTTTCTCAACCTTATGTGCTTTACACAGTCCTTTTGTAGGATCCCTGAGGAAGAATTTATCGTCCAGTAAATATCTTGTTTAGGTACCAGAATTCTCTTTTAAGTAAATTTCTAGTACACTATTTCCCGAGGAGAGGCAGTTTCTTCAAACTCGGAAGCTATCAATAAGACATTATTATCTGTATTCTTCCATTCCATTCAAGCTGACCTATCTCCTCAAAACGCCCTCGCGACAACTGGGACGCTCGTGTCCGGGATAACTCTTATTTCATATTTAGACACTTGTCTGAGATATGAAAACTCTTTATCTTTCCTAGACCACTACTGCTGTAGGTACTTGTCACTTATTGGTGTCCAAGTCTAGGATTAGATTAAAGAGGGGACATATAAATTACCCTAGACTAAAATACATATAAATTTTTGCAAGAAACACAGATTTTAAGTTGTGTTATGAGAACTCTTCTTGGTGGTACTGCTGGAAATTGGTTACCTATTGTTAACTAATTTTTAATTTGAAGGTTATAAATGCTGGTTTGATTTAATATATGGTTTTGTAATACTTTAGTATAGTTAAGACTATAGAAAGTATTTTTGCCTTAATTATTGTTTGTGAGTTAGAGATCTCATACTCGCTCAACGAACCACTACGGATATAATGGAAGAATCTGTAGAGTTGAATGAGTGGAGAACATTCTGGACAGAGTTAGCCATTGAGTGTGAACTCTCCGGAGAAGAACTGGATACTTTTGTTTCACAAAAGATGGAAAAATGCAGGATGAGAGAAGCAGAAAGGAAGAAATGGAGAGCAAAATACACGGAAGAGAATGTGGAACATGAGAGACAAAGACAAGAAAAATCCCTCCAGTGTAAGGAAGAACTGGAAACTCAGTTTCAACCTACAAATATGGAATCCAGGGATAAACTTGAATCTAGGAATACTCATCATGCCACTCCTTTGCCAGTTGCATCACCATCTTCAGTGGTAAATATAACTGCACCACATGAAGCCAAGTCTATGTCTCAGAATTCCGGCTCAGACAGAGCAGAGGCTAGGATATCTAAACGGAGACAACTAGACTATACTGAAAACAAGATTAAGCACAGCTGTGCTAATAATCTGAAGAGACCTTCCTCATCCTCCGCAAAGACTCACAACAGGCATATCAACAACAACCGCACCAACAACCTGGTAAATAGGATCGCTCAACCAAATAGGATCACTCAACGAAAAAGGATTACGCAACCCTATGGGAAGGGAAGGGATGTTCTTGAACATCACCTGTCGGCCAACTTACATCAGTTAGACTGTATGCGCCGAGACCCAATCCCACAGACTTCTTACAAAGCTAAGGTCCCTACCATGGATGGGAACTTGACGAAAGCCCGGAGTGGATACAGGGATTCTCAAAATGTGGAGACTGCCACAGTAAATGGAGAACAAATCACCTGTTTGTATTATCAAGGTCTTGGGTGTGATGCCCTTGTCTCAGCCTCTGTCATCGACCTTGATCAAGTCACCGAAGAGGATGTTGAGGTAACAGCACCCATGATAATCAACCGAAGGATGATTTTGCCTTTAGCTTATGTAGAAGTTAGGTCGAACTTTGTAAACGGCAAAGTAAAGGCCGCAATATTAGATGAACGAATTTACCCGATACCTCAAGGAGGGAAATATATCATCTTAGGAGACTCAGCACGATCCAGAGATGGCGTGACTGAACAGGCTATGGAGACTCCAATGCCTAACTCATCTTCCAACATTTTCACTGAAAAGTTGGAAGAGTGCAAAGGGATTGACCACCCCAGTGCACTTAATTCTGAACAAGTTTTGATAGTCTCACCCACTATCTGCGTGCAGAAAGTGAAGCCGGTCCAAATTTCCTTGGTACCTGGTGGGATGAAAACATGTTTCAGAAATACCTTCCTTTAACATGGGAGAAGCGGCTGTAGAGGAACAGGACCCTCAAGCACTAAGACTTCACTCAGTTCCGATAACCTCACCCACTCTCTGGGATCAGAAAGTGAAGCGGGTCCAAATTTCTTTGGTACCTGGTGGGATGGAACATGTTTCAGGAATATCTTCCTTTAACACGGGAGAAATGGCTAAAGAGGAACATGAGCCTCAAGCACTTAGTCTTCAGTCAATTCCGATAACCTCACCCACTCTCTGGGATCAGAAAGTGAAGAAGGTCCAAATTTCCTTGGTACCTGGTGGGCAGGAACAACTGGCAGACTTATCTTTTTCTGTCACTGGAGAAACAGCGAAAGAAGAACATACATGCTCTCATACCTGGGTAGATAGGTATGTGTCCTTAGACAGGTCAAGCAATATGACTAAAATAAGGTTGTGTATGAGGCTGGCAACCTCATCACGCAAAACTATTTGCTATAGATCCAATTGTAAGCAGAGTGTAGGCTTTAGGGCAAGCTCTTTGCCAGGAGGCAAGCTTCAATGGAGGATCCAGAAGGGAGAAAAGAAGAGAGGGATATTTTTGCGAGCAGGCTTGCTCAACCCGCCTCAACTACTTCTTGAAGAGGAAACGGATAGCCATGTGTGGATTACAGGCATACCATTCGACAGAGGAAAAAGAGGAAATATTTGGATTGAAGGAATGGAGGACACGATACATGAATGTAGTGTCCGACATAAGAGAAGAGTCGGCTCGAACTTAGTTGGCCGTTGGCCGAACTTTCAAAAGGGGGCTTATGTCGTGGAACGACTCTCCCCGACTTCTTTCTTCTGTCTATTATTTTTTTCCCTCTACGAATTTCTCCTATCATTTGACAAGAAACCTAAAGTCTCTCTCTCTCGCTAGTCTTAGATTTAACAGTATTTTACTAGCTCAGGATTCTCGGTCCAAGGTAATAAATTATTCCCCCACCAGCGAAAGTCGAAGGTGGAACACGGTACAACGATTCGAACAGGAAGTCGACCGTCTTTGTTGTTCACGAACTGGACGCATGTAAAACAGCCGGAAACGATGGACGCTAGTGCGAGTTGAAATGAAGGTAACTTTATACCCCTGGGACCAGAACAGAATTTGCACACAACCCACCCCTGCCCGGAACAGATCCTGGAATATTGGAGGGAATTTTCTGCATTCTTCTTGTAACCATCGTTGGAAGCAGATGTGATTGTATGGGCCTCTGTCGAGGCTACTTTGCACTTGTTGCAAAATATCCTTAGTGAATTCGTTGAGCGAAGTAAGTAGATCTAATACTGCTGATTTTATAACATGAATAATCATATGTTTATCAACAGCTTGCTATTGCAGTAACTTTTTGTTAAAGTTTAAATGCATTTCATTTTCAGTGACAATAACTGTTATTTGCATCTTTACAGATCACTCAAACTAATGTATGAGTTTGCTGAGGTCAATAGACCTAATTAACTCCTGATCTTTATCTCACAGCCTGGCAGAAATAAGACAGGGTTAAAATAATTGATGTATATTATTGTTGTTTCTTTGAGATTTGCATATTGATCCAAACAAAACAGAAGTGTATTAGTGGTGCTTCTATTTTCTATTTCTTATAAGGCTTCTGTGTTCTCTGCCAAGACTACAAACTTGATAACAGTGTCTCAATCACTTCTTCTCACTTTGTCACATAAGGGACATTAATGTGTTTTTTTCATTATTATGGAAGGTTCTTTACATGTATTTAATGCAATCCTATGCATATACCATGTTGTATGATTGAAGAACTATTTTATGTATGATTGAAGAACTATTTTATTATCAGTATATGAATGTTATTTGCTACAGGAACCAGGACTTTAAGAATGCTTGAAATTATTTAGCTATTTAATGAATTTACCACTTGACTGACAAAATGTAAGTCAGTAGTTCTCAAGCCTTGAGACCATGACTACCCTCAAAATGATTTACTGCTCGAGTAAGCAAGAATGTAAATCATTGGTTCTCAGACCTTGGCCGCAATGACACCCCACCAAGTTAAAGCAGCATAGGAAACTATTACCCAGTGGTTCTCAAACCATTGTTGACAGTGACCCCAATTAAAATACTGCTCTATGGGCACTAGGTGAACCAGTGGTTCTCAACCATTTGATGACCCCAGCCCCTACCTCACAGTTTGTGAAACTCATTGCCACATGGGGAAAACCACTGCTGTAAATAAGCAGACAGCCAGATAGAGACTGAGAACTCAAGATACACTATAATGTCAGTTAAGAAGTGGTAGTTCATATCTAATAGATAACACAGTTACTAAATAGTAGTTAACCTTGTGTTAATTTAATTTCTGATGGACGCTTACCGGCCATCAGACTTAGGAGATGACTGCTCTTGAAACCACTAATGGGATTTCAATTGTTTCCAGTCAACCCAGGTTGCGGTTACAAAGATACTAAACCAGGTTGCGGTTACAAAGATACTAAACCAGGTTGCGGTTACCAGATACTAAACCAGGTTGCGGTTACCAGATACCTAAACCAGGTCCAGGGTACAAGTCCATGGTACCAAGATTACCCTTACCCAACCTTATCCTATCACCCAGTAACCATCCCACACATCCCATAAACAGAAGAGACATTCAGCAGAGGTGACTTACCCCATCCTTATCTGTGATGTGCACTGAGTCCAGGGAAGCAGACTCTGACACTGATGCGTGATGCCATATGATGATGGATGGCATCCGCATGTCTGGTTTTGTGTAGTGTGTAGATGTGTTCAGTCAAAACAATGTTCATGCAACAATAACAGGGCAATCCACATAGGACGTCAGTAAACTCACGACGTATAAAGTCAATGAGTCTTGAAACAGCCGTTGACGTTTTTCTTCATTATTTATTGTGGACGCCACAGTGACAAAATGGTTACGCAAATGTGTAGGCACATCAAACAGTCATTATCACAGCAACATTCAATACAGCAATAAACGGTAGACAGCATTACAATGATGAGTCAGATGCATGTTATATTTCAAAGTGCTGTAAATGTAGTCAGGTGAACAACTCCATCCTTTTCTATAACAGCCAGGAGATAACCAGATGTATGAGATCAGTTCACTCTCCTTAGTTTGACTTCAGCCAGACAGACACGTCTGCCGAAGTATAAATAATGTCCTCAAGAATATCCTCTAGATAATAAAGGTTTTCTAAACCTAGTTCATTTAACAAAGTAGCAAGTAATGGTCCTTGGTACATGCATCAACCGATGCAGTACAATGCAGCGACATGTGAGCTGGGAAAGAACATCTCGTGACGACGACTTTCGGAGACAGGCTATGAATCGAAATCGCTCACGACCCAAAATCGATAGAGTTAATGAAAAAGTCAATTTACCTTGCTTTCATGAAATACACAGAAATATCACGCCTCCCGACATGTGGGAAAACACTAGAGGTATTATCTCGACTAAACGGAATATCCATAAGAGGACTACACATCCCTGACAGAACAAAAATAGCGGAGATCCCCTCTTCAACGAGGCATCTCTTTCGCCATTCCAAATCGCTCACTCCCCACTAGTGGTGGGCGGAAACCGATCGACCAACAACAAGACAAGTCATGCGCAGTCCAGCGCAAAAATGACCACAGCTCAAAAGTTAACTGCATTCGATACCAACGCGAGAAGACAAATGCTTACCGAGAAAAGTGACTATAAATTACAAGCAGTTGTTGCCCTTGCGTTATAAAACAGATATTGAAATAAAACGATGTTGCGAGAATTTATCACGCAACATATCACCACCTCCTCCCGATAAAAAAAAATGTGGAACATATTTTTTTTTTTAAATATCAAAGAGCATGCGATAAGCGGCTCAAAACGCACGAATTATGCGCTGATAATTAACTAAATTGCCAAACATGAGGCTAATTATAGAGTGTCTGGTGAGGATATACCTCAACAGAAAAATAAATATGTCTCAAAAAATATTCACATCGGGGAGGTGTCACCAACACACATCACGTTAGCATGTAAACACAATATACGTATGCAAGTTACTATAATCATCGTTAAACAGCATACTCTAATATTGTCTTTAAAAATGGATGTACAAATCTGATAGGAAAATTTAAATAGTACATTCTTTGACATGTAATGACATAAGTACATAGTAAAGTTAAACTACATGACGATCCAGGACATATGCTCTGGTATTCTGAACCCATTAACTGTTATAAGACCAACCTACTGGGGCAGACCAAACCAAGAGAGTTCGAACCAAAATCATCTCCGCAGCTACTACAGTCCTTGAGGAGATGAGTATTAACACCTACCAGCAACACTACCATAGAAAAGATCTCTGGTCCAAGTGATGACCACACTAGTTGATTTTTTTTTTATAAACAGTAGAGCTAAACTTTTTTTCATATTTATATGTGTATATAAAAATGTAAGATTCCATACCCTTTTATCCAACTTTACATAACAGAGTCTGTTGTTATTTTTCTTGTTAACTTTATTTGGGTTGTATTTTGTTTTAAATATAATCTACACCCTGGGGGCTCAGCCATAATTCAATTAACTTCTATTGGGTCGGGATATTTTAAATGTGGCTGGACACCAAATCTCTTTCTCAACCTTATGTGCTTTACACAGTCCTTTTGTAGGATCCCTGAGGAAGAATTTATCGTCCAGTAAATATCTTGTTTAGGTACCAGAATTCTCTTTTAAGTAAATTTCTAGTACACTATTTCCCGAGGAGAGGCAGTTTCTTCAAACTCGGAAGCTATCAATAAGACATTATTATCTGTATTCTTCCATTCCATTCAAGCTGACCTATCTCCTCAAAACGCCCTCGCGACAGAGATAATGTGACAGTTAGAGAACGAATTACAGTCAAAGGGAAGGAATAAAGAGAATTATGAATGGGAAGGTTCAGATAGAGTACAAAAAGGAGATGCGCGAACAATGTTGCGCATGACAGAGGTGAAGGGTAATCCAGTGAATCACGCTTTCTCAGCGGGAGGTCCAGAAACGTGAGCCAGAGAGGGAAGCCGCATATACGCGGGTAGCCATGTTAATGGCCGTACTCAAGTAGTTTATGTGATAATTATTTCATGGACAAGAAGTAGTTTGGGTAATGATTAACCCGAAATATTGAATAGTGGGAAATTCTTGTCTAGAAGGAGAAACGGTGTGAGTTAGATATTATTCAGAAAGGAAAAGGTACGTAGAGTGATTTACAATACATATAGACAGTAGTCATATTCTTCAGTGAGGCAAGGGAAATTAACAACCCCGGAGAGGCCCGGTCCCATCAAGATAACCTGAACACTGAGAGGATATAAATAACAATAATCTAAGAAAAACTGTAAGGAAGAAAGAACAGAACTAAGACAATAGCACCTGAATGATCACTGATGGTTAAAAGGTCACAAGGTGTAGATTCGATACTGAACGAGAGAGAGAGAGTGAGGAAAGAAAGAACTTACATTGTATATTCTATGATGGACCAAATGTGGAGATCAGAGCCGACAGCAATGATCCTCTCATATGTAAATAAACAGTATTCAAATTACCATGGCGTTATCGCATCACGTGCTGTGTGTGTGTGTGTGTGTGTGTGTGTGTGACTGTGTGGTATACAGCATTTCATAGCTAACCACAGAGGTAAGCGAACATGGACGGACATTGCCATATATGATTCATGATACAGCGACCACAGGCTGTCACATTATATGTATTGGGATCCTCGTCGGTACTACGGAGAACGTGCACTGTGTTGAGGTCATCATTGTGTGATATAATGAGGAGATCGGAGCACATATGGATGTGTCCGTGTGCATTGGAAATGGTACTTAAAACCAAACCAAATCGAACCAAACAGTAAGAAGCCACAAATATAATGTTTTGTTCATGGAGGCGGGTAAACCTCATCGTGTACAAACATTGCTACAGTAATCACCGATACAAGAGCACATGGATGATTTAGGCCGGCTCTTGTGAATCAGCCGCAATGGTAGCTCCACGCTGCAGTGGTAGCTCTATACTGCAATGGGAGTGAAAAATGAAAGAAATAAAATTATAGCCTTTCTTCATTTTCAGGAATGCTGTTTGTGCTATCTGCACCTATAAAGTATAAGATGAAAGAACCCGTCAGAGATAATTTAGAACGGGAGAAAAGTTTGGTGTTTTCATGATAAAAGGAAAATATTTAAAAAAAAAAGTTAAAAAAATATAATAATGGCGATTACAAGAAGTAGGACTAATTATCATGACAAGGAGGAATATGGCGGTTACAGAATACCGGATAAAAAGTTTTATCTGGTACACCATTGCTCTAGGTATACGGAAAAAAAGTTTTATAGGACAAGCCACTGTTCTAGCTATGCAGAAAAAAGCTTTCTCTGGTACGCCACTGCTCTAGGTATACGGAAAAAAAAGTTTTCTCTGGCACGCCACTGATAATGGTATACAGAAAAAAGTTTTCTCTGGCATGCATCTGCTCTGGGTATACGGGAAAAAAACAGTGTTCTCCGGCATTCCACTGCGTGAGGTATACGGAAAAAACAGTGTTCTCTGGCACGCCACTGCTGTAGGTAAATGAAAAAAAAAAAAGTTTTCCCTGGTACGAAATTGTGTAGACATGCGGGGAAATCAACACAGACAAAATTAGAATAGTAATTGTTCTTCTATTGCCAGTTGAGATATCGACAAGTAAATATTACAGACGTGCATACTGCAATATTCTGTGAATTGTAACACTACGTCTTCATGGATTGTCCTCCTCAGGGAGCTAAGATGATCGAAGCCATAGAGAACTTTCTGCCCAAATAAACTCGTCAACTATAAGAAAATATACGGCTGTCTTTAGGGACTGTTAGATGTGTCAGTAGTGGTTCATGTTTATACATGGAGGCCTCGTCATATTCTCTGGGGTTACAAACGAGGAAGCACTTAAAAAAAAGAAAAAAACGTTTTCGAAAAATCTCCTCCCCTTTCCCTTCCGCCCCAAATGTGCGTGTAAGGAAGATTAGAAAATGTATCTTTGGCAGTATGCCAGCTACGTAAGTTTAGTTGTTCTCCTTCCTGTACAGCCGGGGTCGGCAACCAGTCGACCTCGACCTACAGGTAGATCCCAGTGGATGATTTGGTAGATCTTTAGGCGAATGCGGGGAGAAAAAAAATAATAAAAAGACTTTTTAAACCAGGGATTTTTTGGACTAAATTTCTTCCGTTTGTCCCAGGGATCAAAGTTTTTTTTGTTCCGCATTCATAATGAAAACTCTCGAGCTGGTTACTAAAATACATTCGTGAACTGTATGAGATAGGAAAGCGATCTTGTCTTTATAAGTCAAATATTCCCCCCCCCCCCCCCCCGATCCTCCCACCCGCTTAAAATTACTCTCTCTCTCTCTCACACACACACACACACACACACACACACACACACACACACACACACACACACACACACACACACACACACACACACACACACACACACACACACACACACACACACACACACATATATATATAGTAGATCTTTAGATGGCTTAGTGTTACAAACGTATTCGCAAAAGCTCCTGGCTTGCCGACCCGTGATGTAGAGCAGTAGTTCTCAACGTGGGCCATGCCATATTTATAGGGGGCCACAGTAAAATGATAAAGTACCCTTTTCAGCCAACAGAGGGCAACAGAAAATATGAGGCTTAGAAAATAGGGTGGGGGTATGAGCAAAAAATAAGAATGGTTGAGAACCACTGCTGTAGTGCATAAGTTGTCAACAACATCTCTCTCAGCCACACAGTCCAATCCAATCCCCTTCCCCCCACACTGTCCGTGTTGGACCAGGCCCAACAACTATTCCCACAAACCCCCCCCCCCTCCTACGCACAGATAAAACATGTTAATGGAAAAGCTTTGGTTTTTGCTATCATTATCCCAGTGCTCAAAACCTCACCCTAAATACAAAACCCCCATACCCTAAAACATCCAAACCCAAAATACCACCCACCTCCTCCCCCAACCCCCAACCCCCACCCTCCAATTCAAATTCTCTAACCCCCACTACACCCCCCCCCAACCCCCCCCCCCCCCCCCCTTAAATCAAAACATAACCACCCATCATTCACCCTTTACACCCCCACTCTACCCCCCCCCCACACCTAAAACATCAAAACCCCCCCACCATTACCCCCCCGCTCCCCCTCCCAACCCAACACCCCCCCACCCCCCCTAACCTAATCCCACAAAAAACCACACACCAAACCCCCCAATTCCCCCCCCACCCCACCCACAAACCCCCCCCCCCCCAAACCCCCCCCCCCCCCCAACACCCCCCCCCCCCCCCCAAAACCCCCCCACCCACCCCCCCCCCCCCCCCCCCACCCCCCCCCCCACCCCATTCCCAAAAAAAAACCACCCC